>OZ038520.1:6323651-6361151 GCA_964036315.1 Acanthosepion esculentum
TAAGAGAGGAAATGCATTACCTTTACAATTAGCGGTAAAATTGCATGGAAATTTAACTTTAGGTAACCATTTAACCACACATAGACCTAAATGACGAAAAGCATACTAAACAATGTTTAAAAAATACTAAAGCACTATAACGAGTAGTGGATAGCTTATATTAAGCCGTATGTTTTAAAACAAATTTGACCTCATTTGATCCTAAAAATAAAAATTGTATTTTTATAAAATGGCGAGTAAGCGGGACATGAATTAAAGGAATAAATATTCTTATTGTGTATGTGTGTGCGCACGCGCATGTGCGTTTGTGTGTGCATGGGAGAGAGAGAAAGAGAGGAATGCAAGATGTTTAAAATGGAAAAGAAAAGATCTTGAGACTCTTTGCCAATGTTCACAGTTCATTTTAAAAAGAGAACACCGGACAAACAGGAGGGTATGAAAGCCATCTCGTTTGTCCGCTATACCCATCAATGTCAGACCTAGTTGGGCTTTGAACGGATGCTAGCTCTTTAAACCGTGACAGAATTTTTAAATATATGACACAAAGTTGGCAAATATATCAAGTGTAACACTTCGGTGCGATCCCGTCTTCGCGGTCCATCCACCCGGAAAGTCGTATCGCTGCTCTGACTCAGCCCTGTTTAGGGACTCGTCCTAACCGACCCTGCCGAACCTTCGTACGTCTTCGACCAACCAGCCACTGCCAACTCTCCCATCGGGCAGTCGACCACCTACCGCCGCAACCACTCGTGTCGCCGATACAACCGAACCAACTTCCCTGAAGGAAATCAGTCTTACCGGACCCGACGCCGATACAACACACTCCTCCAAAGTACACTCTTGTACACTTTGGATAAATAAATTCGACGTTTATTTTTTCATAAACCTCCGCATTTGTCCTCTCATTGTCTTAGCTGTTTCTCACTTTTTCTTCGCTTGCGGGGGCGACATCCTTATCGGCCCCGCAACAGATCAACAGTTCCGGACAGCGTCGTTCAAGGGTTAACTCTCGCAGCCTCGACTTTGGGTCATATGCGACAAGAGGAAAATAAATATATCTACTCAAAGAGGAAATCTTAAGACATTATTATGTTGGTGCCCAATCTTCTGTAGGCAGGGACAAGGAAGGATTAAAGAGTATTAACAAGTAATAGAAACTTAACATTTACTTTATTTTAAATGCCATATTATTTCTTTATATAAAATATCATAGTTCTACACAGCGTTTTGTCTTTAGTTGTTCTAAGTGAATTTCGCTGTTTTACTACACCTCATCACCATTCTTTTGTCATCGATTCATACAAACATAAAAAAATTATTTACTGCATCCAACTTCTACACAATATTTTATGAATGTTTAATTCTCAAAGCCTTCTTTCCTATTTATGCGTACATAAATATCAATTTTCTCTTTCCACGCGTAAGAATCAGATCCTTCGCAGTTTCAATTTCTTTAAAGCTTCCTTATTGCTCACATGTACTGTCCAAGTTATTCTCAGCATTTCTTTGCATCTCTCCTCATTATGTGTCCCATAAATTTCACATCTTTCAGATTGTAAGTATCAGTTCCCTTGTAGTTTCTATTTTCCTTAAAACTTCCTTATTGATCACATGTTCTGTCCATGGTATTCTCAGCATTTCTTCGTATCTCTCCTCATTATGTGTCCCATAAATTTCACATCTTACAGATTGTAAGTATCAGTTCCCTTGTAGTTTCTATTTTCCTTAAAACCTCCTTATTGATCACATGTTCT
The DNA here is from genome assembly GCA_964036315.1 of Acanthosepion esculentum. Taxonomy (NCBI): domain Eukaryota; kingdom Metazoa; phylum Mollusca; class Cephalopoda; order Sepiida; family Sepiidae; genus Acanthosepion; species Acanthosepion esculentum. The sequence continues at coordinate 6,325,406 of OZ038520.1, forward strand.
GTCCATGGTATTCTCAGCATTTCTTGGTATCTCTCCTCATTATGTGTCCCATAAATTTCACATCTTTCAGATTGTAAGTATCAGGATCCTTGTAGTTTCTATTTTCATTAAAACTTCCTTATTGATCACATGTTCTGTCCATGGTATTCTCAGCATTTCTTTGGATATGAGTCCTATAGATTTTAGATTTCTCTTTCTGATTGTACGGATCACTTTCCTTGTAACTTCCTTTTTACTTTAAAACTTCCTTATTGCCAGTTTGCTTATTGCTCACATGTTGTGTCCACGGTATTCTCAGCATTTCTTGGTATCTCTCCTCATTATGTGTCCCATAAATTTCACATCTTTCAGATTGTAAGTATCAGGATCCTTGTAGTTTCTATTTTCATTAAAACTTCCTTATTGCTCACATGTTGTGTCCACGGTATTCTCAGCATTTCTTTGGATCTTTCCTTATTATGTGTCCTATAGATTTTAGATTTCTCTTTCTGGTTTTAAGGATCAGTTTCCTTGTAGTTGCTCTTTTCCTTAAAACTTCTTTGTTGCTCATTTTATATTATTCTAAGAATTTCTCAGTTGGTCTGTATCTCAAACTTCAAGACACTTTTATGTGAAAATTATTTATTATTAACTGCCATATAGGGGATTAGATTTTACATATATGCTCGACATTCTTCTTTGTTTCGAAAAACTTTTCTAGCCTGTTTATAATCTGTTTAGTTTTTGGAAAGCACCTTCCTTTATTCCTATTGATTTTCAGGTTTCTCTATCATTTTCCGTTGTCTGTTGCTACACTACCCATACAGTGTTATCTATGTATCTTTATTTTGACACTCCCAATGTGTAGCTCACACAGTGTAGTTTCTCTATTACTGAAAACTATGCATTTTGGATTCTTATAGTGATCTGTTCTTGAGTTCATGCCTTTCAGAGAAATGTAGCTGATTTTACGCCACTTAATTGAAGGATTAGCGTCTCTTTTGTTTTCTTGCATCAAATTTCTAATTTTATAATAACTGTTTAATTTTCAAAAAAATTCAAATGAGCCACAGTGTTTCTAAGTAGCAAGCTTGTCATTGTAATGATTTATATATCTTTAAATGTTTTAATTTTATAAACGTTTTTTGCTTAAAATAATTTAATATCACGTTGTAGACAAAGTGCCCACGGTCAATCGTCGATCCGAATTAATTATTTGGTTTGATTTGGTTTGTTTTACGGCATATCAACACTTCAATGGGTTATTTAATGCCGACAACATTTTTACGATAGATTCGTATTAATATAATATGTATTCTTTGGTTTAGATTGGTTTGGTTTATTTTGTTTTACGGCATATCAACACCTCAATGGGTTATTTAATGCCGACAACATTTTTATTTCTGATAATATGGTTTCTTTCAAAAATCTATTTCTGGGAATATTTCTCCTTGAAGAAATCTATAGCTGGTAATAATTTTTTTCAAAGGATGTATAGCTGTTTGTATTGCTGGTATTTTTTTTTAAGTATTGCTGATAATAATTTTTCCTTCAAAAGTTATTGCTGATAATACTTTTTTTTATTACAAAGTATTTCTTGTATTAAAACCTATTTTTACACAAGTTTGGGTGTCAACTATTTGCCCATAGCTAGGACCCTAACAGGTGCTACCACCCAGGGTCAAGGGGGGCCTGGGAACACCAGCAAATAAGAGGTGGTTCTACGATCCTCAAAATCTCCTAATCAGAGACCTTGCTGTTGGATGCGGGTGTAGTTTATCGTCTTACCCAGGACGGCCAAATGAATTATTATCACCAGAAGATATTTTACAAGAAGATCGGTGTTTATTGGAGTTCGGAAATCCTCTTAGGGAATCTTTTGGTGTGCTGCATTGGTTAGGCACAACGGCAGCGTCTCGTTGAAAAACAACCGCCATGGCAACCAGTGCAACTGGCCATTTCGGCTAAATGCCTATCAAGATGCAACAGATGCTTATCGCTGGTATTGTCAATCATGTAAACATCGAAAAATCTTTGGATTTGCGTCAAGAGTAAATTGCGTCGACAGTTTTGAATTGATGAGGCGTTGTTCACGTCGCATCTTCACGAATTCGCCCCCCCCCCTCGTGTGTCCCAGCATTTATTTGCTGTTTAGACTATCATTGCCCGTTGTAATAATTTTTAATTGTAACAAACGTATATACCTTTGTCTTATTGAGTTCATGCCTTTCAGAGAAAAGTAGTTGATTTTACGCCGCTTAAGTGAAGGATTACACGTATTATTAAGGTTACTTTAGAATAACACCGTGTCAAACGCATCTGGTATTAAGTGAGGATCGAACACAGTATATTAATAATGGTTAGCTAAACTACATTGTTAATCACTGCTCCCCAATATCATGTCCCTATCGAGATTATTTTAAATGCAACCCCCCCTTCAGAAATTAGGCAATCATGATTCTTTACAGCTTGCATTTATTTGTTTTCTACGAATTGCTATACCTCCAAAAAAAATAATGGTGTGGTTTCTTGTTACCTTCTACTCGGTTTTGAATTCATAGTAGTCTTTCTAGAATGGCTGACGTCTAATGCAAAAGAACCAATTCTATCCTGTTATGTAACCCACAGCTGGGAGCATGTTTTAACATAATTAGGGTATAGGCGGTCATAAGTCTCTACAGTTTCTTTTTTTTATTGTCTATAAACGCCCGTGACATTTTTAGAAAAGATAGTGGAGTGGTTTCCCGCTACTTTCTGATCGGGTTTGAATTTAGAGTAATCATTTCATTAGACAGGTTTCTAACCCAAGGGAGGCATCCAAGTAACGATGTTTAATTTGGCTTAGAAAAAGCTGTGTACCTATTGTGTTTGATCTCACTAAACTGATGATAAAAAGAACTGCAGAAACAATTTTAGTATTAACAAAGAGAAAAAATTACATTATAAACAAACAAGAGTACTGAATTACTATGTAATATTAGTCAATTTATATTGCAATGAATGTTGGACAATCTCCTCACAAATGAAGAAGGCACTCGATGCAACAGAAATGTGGTTATATAGAAGGATGCTAAGAATTCCATTAACTGAAGATGTGAGTAACAATGAAATTTTAAGAAAAATGGAAGCAAAAAGGACGATTGTACTTAGAATCAGAAAGAGACAGGTGAAATTTCTAGGATACATAACGAGGAAAGGATGCTTGGAGAATGTGGCACTCACAGGTCATGATGAAAGCGAGAAAGGCAGCAGAATGCGACAAATCGCTAACCTAACAAGCTTCTCTAAATGGTTGGGAGAACAGTTATTAGGAGAGATAGCAACAAAATTACTAAGAGCTGAAAAGATAGGAAGTTGTGGAGCGCCATGATTACCTACGTCCTAAATGTACACGGCAAATAGAAAAAAAACTCTATGACAAAGTGTCAACAAAAATTTCAATGTCTCAAATAAATTTAATTTAATTGCAATAGACAATTTTGTTTTTTCTAACTTTCATGGAATATCCATTATGGAATTCTGTCATTATAATTAATTACAGACTTTCTAATTATGAACATTCAGAGAAACAAATAAACCGATATTATGTGGTAAGTCCAATTGTGACAGAGAGAGAGAGAGAGAGAGAGAGAGAGAGAGAGAGAGTCTGGGAAACACACACACACTCACACACACAAAATAATTTTTTATTGAAATTGGAGCAGATCTGAGTAGCTAAATTAGATCAGAGCATTTGTTTACTGATGGGAAATCTGATCTAGGGCAGGAGTTGTACCCATTGAATCCGGGTCATTATTAGACAATGGAAATGGCCGAAATAATTTTTATCGGTTACAAATTGAAATAGAGCTTAATAAGCTATGAGGACCTTTGGAATTCACATGATTTTGGTTGAAGCAACCAGAACCCCGTGATAATTGCGTGCGAAGTGGTGGGACCAAGGGTCAGTCATGACCAGCCGACTTTTTCTCTATAATCTCGTAGTTATGCTAAAAAAGAGGCAGACGGAAGAGAGAGACGGGAGAGGCCGCAATCGGTCGGCACGTCGTCGTCGCCTGCGTGCCGTCACGTACGTGGGCACCCGCGTCGACCGTTACGGGTCGCAGTGCTACAGGAGAGACGGAAAAGGCAGACGGAAGAGGCTGATGGAAGAGGCAGACAGAAAAAGGCAGACGGAAGTGAGAGTCGGGAGACGCCGCGATCGGTCGGTACGTCGTCGTCGCCTGCGAGCCATCACGTGCGTGGGCTCCCGCGTCGACCGTTACGGGTCGCGGTGCTACAAGGCAGACGGAAGAGGCAGACAGAAAAGAGAGACGGGAGAGACCGCGAGCGGTCGTCGCCGCCTGCGTGCCGTCACGTGCGCGGGCACCAGCGTCGACCGTTACGGGTCGCGGTGCTACAGGAGAGACGAGTGAAAATTCTTATGTAGACGGAAGAGAGAGACGGGAGAAAATTCTTGGCGAGACTGGAGAAGAGAATTAGCCCAAGCCAGATTTCGGCTAGATACAGTGGAGAGTCGAGTTGCAGACTGGACGGTGAGAGGAAGTGACGTCAGAGATTGGAACGAACCGTCCGCTAACATGTACTGTTGATATAAGTACCGCTGCTTCTGCTACCACGAATATTACTACTACTGCTGAGGAGGAACGCCACTATAAACTTTAAGCCCCGCACATAAATCTTATCCACCCCTTCGGAGTGTCGTATAACGTTCTGAGACGATTTAACAACAAGTTAGTCACAACACACACACTCTCTCTTTTCTCTCTGTCTAGAATCCAGTGTATGAGGTTTGACGTCAAATACTTTTCTTTTCTGTAACCCGTTTCTTTTCTATACTATTCTTTTCTGCCATATAAAAGACATTAACAATTCAACCATTGAATAGTTGTTTGTTCGGTATTCTGCAGATATTCATTTTTTTGTGGGGGGCTGCATTCTAAATTTCTTAGCACAGACTCTCCAGCCGTGTCTACATCTTTAGTCGACCATGAATGGATGAACATCACTTCTGCTTTCTGGATCAAACCAAACGCAATGTGGGCAGGAAGTAGGATTAAACCAGTGGGCCGGTCGAATGATCTACGGATGCTCAGGTGACCTACGGCCACTCCCTTAAGTTCGGTTAGGACCGAGTAGACACCTCAACCCAGAGAGTAAGACGTTGGAGGTTGAGGGGCTGGGGCGAAAGTGTTAGACTGGTGGCCGAGGCCAGGATAGACCCATGGGAATTATCACGGCCGTCTGAAACAGGAGAGATGGTTGCATTTGTGTTGTCCAGTCGGGACCAAGTAAGACCAAAAAGAACTCTAGTCTTTGGATTATATTTGTCTAAAAGGGACATAAGGAGGAAAAGAGAAGGAAGCAAGAAGGAGGAAAAAGAAACAAAACACGGAGTGGCGGACCTCAGGTAAGTCACTTTTTGGTTTCCTTTGTTCGCTCATTGCACTTAGATCTGCCAGTAATATTGTTGATCTTGTTTTGACTTTGTCGACTTTGTACGCAGTTGAAGCGCCACCACCGTGTTAAGTATTTTCCTTTCGTTCTGTCATTGAAAGTGGTAGTTGACAAGACGCTAAGATGAGCGTAGCAGGATCAGACGCCACAGATGACCTTGGGGATGTGGAAGTCCACGAAATATCGATGGTTTTCAGGAGGCTGATAGGTAGCATGTAGATACCTACTTATAAAGGAAACCCTGCGGACCTGCACGAATGGATTCTGTCCATTCAGAAGAAGCAGGTGATCTATGGCCTCTCGGACCAAGAAATGGTGCTCCTAGCTTACGACGCCGCAGCGGGGCAGGTGTCCAAATTCATAAAGGGGTGGTATAGAGAAAACCCGGCCCTGACGTGGACCGAGCTTAAATCCGCTCTGGTGTGGCAATATCAAGTGAGCGTACGGCCATTGAGGCAGTCAGGAAATTATTCCGGCTGCATCAACAAGAAGGAGAGACTAATGAAGAATTGGGGGAAATAATCGCGGGGCTAGCGGCGTTAGCTTTTCCGGAGTTGGCGACTCGGGACAGTGGTCCTATTCAGGCCTTGTTGGCCGATGTGTATGTTGACGCGCTGAGTGACAGGGACCTGAGGGGCGATGTTCTGAAGGGGAGACCGGTCAGTCTGGCCGCAGCCATAGAGGCGGCTCGGACCAGTGAACGACTCTGGGATAGAATGAGGGGTGTAGATAGGAACCCCTGGGGGCCAAAGTAGTAATGAAAAAGAAGGACCGGGAGCGGATCCAGATACGGTACTCGAAAGAAGATGTGGAAGAGGACTGGAAGGCTGAAGCAGTTCTCAATAGGAGAGCCTGGGATCTGCGTTATTGGTTTCACAAGCCCACACCGTACCGATATAGGCTGGTGTGCTGGACTTGCAAATATTGTGGGCATCGGGCCCGCGACTGTCCGACAAACTATGGAGGCAACCCAAGGTCTTTGGGGCCGAACTGCACGACTTGCGGCGAGTTCGAGCAAAAGGCTCGGTGGTGTACGGCAGAGGGAGACCGTAACTGGGGATAAAGCGAGTTAATACGCTGGTTCCCCCTACCGAGAAGGAAAAGGGTCCAAGAAACGCTGATGGGTCATCCATGAGAAAGTAAGAGGCAGGGTGGCCCCAGTGCAAGTAAGATCTCTGTGATGCTGGACATGTGGTGTGGTCGGGCACTTTTCGGCAAGTTGTAAGGAGCGAAGGTGTTGGCTGTGGAGGAGCGGGTCACCTGAGACGAACCTGTCCTCGCAGGATAAAGATGGACCACACCGAACGGAACAACCCTAACTCGAATAGAGGGGAGAAATGGGTTGCTAGTCCGAGAAAAGATTGTCATCCGAGCTCTACCCCACCCAGGAGGGCTAGATAGAAATTAGAGCCCCTAGAAAAATGTGAACTCCTGTCACCGACTCTCACGCCTCGGTTATCGAGAAAGCTGGAAGAAGAGAGATAACATACGGGAAGGAGAAAGGTACAGGTATACCTTTTACTGAAGGAAGGGCCAGACTTCACCTGTAATGTGTTGCTGGGAGACAAGAAGGTGAAGACCCTTGTCGATACTGGAGCTTCAGTGTCACTGGTTTTTAGACAGTGTCACTGGTTTCTAGACAGTTGGAACTGAATACGAAGCTTAGTCTCGTCGATTTACTAATAAGTCAGGCTGATAGTAGCAGGATGAGGATAGAGGGTATGACGTGGCTACCTTTTCAGTTGGCAAGAACCAGAGGTAAACTTAAGGTTTATGTAGCACTTGATTTGTGCGGTGAGCTAATTTTGGGGAGTGACTGGCTTAGGCAGAATAAGGCACAGATCCGTTTTGATCCCGCCACCCTAACATTGGACGAGGTAGAGATACTGTTGAGAGAGGATACTTATGAACAATTGCCAGTGGTGGCCCAGAAAGATATAAAGCTTCCCCCTAGGACTACTGAATCTGGGAAAGGCAAGATTATAACGGAAGGAGAGCTGAACAGTGACATGTACCAAGTGGTCCCTACTGATAGGTATGATAATAATAAAGGGGAAATAACCGTATGTGATTCGTTGAAGTGGTCGGGGACCGTTTCCTTACTTTTAACCAATACTGTCAATAAAACTATTAAAATAAAGCAGGGAGACGTGCTGGCACAGGCGTGCCCAGTGAGAAAAGTCGAACAGGTGAGAGTATGGAATGAGAATAGGCCTGGGAATAAGACAGGTAGCGATGAAATAAGGGATGAAGATATAACAGCCCCTGAGCGTTATAGGAGGAAATTGAGGTGGTTGCTGAACGGTAATCGGGAGGTAATAGCCATTACTGATAAGGAACTGGAACAGACCACAAACCCCTCAAATGTTTGTTAGAGGCGGAATGGACGAATAAGAAGATACGACAGTGGGCATTGAAGTTAAGTGGGTATAACTGCAGAATAGAATATTTGACAGGGAAGGATAATACCTGTGCTGACCTGTTATCAAGGATTCCGAAGCAATTAGAGACCAAATCTGTCAGGTTGGAGCCGGATGTGGATGATAACGCATTCCAAATTAATGTGATCAATTCACAGGCGTTGAAGGAGAGACTTGGTTGGGAAGATCAGGAAACGAGTGAAACGGAGATTGTTTCCTACCCCCACTAGAGAGATATTATTAGGCAAAACCAAGAGGATAGCGAGATAGCAACTATCAGGTGCAGGGTAGAGGCAGGACGTACCTCTAAATATATTGTGCACGATGGAGTGTTGTATTACCTTTCAGGAAGAGACGAGGAAGTAAGTTTAAAAATGGTGATACCTGAGAAGTTGAGAGCTGAAATTCTAGACCAATGCCATAAGAGGTTAGGACACCTGGGAATTGATAAGACGTATGGATTAATAATGAGAAATTAGTACTGGCCTAAGTTGTTTAATGATGATGTGAACCATGTAAAAAATGTGTAACATGCCAAGTACAGAGTCGAAGGAATAGGGTTGCTCCAGTATTAGAAACGGATGTTCCGAATTATCCATTTCAGAAAGTAAGCATGGATATTTCCGGGCCCTATGGAGAAACACATAGAGGTAATCTTTACATAGTGAGTTTTGTGGACTGGCTGACGAACTGGTCTGAGGCATTTGCCATACCGGATAAGAAGGCACGAACGGTGTCAGATATAATACTGAACGAAATATTCCCTAGGTATGGGGTCCCCGAACAGTTGGTTACCGATAATGGATCGGAAATGTGAATCAGATTATGAGAGAGAAGTTGGGAGAATTAAACATAAAGCACATAACCACCTCTCCATATCACCCCAAAGTAACGCTAAAGTAGAAAGATTTCATAAAACCCTCGCTGATGTGTTAGCTAAACTAACAGAGGATAATAGGGAAAATTGGGATTTATTCGTAACCCAAGCGTTAGCGGCTGTGAAATTCTCGATGAACGAGACGACAAAATTTTCCCCTTATTACTTGATATATGGCAGGGATGTAGTCTCATCTATAGACAATCTGTTACGGTCTAGGACGGAGTATTTAGGAAAGGATCATCACCAAATAGTTTTAGAAAAACAACATAAAAGTTTTACGCAAGTGAAGAGGAGGATTCAAAGAGCCCAGAAAAAGCAAAACGATAGAGTAAATAAAAATAGAGAAGTTTCCTTCAGATAGGTGATCCAGTGTATTATAAAATACACATGAGAGAAGGTAAATTGGACCTGAGATGGAGTCCATACTATAGGATTGTGGAGCAGACGGGTCCGGTTTCCTTTGTGATCTGGGACCAATTGACCGGACAGGTAAAGAGAGTGCATGTGAATGATATAAAGCTAGCTGAAATAGGAGAATGGAAAGGAAGTGAAACAAAAACTCAACAGAAAAGGCTGAGGAAAACTACGTTGGTAGAACCTGAAGGGTTAGAGACTGAGAGTGAAAGTGAAGGGAGTGAGGAGATTGAAATTAGCCCAACTACCCTTCGAAGGTTGAGGGAGGTAAGTCGGACCCCAGCGGGACATTCTGAGGAAGCAGGGATTGAGCCTAACCTTAGGAGAGAAAAAGAACTGAGTGAATGGGAGGAAGAGGATGAAATTCCGTTAGCTCAATTGCAGAGTAAATTGCGGACTGAAAAAGCACTTAGTGTTGATGAGGAATTACCACTAAAACGGCGATTGAGGGGTGCGGTGCAGCCCGAGCCCAAGGATTAAGTGAAACCAGTACAGTGGCTATGGTGAATAAGTGACGGTCTGGGACTAACTGTGCATTTATCATCAGTGCTGGTGAACTGTGTGGACGGGCCCCATGCATGCACGGCGCTGGTAGTGGTGTGGGTCGGTCCGTTACGGGTCGCGGTGCTACAGGATAGACGGGAGAAAATTCTTAGCCAGACGGAAGAGGCAGACGGAAGAGGCAGACGGGAGAAAATTCTTAGCGAGACTGGATAAGAGAATTAGCCCGGGCAACAGTTGGGCTAGAGATAGTGGAGAGTCGAGTTGGAAACTCGAGGAGGAGAGGATTTGACGTCAGAGATTGGAACAAAGCGTCCGCTAACATGTACTGTTGATATAAGTACCGCTGCTTCTGCTACCACGAATATTACTACTACTGTTAGTACTGATGAGGAGGAACGCCACTATAAACTTTAAGCCCGCACATAAATCTTATCCACCCATCGCAGAGTCGTATATCGTTCTGAGACGATTTAACAACAAGTTAATCACAACACACACACACTCTCTCTCTCTCTCTCTCTCTCTCTCTCTCTCTCTCTCTGTCCAGAATCCAGTGCATGAGTTTTTACGTCAATTACTTTTCTTTTCTGCAACCATTTTCTCTCCTATACTATTATTTTCTGCGATATAAAAGACATTAAGAATTTAACCATTGAATAGTTGTTTGTCCGGCGTTCTGCAGATATTCATATTTTTTTTTTGGCTGCATTCTAAATTTCTTAGCGCAAACTCTCCAGCCGTATCTACATCTTTAATCGATCATGAATGGATGAACATCACTTCTGCTTTCTGGATCAAACAAATCACAACGTGGGTAGGAAGCAGGATTAAACCAGTGGACCGGTCGAATAATCTACGGATGCTCAGGTGACCTACTGCCACTCCCTTAAGTTCGGTTAGGACCGAGTAGACACTTCAACCCAGAGAGTAAGACGTCGGAGGTTGAGGGTCTGGGGCGAAAGCGTTAGACAATTATTAGAAATGTCTCTAGTCTCTTTCTCATATTAATAAACGGTAGTAATGTAAATTGTTTAGACTGAGCAGAAAAATCCAAAGGCATTAAAGCAGCAATAAAAATATTTTAGAATCAAATAAAAAATCATTATTTTCTGCAAAAAATATATCTGTGAAAATAATGGACAAATATATATATTTATCTCTACAAACATTTTGTGTGTACAAATATATTTTTGCTTGAATTTTTCTTAAACAATACAATTAAGTACCTGGAATAGATTAGATTCAGTTAAATTGTATTAATATGTATTTCATAAAATTTGAACTTACAAGCAAATACGAGGAATAGGTTCTGTTTATAATTAAAAGTGATCCTATATTACTGAACATTACCCTTGTAACAGCGATAATGTCTCTATGAATAACAATTGATAAACAATATATAAATTGCCCCCAACTGTTAGACATAATATAAGAAGAATTCCCTGATTTGTGAAATCAAGCGTGGACTGCTATATTTCAAGACAGATGAAATGTCACTACAGACAGTGTTCGATACTTTCTTCAGATGTGTTTTTTTTTACAAAGTGCATTTTGTGGAATGTGTTTTTACAAAGTGCATTTTGTGGAATGTGTTTTTTACAAAGTGCATTTTGTGGAATGTGTTTTTACAAAGTGCATTTTGTGTTTTTTACAAAGTGCATTTTGTGGAATGTGTTTTTACAAAGTGCATTTTGTGGAATGTGTTTTTTACAAAGTGCATTTTGTAGAATGTGTTTTTTCCAAAGTGCATTTTGTGGAATGTGCTTTTACAAAGTGCATTTTGTGGAATGTGTTTTTACAAAGTGCATTTTGTGGAATGTTTTTTTACAAAGTGCATTTTGTGGAATGTGTTTTTTACAAAGTGCATTTTGTGGAATGTGTTTTTTACAAAGTGCATTTTGTGGAATGTGTTTTTTACAAAGTGCATTTGTGGAATGTATTTTTTACAAAGATCATTTCGTTAAGAAAATCAAACAGTTGGTGACACATTTTATTCACTAAAATATCGCAAATAAATTATCGCTGTCACAAAGAAGAATTATTATGTAAAACATATATAGAAAAAATATAGTAAACATATATAGAAACATAGAAAATATATAGAGAAACATATATAGAAACACATATAGAAACACATATAGAAACATATATAGAAACTTATGTTCCACAGTTACGGGCACTCTTCTTTTAATTTCTCGATAAAAGTTTAATTAGAAAATTATTATGAAAAAAATTAGACATTACAGATTTGAAAAGTAATACAACTTGAATGTTAAACAAATAAACCGATATTATACTGTAAGTTCAATAATTAGAAATGTCTGTAGAGTCTTTCACGTATTAGTAAACGGTAGTATTGTAAATTGTTCATACTGAGCAGAAAAAAATCCAAAATAATTATGGAAACAATAAACATGTTTAAGAATTGTTTAAAAACAAATAAAAATTAAACATTACGGATTTCAAAAGTAATACATCTTAAAGAAATATACCATCAAATTTTTAAAAAATACAGCGGTTTTCACAGTTATAGCGCATTTCTCACATCATTTAATTGCAATACAAGAAATGTTATTTGTGAGTATGAACGTGTTATGTTCAAAATAAGCAGAAATAATGTCTGTAATTTATATATATATATATATGTATATATATATATATATATATGTGTGTGTGTGTGTGTGTGTGTGTGTGTGTGTGTGTGTGTGTGTGTGTGTGTGTGTGTGTGTGTGTGTGTGTGTAGTTTTAATCCTTTCAAGGTCACGCATTAATTTGCTGGTGGCTTTAGAAAATTAATCGCGAAGAATACCAGAATTTTCTTAGGAAAATAAAATTATTTGAAAGAAAATTTTGGTATTTTTCGTGATCAATTTTCTACAGCCACCAGGAAATGAATGCGTGAACTTGAAAGAGTTAAAACTAAAATAAATAGACATAATATGTCTATATCATTTAACCGACCCTTCTTGAATGAAAATATGCTGCCTATATATATATATATATATATATATATATACACGAGAGGAAAAATTTGTTAGACGACATTATAATTGTTATGTATAAGATCCTACTTACATAACAATTTATCAACTGTATTAGTCATACAAAGAAATAAGTTCAACCACAACTTTAATCTAAAGAATGCCACACGTATTAAAAGTAATTTACTTGGACGGGAAATTCTTGAAAATGCCGCTATCGAATATTACCAAAATATAAATCTTCGCCCCAGATTTTATTTTTTAAATATTTCGTTTCCTAAACGATATATATCTTTCCGAAGCTAACATACATGACGATAAAAACATTTAAAAATTAAAAGAAAAAGGTTAAATTTAATACCTTCTATTATTTAAAATACATAATACATAAATTAATTTCTCATAACAAAATAATATAAATAATAATTATATAAAAAAATTCAACAACATTAATATTTACTTTTGTTTATTAGATATAAAATTACATGACTTGGTATCCACCATTTCGTAAAATATCTTTTGGATGCTTTAGTACATATCATTAGTGATGTTTCCAGTCGAGGTTCATTAGGGGTTTCGAGTCAAGAGGGGTTTCGAGTCAAGAGGGGTTTCGAGTCAAGAGGGGTTTCGAGTCAAGAGGGGTTTCGAGTCAAGAGGGCTTTCGGGTCTTTCAGTTTTAGCCGGAAGCATATTTATGAACACTTCTTAAATTTAAAAATTCTGTAAAACTAACAACATTTTTACTTGTGTTTATAAAAAAAATATCGCAAAAAGATATCATTACATTTATGTCATTTGCCCTTGATAAAGTCTACCAGAGGATGAATTGAGTCAGCTAAGGAAAGTTTTCCTTTTTTTTTATTCATATCGTCTTTTTATACGCACACACACACACGCGCGTATCAAATGTAAACAAATGACGTCACACATTATGAAATGGACAAAGCCGACAGTTACTTAAAGACATTTTTATGTTTAATATTCTTTTTATAGATACAAGTATTTAAGTAAATGCTCTGTTTATAATAAACAGTATTAAATAATATTTACCGGCCTGAATGTCCGAGAAATTTTCATAGAAAATATTCGTCCTCCGACAGGATTCGAACCTGTATCCTATACGGAACCATTATATAGCATTTATGAATGTACGTGAAAGATTCATGGAAGATTGAAGTTTATAAGCAGTAAATTCAACCTTGCCAACCGAACGATCCTCAGTGGCGAAATCTGTTAAAAAGGCACGTCCGGCTATATGACGGTTCCGTATGGCGTATAGGATACAGGTTCGAATCCTGTCGGGGGACGAATATTTTCTATGAAAATTTCTCGGACATTCAGGCCGGTAAATGTTATTTAATACTGTTTATTATAAAAAACACAAAAAATCAGAGCATTTACTTAAATACTTGTATCTATAAAAAGAATGTTAAACATAAAAACGTCTTTAAAACATTGTCGGACTTTGTCCATTTCATAATATATATATCTATATAATAGGGTAGGTCGATTTTGGAACTGTAAAAAGAATAACTTGAGAAAAGTTGCAAAATAACGTAAAAAATTACCACAAAAAATATTTTTCTCTAAAACTTCGTATTTATTTGAGGAATCGAACTTAAAGACAAAATAAATTGCAATTTTTATCATTACATCAGTGTCACCGGAAACATGTGTAGGTTAAATTAAAACCGAATCTTAAAGGAAAAGAATATAAGAAAATACGCTTAATAATGTATATTTTTAAGTTTAGTATCTATTATCTTATTAAATTGAGTGAAATTACCAAAAATAAAACAGACTAAAATGTTTAGTTTAAAATACAACTACTTACGAACGTCGTTTTATTTACTGGGTATTTTTTCGTAAACCGGTAGTAATTACCTCCTCTTGTAAGTTTGTTTTATTTTTGTTTATTGTTTATGCTTTTAAGTAACACTATTGTATTTTTCTTCAAAATATACTGAATTTAAGAAAATGCAACTCTTATAATTATTGTAATTTGTTTATATTTTCTAAATTAGTGTTTTATTAAAAAGCCTGTTTACGAGCTAATCTCGGAACTAACTCTACTTTTAGTTAAGTAAACATTACTTTTAAAATTTAATGTATTTTGAACTTTATTTTCAAATTTATTTTGAAAAATATTTATTTGTGTAACTTCTTATAATACATATATTTTCTTTTTCACATATTTTAATAAAAATGGCAGGAAAAAGCACTGCAATTTGAACTCGCAGTAAAGACGCAATGAAATTCTCATGTCCACCTTCGTCATTAGATAAAACAGAGCCCCCAATTTATCGACAAATTATTTTGTATAGTTATTTTAATGAATACTTTCCCCACCTTTCAAGTTTTGTTATTTGTAAATTAATAGCAAAAGATGTAATATATATTTGGAAGGCTGTTAACCTCCGTTTGCCTCTATTAAATGAAATTAGAGTCTGTCTATATTTCTGAGATGAGGTATTATGTACAGTATTTACATTATTCGGACTATTGTCCTCATCTTTGTCGCCATATTTGTCACAACGTTTCGGCCGTTGTACGCTCCGGCCTTCTTCAGGTGGTTGGAATTTGAACCGAACCCTTTATTTCGATCACTGGGGTAGACTGTAAGGCTTCAAGAACACCAGAAAGCTGTAATGCGAGGGGAAGTAGAAAAATCAGGCGTGGCTCACCACATATGGAGAGAGGAGGGAGATCACCGTCCCCTGTGGGATCAGCTTGAGATCATAGACAGGGAACACCATTGGAAAATTCGTAAACTTAAGGAATCAGCACATATGCTAGGCCACAAAAATCTCCTGAGTCGGCCAAGCATAGAAATAAATACAATATGGGAACCAGTAATAAGGAGTGCCAGAGAACAGCAATGATAACAAAAAGTTGCAATATGAGATCTGGTAAAGAACATGCAATGATAACAGCAAAATTGCAATATGAGTACTGGTAAAAAATGGTTGCTGAAAAATTAGGTTTATAATACTCAGAAATTCATACCCAGATGTCCTCAAGGACACATGGTACGGTGGATAAAGGCGTTGGTTAGATCCAGTAACAGACCCAAAGAGTGTGAGTTCAATACCCGGTTCAGGCAGTGGAGAACTTTCAGAGGGAAAAATTACCAGGTAACTGACATCCATCAAACATGGCTCGTGGAACTAGAACAGTCTACCCCAGTGATCGAAATAAAGGGTTTGGTTCGAAATTCCAACGGAGCGTACAACGGCCGAAACGTTGTGACAAATATGGCGACAAAGATGAGGACAATAGTCCGAATAATGTAAATACTGTAAATGAAATTAGTACTGTGAACAATGCTTCCAGAAGGCAAAGCAAATAAATAGGAAATCTCTCCCTGTTGCCCAAAAAAAATTCTGGAAGGAAAAGGGTATTTCGTCCTGTTCATGCAAACTGCCAGTTTTAAGTTGTGACGACCCTAATGTTAATGCTATTGTAGGCTATTGAGTTGATAAGGGGTGATGTATCTTCCAATCTTGGAACCAGCCTTGCCAATGCCTTGCTCTTGGATTTGAGGGCTATGGGCCTTCTTATCCCCCATATTAATATAAAAGATATCTACATAGACAAATGTAAAATTGATAGAGCAAAGGCTAAAGTGAAAACAAATGCCCATCAAAAGCATGAAGAAAAGGTGGAGAATCTTCTTTGTATTGGAGTTGATGGCAAAACTGGCAAAGACACACTAATGTACAAGGAAATTGTGGAGGAAAATGGTGAAGAAACTCTGAAAAAAAAACAAGGGACCAGAACGCCATTTGACTGCCACAAAGGGAATGCCATATGAAAGTGAATATCTGACACACAGGGTTTTTCCTAATATTTGTTGCAACTGGTGCTTTTCTTGCTGAGCAAGTGGCTGATGGTGTGAGCCCTATCAAGGATATCCTTGTTGACAACACTAATGCCAATACAGGCTGTGAAGGTGGATTTGTTGCACTTCCAGAAAGAAAACTTAACAGAAATCTTCACACTACTGGTTGCTCCTTGTATCAAAATGAACTTCCGTTTAGAGCTCTTTTTAAACATGTAGATGATCCACTGGGTAAATTATGTGTAAATGATTACCATAATTTACCCCAAATATAATTTTCAGCTGTTGGAAGTCCTCTGGTTTCTATTTTTAAAATTGAAAATACAGATACCCTTTGTGACCAAAGACTCCTTTATGAATATACAGTGGGTATTTCTAGAGGTAAGGTGGACTCTAAATTTGCATCATGGAAATTTGGTCCATTAAACCAGGCAAGGTGGTTAACTTTAGGCATCAGTCTGATATGTTTATGGACTCGTGGTGCATACCCACGAAATCTTTCAACCAAACTCCACAGTTTAATAAATCTTCATGTGAATGTGTATGCCATTTGCTGGTTCGAAATTAAGAGAGATAACAAGTTCCACAATCAGCAAATGTATCTTTTCAAAGTGATCCAAAGGATTAGGAAGCAACCATATGAAATCCAACAGATAACATTGAAAAATATACAATACAATGTTTTCGCCTTACTGCCTGAAAATATCTCATATTCAATGGTCAAATCTGATGAACTGGAAGTGAGGAAGCTATAAAAAGAATTTTGGCCATTAGGTAAGTAAATATTTATTCTTCTAAAACTGACTAAATTAGTTAAGCCAATTTATAGAATCATTTTAAGGATTTTATCCAATTTCACCAAAGCAGTACAGAATGCATTTATTTTTTTTTTAAATAACTCAAATTAATTTTTATATTTTTTCAGGAGTGGGGGGCCAGCCAAGAAAAGATTAAAGAGTCACAACTATCAATTTTAAAGCTATACACTGGACAGTTAATATATCTGTCATTAAGTGGAGCTTGTGAACCACCACACACACAATGTTTTGAAAAGGAACTTCGGGAATCATTATTAAATGGTACGAAGTTTGACTTGCCAGATTTGCCCTCACATTCTCAAGGCGTGGAACGGGCAGTCAAGTTAACAAAAGAAGCTTCCCAATATGTGTATGGCTTTGAAGTAAGGCACCAGCACATAATAGCAAAAAGTTTGTGTCAGAAATTGAGGCCATCATTTTCGTCTAAGGGCTATTTGACTCTCTATATTAAGCCCTATTAAACTATTATTTATTTTTCCATATTTGTTTCTTTGTTGTATTTTCATTCATAATACAAATCTATTTTTTAATTTATTCAACTATTACTGCTTAATTCATGAGGTAAAAAATAGCATTTCAAAGTCGTCACTGATAATGGGGGCAGATTTTCAATTTGAAGTTTAGTTATAATTTCTACACTTTATTTCATTTTTATAAAATAAAATAAGAACATTCCCTGATTTAAATACTGAAATGTTTTGGTTTTCTCATCAATATTTAGGCTAAATCTCGCAAAATCGAGGTTTTTCAGTGAATTTTGGTTACGATATTTGATGCCAAATGCTCAAAAAACCGTTGATGTGTCAGATCTAATTTTTGTATCAGTACTTAATAGGTCTATACACAACTTTCGGTATATTATTCTTTTTGATTTTCTAAAAAAAGTGAAAAATCAACCTACCCTAACACATAATGATAATATAGAAAGTTAGTGCAGTATGCTTTTTATAACACATAGGATTAAGAGGCCAGTTAATGAAATTTAAGGAATTAAAAGACAAAAAAGGGATAAAAATGTTATTAATAAGACTAATAATATTTATTTTACAATAGTAGGGCTTTTGACTAAACAGAAGCACAATGAGAAATATTTTAAAGATCTTAAAGTCGCAATTTTCGGACACAACAGTATCCTTTATCAATGAGACAAGGAATAAACAATGAAGTGGAACTCTTCCCGATGTTGTTGTTGTTGTTATTGTTCCACCCACGCGTGTTGTATTGATGGGTGGGGGGGAAAAATCCGCAGCAACAACAAATTCACCGGAAAAGAGAGCATTTTTTTTCTAACACAAAGAATCGAAGAGAAACACATATACTCTTATCCTATGCAGTTGTGTTTATCCATACATAATATAATCTCACCATTTTTAATGGCTACTAAAGGATATTTCACTTCTCCCTGCGAATAACAATTTCAAGGATTCTACTTCTGATTTCATCATTTGGATTAACTGATTTTTTCTTTCAAGTTTTCTGCTCTACATATACAAACTAATGTGTGTGTACCTATGTGAAAAGTTTTGTTCATTTTTATATTATAATTTATATATTTCACTTGTTATTCATTTTAAAAATTATATCTTTTTCGTTGTTGTAAAACACTTATTATACATTGAAAATATTATACTACTTTGTATAAAAACAATCTTAATGAGTATAGACAGAATTAAATGAATTGTAAAAATATTTCGATGTCCTAGTTTATTAGATGTTCATCAACTGCTTTTGTTGTCTGATTAGAAAGAGAATTCATTTTGATATTTGATTATTAATTTTTTCATATAAGTTGTTTTAAAAGGTTTCCATAACTAACAATTGACCGCGAAACTAATTAAATACATTTTTCTGGAAAAATAAGGCAAATACGGAAAATAGATTATCTGTGTGTACATTGATACATTTTTCTGTCTATCAAATCATGTTTAATTTGAGCTTTTTTTGCAAAGAACATTTTTGCAAAAAGGGAAATAGAACCTTCAACTAAAATTTGAACCGGTCCGTTAAATGTTCAGTGTTACAGTGAAATATATATATATATATATATATATACATATATATATACATACATATATATATATATATATACATACATATATATATATATATATATATATATATATATACATACATATATATATATATACATATATATATACATACATATACATATATATATATATACATATATATATATATATATATCTATTTAAATTCTGTGTGATATTAAATATATTTAAATATATATATTTAAATTCCGTGTGATATCATTTGTAAATCATTTCATTCATAAATTTGTTTACAAATATTCACAACTATTCACATTATTATAGTAACGGATGTGGCACAAAGACTGAATTATGGGGCACCTAGTGAAGACTGAACTTACTACCCAGTCGTGAATTGATCTAGTGAAACAAGCTTGTTAGCCATTACGCCACGCCAAAGTGCCCGTGGTTGTTCTTTTAACAAAAGTTATGCGTATATTGACTTTGCACCATAATCGCAGAGAGATCTATGAGCACATATTTTTTATACAAGTTTTAATTATCTTCCAGTTCAAAAAGTGACATTTTGATGTCTTCTCTGATTTTTTTTTTCTTAGTTCTTAGGCATTTTGCCAAAGGCTATATAAAACAAGATTCATTCTCTTCTTACGATTCCATTTTCAAAGGAATTTTGCCTCCTTCTTCTAATCAGGCAAAACAAGCCAGGCTTAACATCTAGCCTTTTCATTATTTCAGCCGCTCTGGTTCTTAGCATCTAGTAATTTAGCCCCCTTCTTCTAATCAGGCTTAACATCTAGCTTTTTCATCATTTCAGCCGCTCTGGTTCTTAACATCTAGCAGTTTAGCCCCCTTCTTCTAATTCTTAACATCTAGCTTTTTCATTATTTCTGCCACTCTGGTTCTTAACATGTAGCAGTTTATCCCCCTTCTTCTAATCAGGCTAAACACGTCAGGCTTAACATCTAGCTTTTTCATTATTTCAGCCAATCTGGTTCTCTTTCTGATGTTTTTTCAATCATAGTTTGATACAGATACTTACAAAAACTTAGAGCCGTTTCTCAGCTTATAGTTTTCACAGACATAAATTGATTTGCGAACTATCAGAGCGTAGTAGAAGCTGGTTTTGATGTAGTACGGAATGTCTTTTTTGTCCCAGTTTTTTTCCTTCCATAATCAGTTTAGGCAACCACTATTCTTCGCTTTATACCATAAAACGTATCTGGAAAAACTGATCCTAAAAAGACGAAAGTGTTCTCCTTTTTCTATCATAATGTTAGCGTATTCGGTTATCATTACTTTTCATCTGGCTGAATTTACTTTCAGTTCCCATTCCTTGCAAACATTTTATTTCCAAGTTCTTTTGTAAACTGTGATTTGTCTAGGAACTTTGTAGACTTAGATCTAATATCCATAGAATTAGCATAAGTATAACGTGATATCTTTGCATAATACCAGAAAAATCCATGCACGCTTCCTGTTCACACAACTTTGCTATTTCTTCCTGTCCAAGACAATTCTTTCAAATGTCAGCAGTAACATTCCCGTGCACTCTCTGATTTGGTCGTCCCATATTTTATGTGGGATCTACCACGCGGTTTATGCATACATAGTATATTTTATTTTATTTTTATGAATATCTGAGCTGAAAGTAGTGGACTAATGAAATGCATTATACCATATTGCAAAATTACATGACATATACATGTTCAAAATTCCGTATTTCCTAATGTATTACCCTCAGTGAAATACACTATTTCAAGAGATATTTAGAAAAGCAATAATTAATTCCTAAGGATCTCCTGCTAACAAGATTTTTGTAACAACTTACTAAGTAGAAATATCGTTATTCTTGAATAATTACGAACTATTATCTTTGTCTTGGTTGATATAAATGTTATTATCGACACAGTGTTTCGACCAAGTAATCTGTGGTCGTCATCAGGTGTCCAAATAGTCATCTCAGAAATAAAATGCAAATTAGAAATATTATGTTCCTTAATAGCAAAGAGTACCTGGACAAAAAAAAATATTGAGGAGAAATGGAATCAATCTCGTGTATTATCCGTCAGTCTATTCCAAGGGATAGTTCTGCGATCTCCTTTGTAAAACGTATTGGGGTCATTCTTGTAAAATCTTTCAGAGAACAGATGGAGAGGGGGGGTGCGCACGTGAGCTCGCACGTGTGGGTATGTGCGTGTGATAAATTATCTCTGTCATACTCACTGTGGATCCGAGCAGAAATATTCTTTAAACACAGGAATTTTAAATGTTATTTAATAAAGACTAAAGTAATAGAAATCTTGAGTGTAATCATGTTAACAAAATGTATTATGACAAAAGTTAAATCAGGATTTACACCATTTTCTCAGGTAGAGTGGATTTAGCAAATATTCTTAAAGAGTCAGGGTCAAAATTCAGTTTTTTTTTCTCAAAAATCAATTAATTTAAAGAAAAAACATGGAAAAGTTGCTGTTGTTGTTTTGCTTTTTATTTTGTTTAATTTCTTTCTTTCTTTATTTTTGAATTAGAAACATTATTATTGATTCGCAGATGCAGAATCACAGAGCAGTGAATCGGAGATATGTGTTAAAAATTATGACTGGTATAGTTTTTGTGTTCACTTTGTAATAAGCATAAATTTAATCGTAATACTAGATTGGCAATTAGGTCTCATCGTTTTACTGTTGAACACGTTAGATATAACCGTAAGTTCTATTCTAATAGTTTCTTTTCTTGCCTGTGGAACTCCGTTCCGATTTCTTACTTCACTGTCACCTACAATCGTCAAACATTTACATGCAACGTCAATCCATCTTCTGTCTTCCTGAACCCTGTTCCATTATTGTCATTTCTACTCCCTTCGCGCGAAACTCTTCTCATTCTCTTTCACTTTCAGTAACCCCTTCATTCTTAGCGACATTATCACCATCTTCTATCTTCCTGAACACTGTTCCATTATTGTCATTTCTACTCCCTTCGCGCGAAACTCTTCTCATTCTCTTTCACTTTCAGTAACCCCTTCATTCTTAGCGACATTATCACCATCTTCTGTCTTCCTGAACCCTGTTCCATTATTGTCATTTCTACTCCCTTCGCGCGAAACTCTTCTCATTCTCTTTCACTTTCAGTAACCCCTTCATTCTTAGCGACATTATCACCATCTTCTGTCTTCCTGAACCCTGTTCCATTATTGTCATTTCTACTCCCTTCGCGCGAAACTCTTCTCATTCTCTTTCACTTTCAGTAACCCCTTCATTCTTAGCGACATTATCACCATCTTCTGTCTTCCTGAACCCTGTTCCATTATTGTCATTTCTACTCCCTTCGCGCGAAACTCTTCTCATTCTCTTTCACTTTCAGTAACCCCTTCATTCTTAGCGACATTATCACCATCTTCTGTCTTCCTGAACCCTGTTCCATTATTGTCATTTCTACTCCCTTCGCGCGAAACTCTTCTCATTCTCTTTCACTTTCAGTAACCCCTTCATTCTTAGCGACATTATCACCATCTTCTGTCTTCCTGAACACTGTTCCATTATTGTCATTTCTACTCCCTTCGCGCGAAACTCTTCTCATTCTCTTTCACTTTCAGTAACCCCTTCATTCTTAGCGACATTATCACCATCTTCTGTCTTCCTGAACCCTGTTCCATTATTGTCATTTCTACTCCCTTCGCGCGAAACTCTTCTCATTCTCTTTCACTTTCAGTAACCCCTTCATTCTTAGCGACATTATCACCATCTTCTGTCTTCCTGAACCCTGTTCCATTATTGTCATTTCTACTCCCTTCGCGCGAAACTCTTCTCATTCTCTTTCACTTTCAGTAACCCCTTCATTCTTAGCGACATTATCACCATCTTCTGTCTTCCTGAACCCTGTTCCATTATTGTCATTTCTACTCCCTTCGCGCGAAACTCTTCTCATTCTCTTTCACTTTCAGTAACCCCTTCATTCTTAGCGACATTATCACCATCTTCTGTCTTCCTGAACCCTGTTCCATTATTGTCATTTCTACTCCCCTTCGCGCGAAACTCTTCTCATTCTCTTTCACTTTCAGTAACCCCTTCATTCTTAGCGACATTATCACCATCTTCTGTCTTCCTGAACCCTGTTTCATTATTGTCATTTCTACTCCCTTCGCGCGAAACTCTTCTCATTCTCTTTCACTCCCAGTAACCATTTGCCTCTTAGTGGCATTATCGCCATCTTCTGTCTTCCTGAAACCTGTTCTTTTATTGTCCTTTCTCCTCACTAAAGTCTTCTCATTCTCTTTCACTTCTGTAACCCCTTGTGTCTTAGTGGCATTATCATCATCATCTGTCTTCCTGAACCTGTTCCTTTATTGTCCTTTCTCTTCACTAAAACTTTTCATTGTCTTTCGCTTTCAGTAACCCCTTGATTCTTAATGACATTATCTCCACCTTGTGTCTTCCTCAGTCCTTTTCCTTTATTGTCCTTTCTACTCACTTCTCTCTAAAGTTTTCTCATTCTCTTTCACCCTGTTACACGCTGAGTCCTAGTGGCATTGTTACCTTGCTTGAGGTGAAATGATTTAAAAAAACTGAAAAGCATTGACACGTCACTTTTGTAAAAAAACGTGAAGCTTCATTTCTCCCCATCAAGCCATGTGGAAAATAATAGAGTAGACTGGGCTTTCTACCTTTTCCGTTATCAACCATTCTAAGAAAAAACACACCTGAAGAATGGATTGTATATAGTTATAAAAGAATTAAAGATGGGAACATAAGTCCGAATAAATCATGGAATCTCCATATTTAAAATAATTTTTAAGTTCGAAGAACCAGTCGATAGTAAGATAATCAAAATCCAGCAAATATTAAAATATTATTCTGAATGATTCGTAGAGCAATGAATATCGCTGGTCCAAAAATTTCATATAATGATGAAAATTCGGAGAATGCGTCAACCATAAGATAGTCATAATCTGACAAATAGGAAAATATTATTCCGAAGGATTTGCCGAACAATGACTATTAAAATACTCGTGAAAATGTTACGGTTTTGCTAATCTTATGACGAATCATAATATACTGAACAATAAAAAATATGACGAATCACTGTATATACTGAACAATAAAAAATATTAAAAATTAAAATCTTCAGACACACTGGCTTGTATATAAAAATTCTTTCGTTTTTATTATTTTTTCATTTAGATACCTATATATATATATATATACATATATATTAAAGAGAAGAGAAAAAATGCAAATGTTTTTTGTTATAATGTGGATTTTTAAAAAAAATATATTATACTTTATTTTCCATATTTTTGCTACACGGGTTTCCGGTCTCACAGCTTTCATCAGGCAAAGAGTGGTTATTTCCACATGTTATTAAAAGGAATTCATTTTCCTTATGTTTTCGGATGTTTAACCATTGAAAAATTTGGGTTACTACTACACACAAAAGATAATGATTAATGCTGGATCCCGATGGCGATTACTTCCAAGACTAAATAGAAGTTACACATACTGTGAAGCGTTTTCTTTTTTTCCTTTAAAACGGACAGAACTTTTTTGGTTACCTTGTGAGTCCCATGACAAAGTATTCGTAGAAATTCCCATATTGCATTGTTAAATATCTGAGCTTAACTGCTTTAAGCAAATATTGCAATA
The DNA here is from genome assembly GCA_964036315.1 of Acanthosepion esculentum. NCBI lineage: Eukaryota > Metazoa > Mollusca > Cephalopoda > Sepiida > Sepiidae > Acanthosepion > Acanthosepion esculentum. Next base: position 6,350,348 of record OZ038520.1, read on the forward strand.
GCAATCGTAAATATGAATTCAGGTCATTATTCAAAGAAGTAAGAGGGTACAAATAAAATATTTGAAATCGACAACTTCTTCCATTTCAGTAAGCGTTAAATAAACGAATGTGTTATTTCCTCCTCTATCATCCCTTTTTTCTTTCTTTTCCTCGCTCAACGTCTCTAGTATGTATTTTCCGTCTTTACTCGCGTTCAAAATGAAATTGTCAATTATATAACTGGTGTTAGTATTGCGTAATGTACGTACTAAGAAACGAAGGAGCAAGTAATATTATGACAGGATGTATCATCTGCCAATATTAAACAATTATGACAGACGAAAGTCACTGAATAGAACAGTCCAAAAACAAAATACGACTCATCTCATAATTTATAATAATGTTGGAGGTCTATGAATATATTGAATATAACTTAGTCATAAGACTAACAATGATGATAATATTAGTGCGAAGAATTTATGCAATAATGACTATGACTCATCTTAGAATTTATAATAATGTTAAAATTCGAAGAAAACCAAGACATAAAAACCTATAAAGCAATCATTTTTAAGACTCGTATTAAATTTGTGACACAGTTTAAAATAAATCTAGTTTTCTACAGTCAACCGAAACGGTTTAAGACATTAATAATTTATTATTCATTTTCCATTATTATTTATTATTCATTTTCTATTGTTATTTATTATTGTTATTTATTATTCATTTTTCGTTATTATTTATTATTTATTTTCCATTATTATTTATTATTTATTTTCCATTATTATTTATTAATATTTATTATTCATTTTCCATTATTATTTATTATTCATTTTCTATTGTTATTTATTATTGTTATTTATTATTCATTTTTCGTTATTATTTATTATTTATTTTCCATTATTATTTATTATTTATTTTCCATTATTATTTATTAATATTTATTATTCATTTTCCATTATTATTTATTATTCATTTTCTATTGTTATTTATTATTGTTATTTATTATTCATTTTTCGTTATTATTTATTATTTATTTTCCATTATTATTTATTATTTATTTTCCATTATTATTTATTAATATTTATTATTCATTTTCCATTATTATTTATTATTCATTTTCTATTGTTATTTATTATTGTTATTTATTATTCATTTTTCGTTATTATTTATTATTTATTTTCCATTATTATTTATTATTTATTTTCCATTATTATTTATTAATATTTATTATTCATTTTCCATTATTATTTATTATTCATTTTCTATTGTTATTTATTATTGTTATTTATTATTCATTTTTCGTTATTATTTATTATTTATTTTCCATTATTATTTATTATTTATTTTCCATTATTATTTATTAATATTTATTATTCATTTTCCATTATTATTTATTATTCATTTTCTATTGTTATTTATTATTGTTATTTATTATTCATTTTTCGTTATTATTTATTATTTACTTTCCATTATTATTTATTTTCCAATTTTTTTATTAATATTTATTATTCATTTTCCATTATTATTTATTATTCATTTTCTATTGTTATTTATTATTCATTTTTCGTTTTTATTTATTATTTATTTTCCATTATTATTTATTATTTATTTTCCATTATTATTTATTAATATTTATTATTCATTTTCCATTATTATTCATTTCCTTTATACGTATGTACGTATCTACCGATATAGAAGATTTGGAGAAAATAATGGAAACACCTTACTAAACAGAAGTTTTGTTATTTAATACTTAACTGTTCAACCTTTGACATCAATCACAGATTTAATATGTCTCAAATGTGTTCCAAACTGCTGTTAGGGGAATTTTTTAGCTATTCGTCAAGCAAAACCTGTTTTAGCTCTTTCAGCAAAGATGGGGGAGGGAAACGTCTCATCATATTCTGTTTCAAAATGAATGTTCACTGATACTGGAATCCGATGATTGTGAGACGAACACAAGTGGACTACTTGACTTTTGTGTTTCTTCGTACCAATCTTGTTTCGTACCAATCTTGAATAACAATAGCCGCGTGAATCGTGTGACCCTCGTGACTATTGCGCTGCCGTCAGGGAACAATATTTGCATCATCGGATAAATATGATCTGCCAAAATACCCAGATTCCACCATGAAGTATAATTGAAAGAAATTGAGAGAATTTCGTGATATACCCGCCCAAGTCAGTACAGTGTTACCGCTCTGCATCACGTTCGGGGTCAAAATGTCAGGGTTAAAGGCTTTTTTTAGCAGTCTCCAAATATGAACTCGCACCGGATATTTTTTTAATCATTTCACACCAAGCAAGACAATAATGCCACATGTGTTACTGTGTGTTAGAGAATATGAGAAAATAGAGAGAAATTGAAAAAGATTGAATTATGATTCATCAGAGACTATCACATTGACCCCTTGACCCCCTATGGACATTGACCCCTTGACCCCCTAAGACATTGACCTCTTGACTCCCTATGACATTGACCACTTCACGGCCATGACATTAGCACCTTGACCTCCTAAGACAATGACCCCTTGACAACCTATGACATTGGCACTTTGACCCCCTAAGACATTGACCCCTTCACCCCATGACATTGACTCCTTGACTCCCTATGACATTGACCCCTTGGCCCCTATGACATTAACCCATTGACCCCCTAAGACATTGACCCTTTGACACCTATGACATTAACCTCTTGAGCCCTAAGACATTGACCCCGACCCCTATGACATTGACCTCTTCACCCCCTAAAACATTGACCCCTTGACAACTATGACATTGTCGGCTTGACCCCCGAAGACATTGACCACTTGACTCCCTATGACACTGACCACCTATGACATTGGCTCCTTGACCCCCTAGCCACTTCTTATAGTCTAGATACCATCATTCCGCTTATCAATGTTGATGGGAAACATGTTCAGCACTTCCAGAATTCCCACGTTATCCAACTTAAAGGAGCTCACGGACAACACGGCTTTGGTTAACGCAGAGTCTGCAACGCCTGGTAGTTTAGCTCTGCTATCAGTTTTGCTGCGGTATTTTGATAATTTTAAGACAATAACTTTTACTTTCGTTTTCACCATTCTACGATATTCACCTTTCCGTCTAGATTTATGTTTGAACAGAGCTGATTTTAATTTCGTCTTAAAGTGCCACCAGAATTTTAGAATGTAACGTTAAACAGTTCAACAATTTTCGTAACTGAAGCTCCAGAAAATCCATGATCCAACAATTGATATCTACTAGAAATCAGATATATTAGGATTTTAAATTAATTAAATACTAAATTACTTAAATATAAACACCTAAAAAATAAATAAAACAAAGGCTATATCAAGATGTAGAAGGCATACATAATGACTATGTATACAGATATACAGATTATATCAAGAAGTACAAGACATACGTAATGAGTATACAGATTAAATCAAGTACAATACAGTATACAGATTAAATCAAGTACAAGGCATACAAAATAACTATATATACAGATATAAAGACTATATCAAGAAGTACAAGACATATATAATGAGTATGAATACAGATATATAGAATATATCAAGTGCAAGGCATACATAATGACTATGTATATAGATATTCAGATTATGTTAAGAAGTACAAGACATACGTATTGAATATGAATACAGATGTACAGATTATATCAAGAAGTACAAGACATACGTATTGAGTATATATACAGATATACAGACTTGCACTGTTTTGAATTTATCATATTCCCTATAGAAGAAAATAGTTAAAATAAACCACTTTGCTTGTTATTGTTTCTAACCCCAGTATTAATTTAAGTGACCTTTGCGCTGTACTCACTCCTTATCTAAGGATCAATGCATTGGTCAATTTATATTATTGTGTATATAACTGTATTTGGAAACGTGTTTACGTATTAAGCTATGAAAATGTATTCATATCAACATCACTTGTTCACGGCTACCACTCTTGGTATATAGTGGCATTACTGTAATTTTATTTCGATAGATAGATAGATAGATAGATAGATAGATAGATAGATAGATAGATAGATAGATAGATAGATATGAACAGACTGAGGAAGATAGATTTGAACAAACTCAGATAGATAGATAGATAGATAGATAGATAGATAGATAGATAGATAGATAGATAGATAAATAGATAGATAGATAGATAGATAGATAGATAGATTTTTGATTGGTTATATTATTTGACAATGTAAAGATGGATATTATATTCTTATAGTATTATTTTCCACAATATTTTTTTTTGTCTACGACAAGAAATTTCAGTATTCGAATTGCAAGTACCTCGTGATTCATCTTGTCGCAAAACACGGCATCGTGTCATGAAACACTTTCAACGACGAACGGGTTTCCATCTTCCAGACTCATTCTTGAAGGCAATCTATCAATACATAGACATACATTAGCAAAAGACCTGACAAGAATGTAGAAGTGTTGATTGATTTACTTTCAAATTAATCAACTTATTGCTATAGTATCGAACGTCTTTCAAAATGTTTCGCGTCGGGGTGCTTCATGTAGAAATGTTTTCCAATATTTATGCCAACGTGCCGAGGTCACGTCTCATTGGATTCCGAGTCTGGAGACAGACGAGAACGAGTCTTTCCATTCATTTATCTGACCGTCTCTTTATCTCTGAAGTATGATATCACCATCGATTATTTGCGATAGCTTGGTGGTTATTAATATTGATTATCGATTATCATTGTCATCATCATTAATAGAAGCATGATAATCATTATTATTATACACATTGATAGAGAAAAAGAAATAACTATGCAATAGTAGTTTGGTAGTAGTAATGTTAGTATTAAACATATTGTTTATCAAGATCAAGGCTGTATGGTATTAGTATAGTAACGGTGGTGATGGTGATGGTGATGGTACTGTTGTTTAATCATCAATATTGCTAGGAGAATAAAGGGAGAGAAAACTTGACCTGTATTATCGCGGTAGTAGCAAAAAGGTTTTAAGGAAAATAGACAATAATTGGACAGTTATAGCTACAATCAGAAAGAGACAATTGAAATTCTGGGTAACGCATAATGAGGAAAGAGAGCTTAAATAATTTAACACTCGCAGAACATATTAAAGTCGAGGGGGTCGGGAGGAAACAGGAAATAATCTACTTGATCGGCTTGTGTGAATGGATGATAGAACAGAGACAAAGAGAGATTGAAAAGGGTAACAAATTACTTTGAACAACAAAAACCAATAATTTGCTGAGAAGCATGTTCGTTCACATTCTGAGGGGTCAAATCTGATACAGATAAAGAATAAGAAAAGAAGGTCTAAAGAATTTAAAACTTACAAGAAATACTGAAAGTGAGAAAAGCAAAAGAAACAGTGAGAAACCGTCTTAACGGGACAAACAGCAATGGTAAATAGTCAAAAGAGCAACAAAGAGAAGAAGTCGTGGAGAGCCGTTTTTATTCCTCGCCCTGAAGGATATAGAAATTATAGAAAATATAAAAAATTGCATCATTTCTTCAATGGTTGCTACGCCACTTTTGTAGCCATCCTATTATAATTATGCTTGCCCAATTTCGTTAGTTCTCACGACCGTTACGTCCAGTCAGTACCTCATAAATAATGGACTATTCCGTTTTGATCGCGTGGAAAGGGAAAAGGACACCACTGAAATAAAGAAAGAAACAAAGAAAGAAAAAGGAGAGAGGGAATCAGAGCAAGCTGATAAGAACTGATACTACACTTTTATCTTAATCAAAAGTCCGAGATGATTGTATTTTCTTTCCGCCCACGCTTGTAGGAAGCAGCACAAGGTCGGTTTAATGTGGAGATCCCATGCACGTGCGCTCGGGCAGGTCCAAAATAGCCCAGCCCCCGCAATTGTCAGTTGCGCTGGGATCGGTGTTAGTATTATCCCCGATGACCCCCCCCCCCAACAACAACAACAACCACCACCACCCAGCCTCGTTAGAGCAATGAGGAGCTTCTACCGCCGCAGGAAGCTGTTTCCCGGGACTGGGCACATCTCAATATTTTCAGTCGTGCTCTGTCCGCAAACAGGCGCACTACTGAGAGATAAACTGTAGTGTATCCGCCCGAGGACAGATACTACCCTTTGATCCCAGCTAAAAGGCCGACAAGTAATTCCGACCTCGATATATTCGGTATTTTTCAGGAGCACAGTATCAAATGACGGAAACCGAGTAAAGCAATCGACAAAAAACTAACATCGACTGTTGAATTATATTTTTTAATTATTATTAAGGTAAATATTCGTAAGACGGGAAATTTGGTAAAGAAAGAAGGAAAGAAACAAAGAAAGAAGTGTTTAACGACTTTTTCATTAAAATGGAAAAAGTTGTCAATTTCAATTTTTTTTTCATTTGTACCCACATCTTAAAATAATGACGCGCATTCATATTTATGATTTTTATTTCAATATTTTCTTAAAACTGTTAAGCTTAAATATTTAACAATGCGATAGGAGAATTTCTACGGATATTTTATTATCGTAGAACTCGCCATGAGCCTACGTAAACTAAAGAATTAAGATTCACCAGAAAACTTAAATAGGAAATCCATTAAATTTTCAAGGGTCTTTCTAGTAAATATTATTGATGAAAAATGAGAATCATTCAGTGTGTAATATAATTATACTAGTGAGAGACTATATTGGGTATATCGAACAGACCATATTACACCATACTAGTAAAGGACTCTGAGAAAGGAGTAAATGTGAGTATATTTAATACAAAGAAAGAAAGAAAGAAAGAAACAAACAAACAAACAAACAAACAAACCAAAAGAATTTAAATAATTTGAAAGGAAGGAAGGGAGGAAGGGTGAAAAGAAGGAAAATTAAATGTTTTAGAAAGAAAGAAAATGAAAGAAAGAGGATTTAAATTATTTGCAACGAAAGAAGGAAAGAAAAAAGAATGGAGGAAAGAAGGAAAGTTAAATGTTTTAGAAAGAAAGAGAGAAAGAAAGAGAGAAAGAAAGAAAGAAAGAAAGAAAGAGATTTAAATTAATTGCAAGGGGGAGGGAGAAAAGTAGGAAAATTAAATGTTTTAGAAAGAAAGAAAGAAAAAAAGAAAGAAACAAACAAACAAACAAACAAACAAAAAACAAAGTGGATTTAAATTATTTGCAATGAAGGAAGGGAAGAAGGAAGGGCAGAAGAAATATTAAGTCTTTCATAAAGAAAGAGGTTTTAAATTATTTGTAATGAAGGAATGGAGAAAAGCAGGAATAGTAAATGTTTCAGAAACAAACAAACAAACAAAGAGAATTTAAATTATTTGCAATTAAGGAAGGAAGGAGGGTAGCATGGAAGGAAAATTAAATGTTTTAGAAAAGAAGAAAGAAATAATGAATGAATAAAATTTAAATTATTCACAAAGAAAGAAATAGAAAAACAAACAAATAAAACCATTCTCGAGAACAAACTCTTAGAGCAAATATCCCAAGAAAAAACAGATTCTTTTACCTTGAAAGATTGGTGCAACAAAATCCTTATTAACCTTCCGCCAATAACCCAGAAAGTTTTTACCTTTGTATCGCACTAAATTTATGAATAAACACAAGAAAGGTAAGATATCAAAGGCTACCGGAACAACAGTGTTCATGTCACAGCAACAGCTCTTATAATATTCTGTGGGTGTTACTTTTTCTTCTTTTATATACATATTGTATTAAAGATAAACGAGAGTTCATTAAGTACGCTAACCTCCAGAAGTTCAACACACTGTACATTTCGTTGTTTCACATTTTCCGCTGACATGAAGTGGATAAATTATAGTGAATCAATTGCTAAGTTTGTTACTAGGAAATTTGATTCAGTGTCGTACTAGAAAGTTTTTCTCGTCAGAATCCATCTTACACATTTATAATTCTACCATTCATTCATTCATTGAATACTGCTGCTACCCCACGTCTGGTGTTCCGGCTACATATCTCAAGATTCTCGATATAATCCAAATCAGAATATGTTATGTTATTAGTCCTAACCTAGCACACCTGGATTTCAGTTTTAGTGTAAGTATGCAAAATGGCAGGTTTGTCTCAGTGTTCTAGAAAAATATTTAGTGTATTAATGTTGCGTCTGATTACTTCTATAAACACCACTTATTTTGGAATCTATGTAGGTGATTATTTAGATAGCATAGTGGGAATTTGTTTTCGTGTCTGCATTTGGAAACATTGTTTTGAAATTTTGTTGCAAGCCGGAGCTGTTATTTTATATTTTCCTTGTCATTTTTTGTATATTATTTTGTTTTTTCAATTTTTATAAATGTTTTGAGTGGGTTGTCCTATTTGTATATAACCTCTTGTTATTTCTATATATTTATTTCTGAGCTTTCCATAGATCTCACTATAGTTTCATATATTTCTTTCTTTTGTTTACATTTACCATTTGGTGGCTATTCGTTATTTTATTTATTTATTTTGGCAGTTTCAGGTTATAGATAGATAGATAGATAGATAGATAGATAGATAGATAGATAGATAGATAGATAGATAGATAGATAGATAGATAGATAGATAGATAGGAACATACTGAGATAGATAGATAGATAGATAGATAGATAGATAGATAGATAGATAGATAGGAACATACTGAGATAGATAGATAGATAGATAGATAGATAGATAGATAGATAGATAGATAGATAGATAGATAGATAGATAGATAGATAGATAGGAACATACTGAGATAGATAGATAGATAGATAGATAGATAGATAGATAGATAGATAGATAGATAGATAGGGACATACTGAGATAGATAGATAGATAGATAGATAGATAGATAGATAGATAGATAGATAGATAGATAGATAGATAGATAGATAGATAGATAGGAACATACTGAGATAGATAGATAGGAACATACTGAGATAGATAGATAGATAGATAGATAGATAGATAGATAGATAGATAGATAGATAGGAACATACTGAGATTAGATAGATAGATAGAGAGATAGAGAGATAGATAGATAGATAGATAGATAGGAACATACTGAGATAGATAGATAGATAGATAGATAGATAGATAGATAGGAACATACTGAGATAGATAGATAGATAGATAGATAGATAGATAGATAGATAGATAGATAGATAGATAGATAGGAACATACTGAGATAGATAGATAGGAACATACTGAGATAGATAGATAGATAGATAGATAGATAGATAGATAGATAGATAGATAGATAGATAGATAGATAGATAGATAGATAGGAACATACTGAGATTAGATAGATAGATAGATAGATAGATAATGAACAGAGATAGATAGATAGATAGATAGATAGATAGATAGATAGATAGATAGATAGATAGATAGATAGATAGATAGATAGGAACATACTGAGATAGATAGATAGATAGATAGATAGATAGATAGATAGATAGATAGATAGATAGATAGATAGATGTATGACTGCGAAACTGATGATGCTTGAAATGTTTTCCTAAAGTTTATATTGCTAATTTTCAAAAACCTAGCTAATTTGCATATTACCAGAAAAAGACTTTAGATTAGCTTAATTAAAATTCTGTTTTCTCTTTTTGGAGAATTAATTTACATGTCAAGTTTTGCTAAACTTTAAAATCGCAGCTTAATTATCAACGATACATTTTGAAACCCTCCAAAAAACTTAATAGTTTTTATTTTATTTTGTAAAAAGCTCTCTTGCTTTTAAAGTATAATAAATTTCTGTGACTCCAGAAATCTACAGCCCGATCATTTAGTTGTTATAAGACGGTAATTAAGAATTGCATTTACAGCTTATTATTAGCTTATCAACTGCGCACCTTTTGATTCTCATCTCAACTTGAACACCAATTATGATGTCAAAGTGATCGTTTCTTGATAAGAGACTTTCAGACCAAAAGTTGCTCTCTAAACATTTGCGCTGTGCTGTACATAAAATAAAAACCGTTTCGCCTTCGAAAAACTTGCTGATAAATTTTGAAAAAGTTATTCGTTAAACTGAAAACTTAAAAAATATAATAAAACAACGACAGAAGTGATCAATGAATGAAATCAAACTTTATTAACTTCTTTTTTTTTACTTTCTACGCAACTGTCAATTACAGAGATAGTGAAAGATCATTTATTCTTATAAGTAAAATGATATGCCATTCATTATATTATCCAAACATGATTTTGCAATAGTTTCCTCATAACATATCCATAATCTCTATTCTGTTTATAAAAATAGGATAATGGTAATTGAAGTCTTAGGCATCTGCAATGACAAACTAGTTAAACAAATTTTCTAATCCCACCAATGAAATATTTTGATTTTAATTATATTTTCTGGCAAATCTATTTCTATACACTTCATGTCATAGCAAATATGTTTCGAGTAATTTTCACATTTTTAATCACATATCCAAAGAACGCGTCTTCATGACATATGACGTCCTAAGAATTGCGACATTATGTTAAATACGTATTTTAAAGTAGATACATAGACTTTAATCGTATCCGGAATCTGATTTTATGAGGCATTGTCATATGTTTCAATTTGTAGTGAATAAAGTGTTTTTTGTTGTACATTTAATTGATGGAAAAGGTTAGTTTTGTTCTTTCTTTGTACATTTGCAGTTATAGAAATAAGTCAATGATTGTTAATAGTTATAAGATGATTTCTAACAATATGTATAGTTACTAATTAACTAATAATTGGATATTACTATCAAGTTTCTAAAATTTTCACTATAATTGTTATTTAGTAATAATTTATGTTTCTACATATCCGCCTCTTGTAATGGGTCCCAGGCCTGTTATAGGCATCACTTTGGGTTAGATCAATGA
>OZ038520.1:6366151-6371151 GCA_964036315.1 Acanthosepion esculentum
GCCGTAATTAACTAGGTTTATTAACACACAATTCTAATTGATCTCTCGGAATTATTTATTTCCAAGATGTATTGCCAGAAAGAGATATAATTAATAGTGACCAAGATTCTAACCAGTTTCAGTGATTCTATATTCATAATCCCCCTGGTCGACACTAATTTGTACTTCTGAAATATTTAGAATAGATTGCAATTAAATATCATGCAAATTATATGCATGTATAAAAGTACTTCATTATTTTATTATATATTTATCGAAATATTTCACATTAGGGATAGTGCAGAATATATCTGCCAATGTTATTATATCTGTATGTTATATTATATCGTGTATATATTTACAATTATCATGTAATCATATATATTCCAAGCTATTTGTTGTTAGTTTTCGATTTTTCAGTAACATAGTAAAATTAGTATTTGTGTCTACATTTCGAGATAAGGTCTAATCGTTTATTGAGTAATTTGTTGACCTGGGAAGATTATAAATTATTTTTGCCTTCAGATGGAATTTACAGTTTTTGGATTTATTGTTGTAGGCTGATGCTATTTTTACATAGTTTCCATTATATTTTTTACGTAATTTGGTTTTGTGTTTTAATTTTCCCAGAAAGCATTGTGCTGTTCATGTGTTTTCTATTTGTAAACTATGTTTTATGTATGTAGTTTCTTTGTTTCCAGTGTCAGTTACTCCTATCTATATTTTTTCTTCGTTATCTGCTGATTTTACAATGGCTTGGTATGTTACATTATTTTGCAAGAAATTGCCATTTAAGTGGCATTTGTTCTTAACGTTGCAGTTACAGGTGGGTTTGGTTTATGCGGCTGATTTGTTGGTTATTTTTTTGTTGTGTTTTTTATTATTTATGTTATGATCTCGGTGTAACTATGGTTGATTTTTAATGAGTTTCTATTGAATATCTTATAAAGAGTGCTAGAAGGGGTGAAGTGTTTGTGCATGAATGTAATTAATATTTTGACAACGATTGTTTTAATGTTTTTGTAATACGGTGGGTTAGACTATATGATGTTTCTTTGCCTGTTGATATTTTTCTTCTGTCTGGTGTTTATGTGACTGTTGCGGAAAAAACAGTATAGTTTAGGAATGTTTCAGAATCTTTTCTTCGCTACCTTGGAGATGATTTCGTTGGAAGAATTGTCAGATAACCTGCAGTTATACACACACATACACACACACACAGAGACACAGAGACACAGAGAGATACACACACACACACACACACACACACACACACACACACACACACACATATATATATATATATATATACAGGTAAAAATCACTGGGTAAATAATCCAAGTGAATTATAATAATATAAATTAGTAAAACTCATCCACAAAGAGAGCTCAATGTATTTATTACAGAGCATTAAAATAAAAAATATGTTTAGAAAACTCTTGGTGTTGACAATCCTTGCATGCTAAATCTTGCCGGGATATAATAGCTATACATATGGTGTATTTTTTTAATTTCTCTGGTACACACACACAAACACACACACATATATATATATGTATGTACTTATATATATATATATATATATATATATATATATATATATATATATATATATATGAATGATGAAAACACTTTATAAAATGTAACTCATGTGACTGATTTGCGTGCAATACCGCTCTTTAAAACTAAATGTGAGTGACTCAGTCGACCACAAACGTATACATCCCACGTATACCTCCCAGTAATACTTTCCACACAATGCCAAAACATTAATGGGAATTATGTCTTCATCTAGTTAATATGTTACAATTATGTGGTAGGTATTACTGCTGTATCATGTATATATAGGTTGCAAATTTCATGTAAACTCCATTCAATTTCGTTTCAATACAAGCATATTATATATATATATATATATATATATATATATATATATATATATATATATATAAGAGTGAACATTGAAGTCAACACTCAGAGGCGACAAGCTGTTTCATGCTAGACACAATCGTCAGGCGTTCTGCTGCGTCTCTCTAACGTTTATACACTTTAGCGACCAGAATGTTTCTCACACATATTGGAATATTATTTGTTACTTCATTACACATGACAGGTATTTAACCAATAAAAATCAACCAAACACTACTAAACATTAATTTGCATCTCTGATTTTTATCATTGTTTTATCATTTCTATTTTGATCCCTAACGAAAGCTTTAATAAAGGGAAAAATGTTAGATTATGGTGTGTTTCCTATTTGTTCTTTATCCTATCATTTTGTCAGATCCCTATCTATACTTCATATGTATATATATATATATCTTCTTTTATGTTTTGTGTTCCTTCAGGACGTAGTTGATCATGGCCCTCCTCAACTTCCTATCCCCTTTAGCTCTTAATAAGTTTTGTTTTGCTATTTCTCCCAAATCCTGTTCTGTCATCCATTTGCTCAAGCTCATCAAGTATATTACGTATTGCTTTCCTCTGTTCATCTTTCTCTCAAACTGTCCTGTGAGTATCAGATTTTCCTAGCACCCCGTAACAATTACATGCCCCAGAAATTTCAACTGTTTCTTCCTGATGTTAAGTATAAATTCTCTTTTTGCTTTCATTCTCTCCAAAACTTCGTCGTTGCTCACAAGTTCGGCCTATGGTATCCTCAGCATCTTTCTGTAGAACCAGATTTCTGTTGCTTCAAGAATCTTTGTCACCTTTGGGGAGAGTTTGCTAGTGCATTCGTGGCCATACAGGAGGAAATATATCACATAACAGTTCAGTACTATTTTCTTTGCTCTTAATACTCTGCTTAGCGGTTGGAATGCATTTTTTGTCATCCCAATACGTCTTCGGATCTCAGTGCTTGATTTTAGTATCTTCGACCAGTAATTCGCTCACCCTTTTGCTGATTACCATGTATTTTTTATTCCAGTAGTTTATGCTTATTCCTTTCATCTCGCTTTTCTTCGCTACCTTCCGTAGGAGGTTTTATAGTTTCCTTTCCGTGTCTACTACCGACACAATGTCCTCTGCATATTTTATATTGTTAAGATTGTGGCTACCAATAATAAATCCTGGTAGGACTTCTAATTCTCTTAGAATTGCCTCGCTGTATAGGTTGAATAAATTCATTGAGAAGTCACATCTTTGTCTTCCTTCCTGTTTTTGTATATCTGCTGAACTCATTTTCTGTCCGTATGCAGGCTGTTTGATGCAAGTAAAGATTCTTGATTATTCCAATATCTTACCTGAATATGTTATAGATGTTGAGCAGCTATAACAAATCTTTGTGGCGTATTAATGTTCCTTATGTTTTCCGATGTTTAATCATTATCTTTTGTGTGTAGTAGTAACCCACATTTTTCAATGGTTAAACATCCGAAGACATAAGGAAAATGAATTCCTTTTAATAACATATGGAAATAACCACTTTTTGCCTGATGAAAGTTGTGAGACCGGAAACACGTGTAGCAAAAATATGAAAAATAAAGTATAATATATTTTTTTTAAATCCACATTATAACCAAAAACATTTGCGTTTTTTCTCTTCTCTTTAATATATATATGTGTATATATATATATATATATATATATATATATATATATATATATATATATATATATATATATATATATATATACATATATATGAATCTAAATGAAAAAATAATAAAAACGAAAGAATATTAATATACAAGCCAGTGTGTCTGAAGATTTTAAATTTTTTAAATTTTTTATTGTTCAGTATATATATATATATATATATATATATATATATATATATATATATATATATATAACACAAAAATAAAAACAAAAATACTAAAGAACTCCGGATTATTTACCTAACGTGTTCTTTCCTATTTTTCTGCATACCTGCATATATATATATATATATATATATATATATATATATATATATATGAGAAGAACTACAAGTATTTTTTCTTTGTTTATTTATCTTTTTTCAATAGGTGTCAAAATCAAGTAAGTACAAAAATTTAAATATACCTGAAGTGTTTTAATAGATAACGGAAAATGTGACACCGAAATCCGAAGATACGTTGTAATAGCTAAAGATGCCTTCTGAAAGCTGAACAAAGTATTGCGTATCAGGAAAACTTGTTTAAAAAGAAAACAATGGACAATTTCTTCACAGATGAAGAGGATACTTGATGCAACAGTAATGTGGTTCCACAAAAGTATGTTTAGGGTACAAAGGTCAAGACATGTGAACAACGATGAAGTTTTAAGGATAATGGAATAAAAAATGACGCTTTTACTTTTAAAATAATTTGAAATATCTGGGATGCACGAGGAAAGAGGGCCCGGAGAATTTGAAACACACCGAACATATTGAAGTCAAAAATGGCAAAGGGAAATAGTAACATACTTAATGCAATTGTTTAACTGGATGGTAGAACAAGGCGTGGCATGGATAATAAAATAAAAAAATAAAAGATAATAAAATTAAATTAAAAAAATAGATAATAAAATTTAAAAAATTTTTTTAGGTAGTACGCAAAATTAGCTTTTATGGACTCTTCTTTTTTTTGCATGTCTTTTCATGATGTGGGAGATCATTAGCAATAGCTAAGACTTACAACGTATAGAAGTTGTAGAGAGCCATGATCTCCCACATCATGAAAAGACATGCAAAAAAAAAGTAGAGTCCATAAGAACTAATTTTGCGTACTACCTAAAAAATGTTCTCAATAACTTAATTTTAAATTACGTCCAGTAAAACATCTTGTTTTAAATGAGTACATCTGCTCCGCTGAAATCTCCGAAAATCCTTAAATATTCATTAACCACATTGATATTAAAAAAGAATTCACCAACTTCAGAAGGTTGACATTTTTTCCTGATCTCACAGCTGTAAACAAAAATGTATATTTCCATACACTCAGTAAAAAATCTTGCTGTCATCAAATATTGATAGGTTGCTATCAGCAAGCAAGCAAATTATCAAGAATACTTTTTTTTTTAGAAAAAAAAGAGAAAATAGGAATAAAAGATATACT
>OZ038520.1:6373651-6406151 GCA_964036315.1 Acanthosepion esculentum
ATGTGGACATTGAAGTCAACACCCAGAGTCCACATTCTGTTTCATGCTAAACGCAATCGTCAGACCATGTGCGTTATGATTGCATTTAGCATGAAACAGACTGCCACCTCCTGGCGTTGATTTCAATATTTTAATGTATATATATATATATATATATATATATATATATATATATATAAAGTTACGAAAAATTTGGTAATCCGTATAGGTAGTCCCAAGGAGGATGAAATCCTGAGAGCTCAATATAAATTCAGAGCTAATAATTTAAAGATAAACAGACCACTTTAAGGCTCCATGTAATAATTTATTTCACCATATCCCTTTTCAAGGACGCTGGATCATCAGACATCACTTTCAAAAGGTGAAACGAAAAATGAAATGAAATTCACATTTTCACTGTTTGTATTAAGTTTATGTAATTTAACAGAGAGGGTAGCGAGGAGTGGTGTGAGAAAGACATGATCGAGTTTAGAGAGGGTTTATTTTAATATTTCTTTCTATCATACTTAGTATTGAGGAAGGAGGGACCAGACATTGACCTATTTAATCGGTTAACTTAACGGAAGTGATATATTGAAAGGGAAGGAATGAAGAGAGAAAAAGAAAAAGAAAAAAGAAAGAAGGGGGAAGTAAAGAGAAAGAAGCTGTAATTAGGTTTTACGGAAGAAGAAGAGGGGTGGTATACTTTTAGCAAATTATGTAAAAAACAGATTTTAATGTTTGATAGTAATATAAATGTTTAAAAAAATCCACGAAGAAATTAATTCGATGCTTGCTAACAATTTAAATATTTAACTCTTTTACAAATAATTTAAGGATTTAATATGAGTTAAATGCTATATTTAAAAATACATTCATAGAAATTACAATAAAAAATTTATTTAAAATATAACAGTTTACTGATAGTAATCTTTTAATATTGTAAATGATTGTTAAGGTAACATCTCTATCAGTTTGAATCTAATTCATGAATGTAATTTGTAACTATTTTTACATGGGTAAGCTTTCTCACTTAAAGTTTAGGTTGCAAATGAAGATGGAGTAATATTTGAAGACAATATTAAAGATTTTGTTTTTTCATATACATATACCACACATACACTTATGTAAATCTCACATATACATACGTTCATTTACATGTGCAATTACACACATAAGCACATACATATGTATTGATATACACAGGTACCTATGTATATTCATATATCAATACTTACACATACATTTACAAATATTTACACATATTTATATTTATATCTGTTTAAATTTTTCCTTAAATTTCACAGTTAATGTTTAACGTTAGGTGATGACTTAAGTGTTTAAATATCAAAACAAATATTTCTAATTTTAATATTTTACTATCAATATTGATAGTTAAAGAGTAATATATTTAAATGTAAATAAATTATCAATTTAAAATGAAATTACCTGCAGATGCTAAAAAATTCCAATCTCACAGTTCTAATTAGAGAATATTAAAAGAGAAAAATAGGATTATAACAAATATTGTATTTATAACAAAGATTGCATTTATAATATTGTATTTATTACAAATATTGTATTTCGTAAAAAAGCAAAAGAAAAAAAGAAAACAGTCACGGTGCATATTTGATCTAATTCTTCGAAAATAAAAGTAGAATCAGTTATATGTGAACAAATTTAATTCATTTATCTCACACAGGTAAATTGCTGACCCCCCCACACACACACACACACGGAAGATTGAACGGAGAAGTCCGTCTACGAAACTCTGGAATTGAGATGCTGAGAGTAACATCAATCAGCTAAGAGTTCAAATTTTACATATTAATTCTATAAACAAACACACACATACACACAAACACACACACACACACACACACACACACACACACACAGATATATATATATATATATATATATATATATATATATACATATATTACTTCAAACGTCATTTTTAGTATTTGAGTAAACACTCCGTTTTTTTAAACACTTTATTTCGTCTACCGGCCTACACACTTGATAAAATTCAATAAAGGAAATGTGCCCTCCTGCAGAATTAGAACTTGCGCCTCCCTTTGCAGAAGGAACCAGCGTCTGATATGGTTGTGCTTTTACCGCTTGCCTAGGGAGAGCATTCGAATTCAAGCAAAGATCAATTTGCCTTAAAGAACATTCACTCGTTCAGATTTTATCGAAAACCATATCTGCTCAATTTCATTCGCTGAAACGTTAAGAAAGAAATTTCTAATGAATTAAGGGATTTTATTATTTTCTATTCCTACGTATGTTTTATGACTACAAACGTTATTTTAGTCGATACCCCTACTTGAATAGACGCTTCGCTTTACCCGTTTTTTAGCGGTGGTTATTTTATTTCGTCGTTTATACTGAATGAGAGGCAGAATCGATACTTTCTGCCTTAGAACCTCCTTTTGCGACTCTCGCTATCTTATCCATATTTGCTTTTTTCTATCTACATTTATATATGTGACAAATGAAACTAAGACAATTAAAGGATTAACGATTTTGAGTTTTGACGTAATTCTGGTAATGCATTTTAATGAAAATATCGTAATTGATGAAAATGTGATGCATTTTAATTGAAATGTCGTGTTTAATGGAAATGCTGTATCTAATGGAAACATCGTAATACATTTTAATGAAAATATTTTAAAGGAAATGTGACGCATTTTAATTAAACTGTAGTGTTTAATGGAAATGCATTTAATAGAAATGTCGTGTTTAATGGAAATATCGTAATGCATTTTAACAGAAATATGTTTAATGGAAATATCGTAACGCATTTTAATAGACAGCTCGCGTTTAATAGAAATATCGTAATGTATATTAATAGAAATGTCGTATTTAATGGAAATGTAATGCATTTTAATGAAAATTCTACGATAACTGAATAAGCAACATGGATCAAAAAATAATTCTAAATCGATCTGAGCGTTGAGACAAATAATGCAGAAAACTAAAATGAAAGAAAAATCATTCACTTGCTTTTCATTCATTTTGTTCTGTTTTGTCTATTTTAGTTAATGCAGATGATTAATTGCGATCATAAACATTCATTGCTCTTCAGCAATTTTAGAAAACACAAATGTAATATGCACCTCTTGCTGGAAGAAAACGTTTAAAAATCATACAAGATCGTATCATAAAAAAAACAACCCCTAACAATATAAATTATGACAACGGCCATAATGTATCGACTGTATTGGGAAATCAATGATATGTCTACGCCCCAGCAAAATATTCGCTATATGAAATAATAATACTTCTTTTTCTTTTCTATATACCATGTTATGTCCCTTCAGGACGTGGGAAGTTATAGCTCTTCGCAATTTCTTTACAATTTGTAGCGCTTAATAAAGTTTGACTTTTGGTTATATTTCTCTTTATCTTTTTCCTGCCAACCATTTACAAAGGCTCGCTAGGTAGGTTATGTACTACTTTCCTCTTTCTCTCTTGCCCCCCTTCAATATGTACTGTGAGTGTCAAATTTTCCAAGCTCTCCTTCCTTATTATGGGCCTGAAAAATGCCTTTCTGATGTCATTTCCTCTAAAACTTCGTTGTGTTCAGTCGACGGTTTTCTTAATATCCTTCTGTAGAACCACGTTTCTGTTACCTCAAATTTGTTGTTCATCTGTCAGATTTTCCAGTGTTCACTGTCATATAAGGGGACCAATGTTACATAACAATTAAGTTTATTTCTCATTTTTTCTAATTAAATTTTACTTTTTTTCAAGGGCTTGGAAGGCATCTTTAGCTTTCAGAAGGTATCTTCGGATTTTGATGCCACATTTTTCGTCCTCTCTTAAAACACTTCCTAGATATTTAAATTTTTGTACGTATTTAATTTTAGTATTTCAATTTTGAAATTCGAATGTTGGGCTGTTCCTTTAGCTGGTAACCGTGAATTCTAATTTCTAAATTCACCAAGTCCAAAAAAGGAATCTATTGTTTTCACACAAAAAATAAAACACAATAAAAAAAAAAAGGACCAAATACCTTGACTATCTTTTTAATTAAACCTGTATTATTATTACTATCCAAATACACAAGTACAGTGTAACCCGGATATAAGAGACCCTTATATAAGAGAAACCCGGATATAAGATAGATTATATATGGTCCCAAACTAGAGCCTGTGTTAATAAAACAAAATAGACCAAACCCGGGTATAAGAGAAACCCAGATATAAGAGAGATTTTCTCTGGTCCCAAACTAGAGCCTGTGTTAATAAAACAAAATAGACCAAACCCGGATATAAGAGAAACCCAGATATAAGATACTTCTTCTCCAGTCCCAACAACTCTCTTATATCCGGGTTACACTGTATTAAATTCTTCATTTGAATACGTGTGTTTTCTTTTCCGACCCCTACCTCGCCAATAATCACAGACTTATAAAATGGTATTACTATTTAACTCTTCAGCCATTTAAAATCCTTACGTTAATTCCTGCTTTTCTTTTCGTGTTCTTATGGTTTTCCATTCAAATTCATTATATAACTGTTATCCATTTGAATATCTTCAAATGACTGCTGATTTCCAATGTGTGCGCAGAATATTGTACACTTTTCTATTTCAGATTTATTTCCATTGTCTTGCCTACAAATCTATTTGAACAGTTTGTTCCTTTTAATTTGGCAAAGGTCTTTATTGTGAATCAAGAGTTTACGACTTTCAGGTCAGTTTATATCAATTTCCCATTCTACAACATGCAGTTGTATTGTATCATCTCATTATGAAAAGAGAATTAGGAATCTACTTGAAAAATGCCTTTTTTTAAATTAATCTCGGTTAGGTATTTTTCACAATGCTCTTGATATTTTATAGATTAAGAGAAAGCAAATCTCTTCGGTATTCCATCACTCATTATTCTTGGCCCTGTTTGTAATAGATAGATAGATAGATAGATAGATAGATAGATAGATAGATAGATAGATAGATAGATAGATAGATAGATAGATAGATATGAATAGTGAATGACATAGATAGATAGATAGATAGATAGATAGATAGATAGATAGATAGATAGATAGATATGAATAGTGAATGACATAGATAGATAGATAGATAGATAGATAGATAGATAGATAGATAGATAGATAGACAGATAGATAGATAGATAGTTATGAATAGTGACTAAGATAGATAGATAGATAGTTATGAATAGTGACTGAAATAGATAGATAGATAGATAGATAGATAATGAACAGATAGATAGATAGATAGATAGATAGATAGATAGATAGATAGATAGATAGATAGATAGATAGATAGATAGATAGATAGCAGTTTTTTCCGCAGTAGGTTGCCATTTCTTTCTGCAGTAGAGCAGTTTCCGTCCAAGACTATAGAACCCGGTCTGTCCTGATATTTACCCATAGCTGGGGAGAGAAGAAAAGGGTTCATACCTTTCGCAAGTGTACTTCCGTCGATTTCGTCACTTCAACTTTTTTGCTGTACTATATATACATATGCTCATTTATTTGTATTCTATGATTGTGCTTATACACGTCGTGGACTACTGTGTCTATCAAAGCCTTCGTCAAGATAATTTTTAGTTAACAGGTCAGCTTATTAGAGGTATAGAGAATATATGCAAAAATTATAATAATCTACGAAAGCCATAACTACTACTACTTAAAAAAACCTAAATATTTCTGGAATGACACTCGTAGATAGATAGATAGATAGATAGATAGATAGATAGATAGATAGATAGATAGATAGATAATGAACAGACAGATAGATAGATAGATAGATAGATAGATAGATAGATAGATAGATAGATAATGAACAGATAGATAGATAGATAGATAGATAGATAGATAGATAGATAGATAGATAATGAACAGATAGATAGATAGATAGATAATGAACAGATAGATAGATAGATAATGAACTGATAGATAGATAGATAGATAGATAGATAATGAACAGATAGATAGATAGATAGATAGATAGATAGATAATGAACAGATAGATAGATAGATAGATAATGAACAGATAGATAGATAGATAGATAATGAACTGATAGATAGATAGATAGATAATGAACAGATAGATAGATAGATATATAGATAAATAGATAATGAACAGATAGATAGATAGATAATGAACAGATAGATAGATAGATAGTTAGATAGATAGATAGATAGATAATGAACAGATAGATAGATAGATAGATAGATAGATATAGAGATAGATAGATAGATAATGAACAGATAGATAGATAGATAGATAGATAGATAATGAACAGATAGATATATAGTTAGATAGATAGATAATGAACAGATAGATAGATAGATAATGAACAGATAGATAGATATACAGTTAGATAGATAGATAATGAACAGATAGATAGATAGATAATGAACAGATAGATAGATAGATAGATAGATAGATAGATAGATAGATAGATAGATAGATAGGAATATTCATGTTAGCATCGAAAATTCAACGAAAAAAAAACAAAGATACTCATCTCATACAACGAGATGAAATAAAAAAAGAAAGTCGCTGCTCATTTTCTTGCAAAACATGAATGACTATACATAGGCAGCCTCCCAATTTAATATGTTCAATTAACTACAGATGGCGCTGCAGACACAATTCAAGAGCGAATGTGAAACCCTATCTGTCTGGACGCACACTCCGTGAGAAGAAAAATGTCGACAGAGCAGTTAGCACACTGAGGGACAACTGTTCTGTCTCAACTGGAGATAATATGAAAGTGCTATATTTCTTGAATTATAGATGTGTTGAAACATATACATGTCGGCTGATATCAGCAGTTGTGCCTTAAGGTAGGCTTATTTCGAAAATTATTTTTCTTGGTACAAGTCTGTTATCAGTTTTGCTATATACATGAGATGCTAGCATTCTTATCAGGAAGCATATTAAACCTTGTCAAACAAGTGACTAGACATCTTGGCAACCAGTTGACGCTTTCTTGCATTTTCTTGTTTGGGTTTTGTAGCCAGACACACACAGATATTCACACACATGCATGTATGTGTCTCCTTGTTTCTCTATAGATATCTAAGCAAAAATATAAGTACTCGCACCTACATCCACACACATATAGGTATGTATACATAGGTATGTATATATTCTTGTTTACATATTTACGGCATGCAAATATGTGTGCTCAACTTCCACGACACACATACGCTCATCGCTATCAATAAATGTATTCATGTTTTTATATCCTCATCTAAATGCAAATATGTGTACTCACACAAGCACATACATGCATGTAGATATGGATGCGTATGGTGTAATGGAACGCAGCTCAGAATGAGAAATTGTGGAACCAAGTTCGATTTTCAGTTGAGTTCGTTACATTTACTAACTATGCCCTTTGGAAAGTTATGAGTTCATCTCCCCAACTAAGGGTTAAATAGCAAGATAGAGTTGTTTCCTCATCCTTTTTTGGCAACCAGTCTAGAGGAGAACCAGTTCTGAATTCTAACTGTAACCATAGATTTAACTAGTTATCGATGAGCATAATCGTTTAACAGGTAGGTATCTGTGAACGGATGTATGTATGAATGTAAGGACACGTTTTTTCTATCGATATCAAAATTCAAATATGTGTACTAACACATACAAATCCGCGCACAAATTCACATACACACAGAGGAACAATCGTTTTACCGGAAAATCAATTAATTATAAGTATGGAAACGTTGATAATTTCTAGTCCAGACCCATTTCCCAAAAAGTGACTGAATGACCAATCATCAGATTTATTTATGAATAAACTTCTTAGTTGAACCGAAAGCATTGCAACACCTCCTCGTGTATACATCTATCTCAACTAGTGACAGAAAGTATGAAACTGAAATCTGAAGGCGCATTCGGATAGTGATAGATGTCTTCCTAAAGCTAAGCAATGTATTAAGAAACAAGAACATTCTGTTAGAAAAATAGAAAAGTGTACCGAACTGTCATGTAATATCAGTCCATAAACTGGACAATCTCCTCAAAGTTGAAGCAGAGACTTGAAGCAACAGAAATGTTGTTCTACAGAAGGATGCTGAGAATACCATGAACTGAACCCGTAAGCAACGATGAAGATTTAGAGAAAACGGAAATAAAAAGAAAACTTTTACATAACATCAGAAAGATACAGTTAAAATGTCTTGGACACATAATGGCGAAAGAGGGCTTGGAAAATTTGAGACTCACAGTACAGATTGAAGGCAAGAGTAACAGAGGAGCATATTACATAATCTACTTAGTGTAAATGGTTGGTTGAATGGTTGGTAGAGATAACAAAAAAGACAACTTTTATTAAGAACTACAAATACAGAAAATTGTGAAAAGCTATGATCACCAACGTCCTGAAGGGACACGGCACATACTGTAGAAGTTGATGCACGCACATACAAACTTACGCACACAAAGATATACACATACACGCACGCACACGCGTGCGCACACACACATATAAGTCTGTGTCTGACTTTATTACGAAAGTTAATGTTTTCCAAATAAATTTAATATTAACCAACCAGTATTATTAAAATAAATTCAGAATATACGTATATGTGTATAAATCTCTATCTATAAAAGGCAGGATGTGTGTGTGTGTGTGTGTGTGTGTGTATGTGTGTGTGTGTGTGTGTGTGTGTGTGTGTGTGTGTGTGTGTGTGTGTGTGTGTGTAACGAATGCACAGCCGCAATTTTCGACGGATTTCCACCAAAATTTACATGCACATGCTCCAAGTTAGAACAAAGGCCAAGACCGACTTTGCATTTCTCAACTCCCATCGATAGTGGAAATAATCGATTTTTTTCAAGCTTCTGCGGCAGTTTTCATGTAGTTTGCGGCCATTTTTTACTGGCCAGAGTGAGAGCCTATAGCTGGCTGCCACGAATAGGCAGGAAGATTCTATTGGCCAGTGTGAGAGCCAACAGCTGAATGACACGAATGTTAACTAGCATGTTAGCATGCAAAAAAAATCGATAGCTGCATTCGTCACAAGTGGGAAAAATTTAAATCTGCATGGCACTTTACTCCAATTGGCTCATTCGCTTGCTTAAACTCAACGTTGATTCTGATTCCGAAGAACTGGGTTGGGTGTGAAAAAGTATTTCTTGTTAACATTCTTTTTTCATTCGGTTTTTCCTGTTACGAGTCCTTTTTTAAAGCTGATCGTTTTGTGTTCATTTTGTTTAGTTCTTTTTTCGTAACAGATTTAATATTTGGTATAGAGCTTAGAAAAAAATCGCAGTGTAAGATGGGAAATAAGTAAGGCATGTAGCAACATCAGCATGGCAAAGGGCACTCCTTTAAAGGCAAGGAAGGGCAAAAATATTTTAAGTCAAGTGATAGCGATTGCTGTATGAGTCGTACGATTTTTGAATCAAGCATGGGCAACGCCCGGCCATTCTGCTAGTATTTTATAAGGATCTTATATAATAATATTTTTAATTAAAAAATATTTATAATAATTTAATTTTTAAGAACACGGACAGGGAATTATCAAGGTAAATCATAATTTCCTCACGTTGGTAAAGAAAAGTTTCTCTTTTGTATTTTATTTATATTGTCTTTACAGATTCATTTTATTTATATCTGAATTTTTACACACACATAAACACATATATGTGTGTGTATGCACGCGCATCGGTTGTTTAGTTTTTGTTGATGTTTGCCAATTTGAGATATATATATATATATGAACAGGCTGAAATAGATAGATAGAAACAGAGAGAGAGGGGGATGTTGACAGACTGAGATAGATAGATAGATAGATAGATAGATAGATAGATAGATAGATAGATAGATAAAAAAGAATGTGGGATAGATAGATAGATAGATAGATAGATAGATAGATAGATAGATAGATAGATAGATAGATAAAGAAGAATGTGGGATAGATAGATAGATAGATAGATAGATAGATAGATAGATAGATAGATAGATAGATAGATAGATAGATAGATAAAGAAGAATGTGGGATAGATAGATAGATAGATAGATAGATAGATAGATAGATAGATAGATAAAGAAGAATGTGAGATAGATAGATAGATAGATAGATAGATAGATAGATAGATAGATAGATAGATAAAGAAGAATGTGGGATAGATAGATAGATAGATAGATAGATAGATAGATAGATAGATAGATAGACAGACAGACAGACAGACAGACAGACAAATGGGGAAAACGACTGTTAATTGCTGAAACTTCCTGAAGAGTGGATTAAACAATTACAAAATCATCTATGAAACTGTAGAATTAAGACTCTATATATAACTTGAATCATCTAAGTGACAAATTGTATTTGTATTAATCCTATATGTATAATTATCCTTGATAAGTTAATTTTTGGTTTAAGATATATCAAAATTGCTATTTATCACAAGAAATATGTAACCTCAATAGAGAAACAAGTTATTCGAAATTTGTTCAGAGATGTGAATATAACGTCAGGAACTGTGAACAATTTTAAGAGGACAATATATAAATGAATTAAAAACATTGGCAAGACAAAGAAAAAATTACCTTTAAGAATTTCACAAAAATATTTGAGCAAAAATATAAGTGTAATAAGCGAAAATAAGAAGTGTAATAAGCAAGAAGATATTACAAGAAACCTGTGTCATTAATAGAGATAAAAGATGCAGCATATTAAGAACATTGTTATAAAGACGTGTAAAAACCGAAGTCGAAACTACACTGGCCAATTTGAACAGAAATAAAGCGGCAGGGTTAGACGTGATTATAATGGAGATACTGACAGTCTTAGATGATTACGTCATAGACAAGATCACAAAAATTATAAACGAAATCTACAACAGTGGTGATATACTGGAAGACCTAAGCAGATATATATTCATTGCATTGCCTAAGAAATCAAGCGCAAACGAATACGAACTCCACTGGGGAATCAGCCGAATGAGCCACGTAACAAAACTCATCATCCGAATTCTTATGAATAGAGCGCGCAGCAGTAACAGGCCAGAGGTAGGACAAGAACAGTACGGGTTCGTTAAAGGCACCGGAACAAGGAACGCGATATTTATACCCGGAATTTTATCAGAAATAGCAATACAAATGCAGAAGAATGTGTACCCGTGTTTTATGGACTATGCAAAGGTGTTCGACAAAGTACGCCACAAAGATCTGTTGGAGCTGCTCAGCAATCTTGACATGTTCAGGAAAGACATTAGAATAATCAAGAATCTATACTGGCAGCAAATTACCTGCATACGGACAGAAAATGAATTCAGCAGATATACAAAAACAGAAAGGGGCATAAGGCAAGGATGGATTTATTCAACCTGTATAGTGAGGCAATTCTGAGAGAATTAGAATTCCTATGCAGATGACACAGTGCTGACAGCAGGCACGGAAAGGAAACTACAGAAACCTCCTATAGAAGGTAGCGAAGGAAAGCGAGAAGAAAGAACTAAGCATAAACTACAGGAAGAGAATGCATTGTTATCAGCAAAAGGGTGAGCCCAAAATGTAAATTACAGGTCGGGGATACTAAAATCAAGCAGGCACAGAAATTTAAATATCTGGGAAGTGTGCTGACAGAGAACGAATAGTGCGACACTTAGATCCGAAGACGTAATAGAATGGACAAAGATGCATTCCAGATGCTAAGCAGATTATTAAGAGACAGAAATATTTCGTTACATGCAAATAAAAGAGTACTGAACTGCTACTTTGGCCTTGTGTCACAATTGCTTTATTATCGAGCAATTAATCTCGAATATTGAGCTGCTACGTGATATCTTTCCTCCTGTATGGCAACGAATGTTAGAGAATATCCTCGTAGATAAAGAAGAGATGTGAAGCAACAGAAATGCAGTTCTACAGAAAGATGATGAGGATACCATGGACAAACATGTGAGCAATAAAAGGGTTTGGGAGAGAATGCAAACAAAATTGAAACTTATACTTAACATCAGTTCTGAGAAGACTTTAGTAAAGATAAAGGACACTAACAGAACAGATTTCAGGAAGACAGAAATGGTGATTGATGTTGCATGTAGCTATTTCAATAGTAAAATGATGAGACCTTGCCGCCAATCTAGTACTGCGCTTATATTAATGCGGTCGACGTTCCAAAGAAATGCTCATCAGAACAATTACCATGAAAATATTTATAGAAAGAACAGATGAAATTTTCATAAGACTGGCGGGAAAGTGTCTGAAGTCGCAGTGCCAGGTCGGGACTGATATCATTAGATATCCTTCTTTTTGTTATATCGGAAATCTTGAATATACAGCAAAAGCACTAAACAAGATACGACAGCAATATTCAATGCATAGACAAATTTATGAATATGTAAGATATATTCTGGAGAGAAAAGTTGTCAGGCACGACGTACTGAATCAACTTTCCTTGCAGTATATCTAGCATTTGATTCAGTACAATCTTCTCCACTTTATGTCAACGTGAGATCACAAAGTTACTTTCCTGAATATTCCTATGAGTCATGCTGACTGAAGGCAAAGATAGTTCACTATGATGATTAAACGATTGTAAGTTTAATTTTGGAAGCGTTTATTAGCTATTTCTTACATCAACTAACAAGTGATTGGAGGTGATTTGAAAGTCACTAGTGGGCTGCTATAGCCATTCATCAAACTTGTCAGCGATGGCCATACGCGTTTAACGAGTCGGCAACCATCATACGTTTGTTCATCATAATTATACCCCTTTTGTATACGTTTCTCTTTTCCTTTCTGGGATCTACCTATGTATCTATGTAAGTCTGTTCATATATATAAAAACACACACGCATATAAATACATATATACATATATATATATATATATATATATATATATATATATATATATATATATATATATATATATATATATATATATACCTGCGCACAGACACACACGCAAATGACACACACACACATATATATATGTGTATGTGTATGTATATGTATATGGTATAAAAATGACAATTGGACTAAATCGTAGTTCTTGTAGACGCGTTTCGTCTTTCTAAGTTAGCAAACAATGAAAACAAAATGTTTTGCTGTCATAGTTACATTAAATTCAAAATTTAAAAAAAGAGAGAGACGCTCCCGTGTAAGCCTCTTTCTGGATAACGGTAACTTCCTTTATGCTAACAGTTTGTTTATTGTTTTCCATGTCGGCAATATAGTTAATTTTCCCGCGTCTGCAAAACCTAGGATAGTTTTCAAATATCAATTTTATATCAACTTGCCTTATCCACAGAATTATTCTGGGTAATCTAACTATATATATATATATATATATATATATATATATATATATATATATATATATATATATGTATATATATATATATATATATACATATATATATATATATATATATATATATATATATATATATATATATATATATATATATATATATATCATCGTTATCACAACGTAATGCAGATTTTATGAGAGTTTCATTAAGTTAGTCTTTTTAATTTACCCCTGAAGATGATCGCAGAAGAAGTCGAAAGTACTTGGGTTAAAAAAATAAACGGCGTCTTCCTTGATGAATTCCATCTTAACATCAAGGAAATAATTAGACAATTGGAAAGGAACAATATAAAAATAAGTAGCCACAATATGTCTATATTATTCAATGAAACATATTTTAATGAAGATATGCTACCTATACACACACACACACACACACACACACACACACACACACACACATATATATATATATATATATATATATATATTTCTTCTATATATATATCAATATGTATGTATGTATGATTATATATAATTATTAATTGAGTATGAAATGTAGTTTTGTGTTCCATTTCTTTCCTTTTTGTCGCTCTGTTCCTCCTAAAAATGTCTACACCTGCGATTCTTATTCGATGGGACAAAACAAGATCTCATGTAACTGTTTATATATATGATTGGAAAGCAGATATCTATTGTTGTATACGTGTTTATTTCATTTTCTACTTCTATTGGGAAACTGTTATCTATTAGTTATTCTTTTTTTTATTTTTGAAACCTCACATTAAACCAATTCCTTCGAGAGAAATTTTATTTTTCTTGCTGAAAACAAAAGTAATAAAAAGTAGATAGTCATTTTTGTTTGTTCTTTTCATTTCTTCTTTTGACATTTTTTAATGTATTTTGCGCGAAACTAAATTTGGATGTTTATTTTTTTATCCGGATGTTTTAAATTGACAAGTCAAAAAACCGAAAAACGATGTAGTTTAAGATATATGGTACGCAATTTCTAAGTCAGTATGTTACAAAATAAAATAATTTTTTTCAATAAAATTGCTTATGAAAGTAGTTATGTTGTTATCATTTTATTATTATTCTACAATTTGAGTTTTTATTTGCAAATGGTCACAAAATACAATACGCAAGAGTCATTTAAATGAGAGAGTTTCTAAATGAGGTAATGAGATATGAGGTATAAATGTTATGTGAACATAAGAATAAGTTAAGAATTCCGAAGACAGAGCCAAGAAAAAATGATTGACTTTATACTTGAAGAGGTTAAGTTTGTCGTGTTCGAGGAAGTATTATCTTGGTAGTTTGTTATTTAAAGTAACGGTTCTTGGAAGGAAGCTTTCGCAGTTCTTACCAAAGGATTACGTATGGAATTAGAATTATTCAACCTGTAGCGAACCGTGGGTTTATGTGTTGTTAAATTAGAAACACGTGTGCAACTCCTAATAGAATATTAAAAGGTCCCTACAAGAATATGGCGACAAAGATGAGGACAATAGTCCGAATAATGTAAATAGTGTACATAATATATATATATATATATATATATATATATATATATATATATATATATATATATATATATATATATATATATATATATATATCGGTCTTGTTGGTTTTCTTTACATCTTCGGTTGGACCGAACTTGAGTCCTCCATATTCTTGTAGGGACCTTTTAATATTCTATCAGGAGTTACACACGTGTTTATATCATATTATATCAGGAGTTACACACGTGTATATATACAGCCATGGCCAAAATTATGGAGCCCCTATAAAAAAAATTGAGATAATAATTTAAACCTACGTATTTAAAGGTTAAGAATCGTACAGTGAACAATTGAGAGCAAATGTCAAATATTTAACAGTAGATTGTAGTATTTCTTTGCTTTAAAGCCTCTCTCAAGAGCTTTAGCTGAGTTTCGTACTAAATTCATTCCAATATTCAAAATGATTTATTGTCATACTAAAGGTTGTTTCGTAATTTTCGGGTAATATTTGATTCCTACCAGTGCTATAATAGTATATTTAATTGAAAATGCCTCCAAAGAAGCAGCTTTCAGAGATTAAAAGGGTACAAATTGTTGCTTTATCTGATGAAGGATATTCTCAGGTAGAAATTGCCAGGAAGATGGAATGTTCAAGGAAGGGGGTTCAAACAACGATTAAAAGGTACAAGGAAACAAAGTATTTCAAAAACAGAAAAGGACAAGGCCGTAAAAAGTCTACAACCGCCAGGGAAGACAGATCTTAGAAAAGAGCATCCCTTGCAGATAGGAGGAAAAGCTCTTCAGAGCTTGCTGCTGAACTTAGGGAGGGTGCAAACAAAAACATATCAGCTCGAACAGTGAGAAGAAGGTTATTAGAAGTGGGATTAAAAGGATGCAAAGCCAGGAAGAAGCCATACTTGTCTCAGGCCAACAAGAAAAAACGACTGGAATTTGCAAAAAAACATGAAAATTGGACACCTGATGATTGGGGCAAAATTGTTTGGTCTGACGAAAGTAACTTTGAGGTAAGTTAACAGTTTCTCTTTCCTAAACTTTGGATGTAATAATTGAAATTTTTATGTGAATACACATCCATAACATTTATTCAAAAATTGTAACAAATTCTTTTTTTTTTCATCAGATTTTTGGCACTCCTGGAGCGGTTTATGTTCGCCGTAGGGAAGGAGAGGCATTTCATCCCGATTGTGTGGTTCCAGCTGTAAAATTTGGAGGAGGAAGCGTAATGGTTTGGGGCTGCATGGCTTCTTCAGGCACTGGAATGTTGTACACATGTGAGGGCAGAATGAACTCCACAATTTATACTAACATGCTGGACCAGGTTTACCGAACCTCTTTGACTAAAATATTTAATAATAACATTCCAAGTGATGTAATCTTCCAACAAGACAATGCTCCATGCCATACGTCAAAAGTTTCAATAGGTTGGTTTGAGAAAAAAAGGGATTACAGTGATGAAGTGGCCCCCTCAATCCCCAGACCTAAATCCCATTGAAACTTTGTGGTCCCATTTAGGGAAAAGAGTGAGAATGCACAAATGTTCATCAAAAAAGAATTAGAGACCAATCTACATAAAGAGTGGCAGAAAATAGATCCTACCACCTGCAACAACTTAGTCAATAATATGCAAAAACAAATAAAAGCTGTTATTAAGGCAAAAGGCGGACAGACCAAATATTGATTGTTGTTATTAATGTTTACTCCACTATTCTTAACCTTTAAATATATAAGTTTGAATCATAATTTCGATTTTTCATTGGTGCTCCATAATTTTGGCCAAGGCTGTATATATATATATATATATATATATATATATATATATCAACAAATATATATATTAAACAACAAAATTTACAAAGGACATAGACATTAACATTTGTGTTTGTGTGTGAAAGTTAAGAGATTGTATTTTGGTGAATGTTCGTATGTACGTGTATGTGTGTATAATGTTCATGGCGTCTCCCACAAATGGGAAGACGCAATCTTCTGCGAGAGCTTACATTGCAGATGTGTTCGCTGAAAATGAAGAAATGAAAAAGAGAACAAGTCAAGAAATCGCCCAGTATTTATAGTGTAGGGAGAGCGTCTCCTAATGAACAATTTGGGCATTTAAGGAGGAGCTAACTCCGACAAACTCCGTGGACGTTGCAAAGTGTATCTTAGCTGTAAAGTTCTGAGCTGGTGGCATTAAAGAATAGAGCACGTGTGAAAATTTCTCATGAAAATAGCGATAGAATAATAATAGGATTGTTACATTATGTCTATGGAGAAAGTGGCTGTATTGTGGAAAATTTAATGTGTCTCCAGCGGGGGATACATTAACAAGTACCTTCAATACTCCAACGCTCATTATCCTTACGTCTGATTTTAGCTTTTAATTCTGCACTAAGCAACACTGAGAGGTATGGGATTTACCTACATCGTCGTCTTTGATACGGGTACAGTAATGACCATAAAGAGGTTTATCTTGCCATCCTTTCTGCATTTGGTCCATTGCATTTGTGTTACCCTTTTGGGGGGGGGGTATTTGCGGCTGCAATAGGTGCATTGCACTTTTGAATTACTTGCCCTTTTGAATTTGTTGGCTTCCATTATTACTAAATAAAGTTTCTTATTTCTTTCATGTTCTTTGGCACAGATCATCATCTGTTATTTTGTAGTCTTCAGGTATCTTTCAAGACCGATTGTTGTGAAAACAGTTATAGTTGAACTAATCCTCTGCCTCCTTCAGATATGAACACATGCAGACGATCAACATCGGCCTTAGAATGATGGATGTGGTGGCAAATGATAAGCTTTCTTATTTTGACTTCATTTGCTTAATGTCAACTATGGTCCAGTTTAGGATCTTAAAACTGTATTGCACAGGGATAACCAATTTGTTTATGGCTGATATTCTGTTTGGGGAATTAACCTCGGTATTTAATATCAGAGAAATATTCCTGTAGTGTTCTTTTCTTATTCTCCTTGGTTTGGATATACTGTATTCCATCTCCTTCACCGAATCCTAGGTATTTATAGGCTCTTTCTTATTCCAGTTCCCTAATCTTTGTCACAAAATCTAAATCTATTGAGTGTTTTTCTGTAATTCTTCCTTTCTTGAATATTACTTCTGTATATTTATCTAATCCGAAATCTATACCGATGTCATCACTGAAACATTTTACAGTATTGAAGAAACAATTAAACTCATTGTTGTCTTTGGCAAAGAGTTTGATATCCTCTTTGTAAATTTGGTGATTAAACCCTTTCTTTGATCTTTATATCCATACTTATTACTATTCAGTTTATGCGAAAAGGGGGTTAAGGACAGACAAAACAGGTGGGATGACAGGGGTTCTTCTTGAAAGATTCCTTGTCGAACATTCAAACAATTGGAAGCGGCAATACCTTTGGTGTGATTTAGTTATAATAAGGTTTTCCATAGATCCATGCTATATTTAAGGATCATCACCGAAGAGAATTTGTACATTTCCAAAGCCTTAAGAGTCCAAATATGTAGCACACTATCGAAGACTTTAGGATAATCTTTCTCAGTGACGCTGACATTTCCAACATTTTTCCTATAGTTTCCAAGGATCAATTTTTATTTATCAGTCTTTGCAAACATATGAGCCTTTTCAGCATCCTTTCTTTTCTAGTGTAAGAATGGTGTTTTTATAGAGAAAAGGGTAAATCAGTATCTGTTTATATTTCTGAGATGAGGTATTATGTTCACTTTTTACATTATTCGGACTATTGTCCTCATCTTTGTCGCCGTATTTATCAAAACGTTTCGGTATTTCAGTATTTGTCTATATTTCTGAGATGAGGTATTATGTACACTATTTACATTATTCGGACTATTGTCCTCATCTTTGTCACCATATTTATCAAAACGTTTCGGTATTTCAGTATTTGTCTATATTTCTGAGATGAGGTATTATGTACACTATTTACATTATTCGGACTATTGTCCTCATCTTTGTCGCTATATTTATTACAACGTTTCGGCCGTTGTACGCTCCGGTCTTCATGAGGACAATAGTCCGAATAATGTAAAGAGTAAATCAGGCAGTTAGTACAGATTATTTAATTTATATGTAGCAGACAGACATGATATTTGCCTATAATTTTGGTGATAATCTGTTTCACTTAATTTGGTTGATAATGTGTAATATCATCATGTTCGAATTTCATTGGTATTATTCGTTAGCAATGATAAAGTTTGCACAAGTGTTTTACGGATTAACGCCAGATGATAGAGCCAAAAGTTCCTGCAGATTTCCATTTCGAGGGGTTTTGTCAGAGCTTGTCTTGATTATATTTTCCTATTCTTATACAGGTTTATCTTGCATTGTTTATTGTTCCCGTTAGATCAAATCTGCATGACCATCATATTCCTTTAAGGTGCTCCAAATGGTTTCACAAAATATTTGCACTTCTTCAATAAATGTAAGATTTCTGTTTGAAATATTGTTTCGTTGAAGCTTTTCATATCATCACATTTTATTTATCTTTAATTTCACTTTCTGTTCTTGATTGGTGGAAATTCATTTACCACTTCGATTTTATATTTCTGCTTGATATTTCTGCTTTTCCCTGCTCAATAATTTGAATTTCTTGAAATCTAAGTATCGATAATTCACATCTGATTTCTTCATTTCTTTCGCTTTAAGAATGTTGTTCATATTGTTTTCATCTGTGCTGAGATACCTTTTTCCTGTAATTTTCCAAGATCATTTTATTTATCAGTGGTTTATCTTTTCAACCATAGGAACTTCGTTGACATCCCTTCTGTTCCTGGTGAAGAATGTTGTTTTCATTGAGAAAATAGTAAGTACAGTTTGTTAGGACAGTCATGATCAATTTATATGTGGTGGACAGACATGTCATTAGGTTATAAGATTTTTGATCATCTGTTTCACTTGTTTTTGGTAGGAGATATGTAATACTTTCAGTGATCCATTCTGGAATTTCATTGGGGTTATTAATTAGTATTGATAAAGTTTGCGAAAGTGTCTTATGGATTGATGACAGATGACAGAGACAAAAGTTGGGTACACTGTCATTTCCTGGGGATTTCCATTTTATAGATTTTCTTAGAGATTGCCTAACATTATTCTTGGTTATATAATTCCATTCTTGTACAGATTTATCCTTCATTCTTTTTCGTTTTCTTTTGATCTACTCTGCATTGCGATTAAATTCCCCAGCAAGACTCTAGAATCTAGACTCGATGAATTACTTAATTATAATTATCTCAAATCCTCCTAATAATTTCTATCACTTGTATATCCTTGCTTGAACCAGCTTCTAATGCTCTGGGCTGAGCGACTTGGGGATAGTAGTCGTGATTCGAAGGGGAACAGTCCTATGGGTAAAATAGAAATTCGTATGAGCTCCACCACGGAATATGTGATCGAGTAGCGCTACATCGAGTCTGATTCGCTACCTCTTCGTCACCGAGGCCCGTTGGAACAGTTGGTATGACGTTTGGCTGATAAGTTTACTGCCCGGGTTTCAATTCTCGGCAGTGGATGAGCACTGCTGATGAGTCCCAAATATAGGACGAAACGGCCGTCCAGTTCTTTCTGCATTCTGTTGAGGTTTCTTCTAAACTGTATGAATTACTTACTTATACATACATATATATATATATATATATATATATATATATATATATATATATATATATATATATATATATATTGTTACAAGTTATTTATATATACACAAATATTTAAGTAAATGCTCTGTTTATAATAAACAGTATTAACAACATTTACTGGCCTGTATGTCCGAGACATTTCAGAGAAATATGCATCTTCCGACAATAATCGAACATGTATCCTACATGGAAGCGTGGTATATCACACACACACACACACACACACACACACACACACACACACACACATATATATATATATATATATATATATATATATATATGTGTGTGTGTGTGTGTGTGTGTGTGTGTGTGTAAGCAAATGTGTGGATGTAGATCCGACGGTATGATGAAAATGTGGAGAAGACAAAGCAAAATCCGAATAGGTGAGTTTACTGTTTTTATTTTGTTTTTGTTTTTGTTATTCTGTCGACGTCAGACGTTTCGGTCAAATAGACCTTCTTCGGGACATGGTTAATGGAGACATATTTATATTAGATTTAAGTTAGATGAAGAGACGATATATACAGGACTGGTCAGAAACAGAAAAACTGAAATTCTAAAGTCAGAGTATTCTTTCTTGGAGTCGGATACGCTGGCGTCGCGTGGGCGGCACTACGAAAACCTGCGCACAGGGAAAAGATTGTGTCCTAAGTGGAAGGTGGGGGGGACTTATTTAAAACTATAGCTTATCGGTACGTTTGTCACGCATTAATCTTGCTACACAGCTTGCTATATGAAAGAACCCTGGTCGGGTATTTACTGTGTGTATATTTACATATATATATATATATATATATATATATATATATATATATATCGGATGTGACATAAATATTTCCTCTATTTTAAAAATAAAATATTACCATTATTTCAATATCCATTAAAACATACCTATTCAACACGTGACCGAATTTTCTCATTGGAAACGCCTGGTATTAAGATTTTATGACAGGATAAAACAACTGAATGTTTGCAGAAAACAAGTTTTTTAATGTGCCGGAAAGTTTCAAGAGGAACAAATAGGCTAGCAAAATCCAGTCTGAAGAAGTTAAGCATTAAGTTTCATAAATCAACGAAGAAACATGAGAAAGATGGCTCGATATTTCGAATATGTCGTTAAGCAGGATTTAGAAAAACGATTTAGTGCTAAAGCCATAAATATTCAACCACATCAACTTCTCTCAATTACCTGGATGGGAAAAACGGATTGGCAAAGAGAAGAAAATTCTGACAGGAATACGGCGATCTGTAGAAAAAGTTTTCGTTTAGTCATACGAGAATTTGTTTGTTTTTCTTTTACTGTAGAAAATCCTGTCATCTACGAAAACAATAGGTTTACATCACTTGACCAGGAAACATTTCCAAAGGAGTCAGAACACACTGCAAGCAACAGAAACCGATTGGTGTCATTGTTTGAACTGCTATTACTTCTGAAGGTTCAAAATGGCTCATTGAAGTAAGAGTAAAAGTGAATACTAGAGTTTACCATTAAATGTTCAAGACAGATATGTTGCCCTGGTTGTCGGACACATTTAGAAGTTATTATGTCTACAAAAAAGAAGTTCTTGCACACACGCCCAATTTGACATTTTGCAGGTTATTTAAAGCAAGAATTATTCTTAAATGTATGTATTTTTTGTAGATAATAATAAGTTACTGATACAAGTTCTACTAATTTTTTTTTAAAGCTTTTCACCCCAAGCAAGGCTGGAAGCCACTAGCACGCAATGGGGTTACAGAAGGTTTGGAGGAAGAGCAGATAGGAGTGGTAGAGGAAAGGATGTGGAGAAAGATAGTGGATCGATCTTATCAACACCGGAAGTGATTAATCACCTTATATCCCATGATCTGCTCTCAGACAAGCAGTATGGTTTCCGCTTTGCCCGATCTACAGCCGATGTGCTTACGGCCATCACTGAATTTGTCTACGAAGCTATTCATAATAACGGTGAAGCTCGTGCCGTGGCCCTAGACATCTTCAAAACGTTTGATAGGGTTTGGCATGCCGGCCTTCTTCGCAAGCTTCAGGGTTATGGTATTACAGGTCGATTGTTTGACCTAATACAATCATTCCTGTCAAAGCGTGAATTGAAGGTCGTTCTCAATGGATAACCCATAGCTTGGGGGAGAAGAGGTGGTATTTGCGCATATTTAAATAAAACGAACCTGACTGAAATTTGAAGGTCTCCCCGATTTCCAGTTCTTAGCCGTTTTCCATTACACCATCTGCACATTCAGCACCCGGTATTTCCAAGCGGCTACTTATCTAGGTACTGACTAGTATCGATGTAGCTTAACTTCGGTGGACGTACGAAAACCGGTGTTTCAACGTGACTTTATGATACTTTTATTTTGATAGATTTTTAAGCTCTTCCAAAATACATTACAATCTGCAGGAACTGCCGTGTCAATAAGAAAGCACATTCTGTTCTTGTGGTCTTTGATCACGATGTTTGGTAGATTAGCTTTGATTGTTCTGTCCGTGTTTTATGTAAAGTCCCGTAAAATTGTTATGGGTCCTTTCTCTGTAATCGAGTCTGGGTGATGTTTCATACCAGTTTCTTGCAGTTTCCTTCCCGTAAAAGTTGTACACTCATTTCCTTCCGGGTCCCAACCAGAGACCTAAGATCAGAAAGGGCTTCATGATATTTTCCACTCATCATTTTTGTAAAAAAAAAAATAAGATCACACACATTGCACATAAATAAAGTTCTTCGTAATGTGTGTGCTACACTTGTGAGTACGTTTTTTGTATTTCTTTAAGACATGACCTACCAGGAATCCAATGTGCCTATTAGACATCTTTTCCAATCAATCCGAGGGCTCCAACTACAACTGGAATTATTAATATCCTCATGTGCCACATTTTTTTAGATTTCCACTACAAGATCCTTTCTGCTCATCATTAATTTTTTTTTGTTCCTAATTCTTCCACTTGCTTGAGGCTGATATTGATTTTTAAAAAAAAAAGAAAGAAGAGTTTTTTAAGCTCTTCCAAAATGCATTACAATCTGCAGGGGCTGCCGTGTCAATAAGAAAGTACATTCTGTTGTGGTCTTTGATCCCGATGTTTGGTAGATTAGCTTTGATTGTTCTGTCTGTGTTTTATGTAAAGTCCCGTAAAATTGTTACAGGTCCTATGTCTGTAACCGGGACTAGATGTTGTTCATACCATTTTATTGTAGTTTCGTTCCTGTAAACCTTTTATATTTTCCAATGCAGATATTGACTCACTCTATCATGTCGAGTTTTATATTATTATTATTATTATTATTATTATTATTATTATTATTATTATTATTATTGTTGTTGTTGTTTTTGTTGTTGTTGTTGTTATTATTATTATTATTATTATTATTATTATTATTATTATTATTATTATTATTATTCAAGCATTTTATTGTTTATACCACTTGTCTGACATGAAAGTTTTACCCAAATATCCAGCATTTCATAATTTTGTTTCATAAATTTTCTGTTTACATCAGATATTGTTGTTGCTGTTGTTATTATTATTGTTGTTGCTGCTGCTGCTCTTCTTCTCCTTTTTTCTTCTTACGATAAGAGAGAAAATGACAGATTTTAGCATAGATAAGAGTGATAGTCATTTAATTTTAGTAATAGTAATATTAGTGCTATCAGCCCCCACGTTTCAACAGTGATTCCTTTGTAGACGTTACATAGAAATAATTAAATATTATTTCAAAAGATTTATTTCTATTTTTTCTTTTTTTTCTTATTGAATATGCCACAACATGGCGCCCTTTGTTGCAACAGCGCGACTTGGTAACCAAAGATTAAGTTAATTTTATTCTTAAATATGATCGTAAATGAAATTACACAATGTGAGCGGATCCAAAGAAAACTAACCTTGTATTCATCAGAAGATTTTCTTCAGAACTTTTATTGAGAAAACTCTTTAATACCGACCAACAGATTTATGAATTTTCAAAGGATTATTTAGTAATGTTTATAGTTGCTGTATTACGGTCATTCAGTGCTGCATGTTGACAAAAATAAAACAATAAAGCAATTTGTATTTTACTCATCTGAACATTAGAAAAGTATTCAGTTCTATTTTTATATTTGATTGCAGTTGTTGCTTTTGTTTGTTTTTGTTTGTTTTTACTTGCCTTTAACAGAAAACCTAAAATAATCTTTTATTTACTACTGAGAAACAACAATGGTACATTTTTTTTTACTCCGGATCAAGAAAAAAAAGCAATATGAAAAGTGTAGTAGGTTCTAACGACAAAATAATACTTATATAGCTGATCTCAATAGGGGAAAGTGGAAATGTCAAAATACCACCGCCTATGGCAGAAGTGCTAACATTTTGGTAGAATATACAGAGCGACCCTAAGGAATATAATATCAGTACAGGTTGGATGAAAAGAGAACAAGAAAGAATAAAGGAATAAATGGAAAAAATATAAATACGAATACCATAACGCAAGCTTTAAGAAAATCCCCAAAATGTAAATTCTCAGCAAATGAAAAGATATCCAGTATTTGGTTCTATCATCTGTCATAAATCCATAAAATCCTTGAGCAAGTTATATCAACGATAATGAATAATTCCAGGTATTACATACCTCCTACTAAAACAGCGTGAAACAGGTGATCCAAAGAATAATAAGCCAATAACATACCTGTCCACTACTTATATATTGACTGATTGTACTTACTCTTTTCTCGATGAAAACAATATTCTTCCTCTGGAAAAGAAAGGATGCCGAAAAGGTTCATATGGTTACAAAGATCAAATAATGATAAATAAAATGACCCTAGAAAATCCTAAGTACAAAATCTCATCGCAGATTTTTTTATTTTATTTTTTTTTATCACAGTTACACGTATTTATTAAAATCTACAACGGAGTGCATTGTGCGCCCACGTCCTAAACGAACAAGTCATATAGATGAAAACGATTATCAAGTAGAATTATTTCTTGTCGGGAATGTATTTTGTTAATTTTCGAACATTCTTAGCAAAGGCCAACTAAACTGTGTTCAAAAGATAATTACTGTTAAAATAATCGTTTTGTCTCTTATTTTCTTCCATTTCATTTTAAAATAACTTTTGTTTCTAGCTTTACTTTGAACAACGACTAGACGGCAATATTACCCTGTTCCGCTGGTACTTTGCCTGCATGTCTCTGAAGACTGAGGTAATCTTTTTACCGGGATTATGCCATTGAGAAGATAATAAAGACGTTTTCCTCGAAAATACGATCATCACAAATTGTGCTAACCACTATATATTGAACTACATAAATTACTAGATAGATAGATAGATAGATAGATAGATAGATAGATAGATAGATAGATAGATAGATAGATATGAAAAGAAAGAGATAGATAGATAGATAGATAGATAGATAGATAGATAGATAGATATGAATAGACTGAGATAGATAGATAGATAGATAGATAGATAGATAGATAGATACATAGATAGATAGATAAACAGACTGACAGACAGATACGAACATAGATAGATAGATAGATAGATAGATAGATAGATAGATAGATAGATAGATAGATAGATAGATAGATAGATACGAATATTAATAGATAGATAGATAGATAGATGGATAGATAGATAGATAGATAGATAGATAGATAGATAGATAGATAGATAGATACGGACATTAATAGATAGATAGATAGATAGATAGATAGATATGAATAGACTGATAGATAGATAGATAGATAGATAGATAGATAGATAGATAGATAGATAGATAGATAGATAGATAGATAGATATGAATAGACTGAGATAGATAGATAGATAGATAGATAGATAGATAGATAGATAGATAGATATGAATAGACTGAGATAGATAGATAGATAGATAGATAGATAGATAGATAGATAGATAGATAGATAGATAAACAGACTGACAGACAGGCACGAAAATAGATAGATAGATAGATAGATAGATAGATAGATAGATAGATAGATAGATAGATAGATAGATAGATAGATCAAATTTAGAATGTAAAGAAGAAAGGCAGAAGACCATTCCACAAGCGAGAAGTGTAAGAGAAGAAACTGTTGCATCAAGCAATTTGTACTGTAAAATTATGCGACCTATCTGCCAATCTAGTACTGAGTGTAAATTTGTAATGTCGAGGTAGAGAAGAGGAAAGATAATCAAAATAATTACCATGAAAATGTTCATAGAAAAGGTACAGGAAAGCTTCGTTATGACGGCGGG
Source organism: Acanthosepion esculentum (assembly GCA_964036315.1). NCBI lineage: Eukaryota > Metazoa > Mollusca > Cephalopoda > Sepiida > Sepiidae > Acanthosepion > Acanthosepion esculentum. Next base: position 6,400,289 of record OZ038520.1, read on the forward strand.
AATGTGAGTAAGGACGAGATGCAGAGAAAATACAACAAAAAAAAACATGTACTCATTTCGTTAGGCATTAAATTACATCACATAGCGTCATATATACCTTTACTTACACAGCCTAAATATAGAGAAACAGATTAAAAAATAAAATTAAAAAACAATACAAAAAACGTATACTCATTTTGGTTAAACATTAAATTGCATCACTTAGCATCTTCCATACTTTTATTAGACTGCCTAAATATAGGAAACAGATAAAAAAAAATTAAATTCAACAACAACAGCGCAAAAACGTATTCTCATTTTCATTAGGCATTAAATTACATCACTTATCGTCTTCCATATCTTTACATAAGCTGCCTAAATATATAGCAACAGACAAAAACAAGCAATTCATCAACAACTACGTAGACAACGTATACTTAGTTTCGTTGGACATTAAATTGCATCACTTAGCGTCATCCATAACTTTACTTACACAGCCTAAATATATAGAAACAGTACAAAAACAAGAAATTCATCAACAACGTAAAAAATGTATTTTCAGTTTCGTTACGCATTAAATTATATTGATTAGCGTTCTCCATACCAGTTCTATAAAGCCTAACTATATAGAAACAGATGAAAAAAAAATTCAACACCAACAAGAACAACGTAAAAAAACGTATTCTCAGTTTCGTTATGTATTAAATTACATCACTTAGCGGCCTCCATATCTTTACTTACACAGACTTAATATATAGTAACCAATAAAAAGAATAAATAATGAACAACGTAAGAAACGTTTACTCAATTTCGTTAGGCATTAGTTTACATCACTCAGCGTACTCCATAACTTTACTTATATAGCCTATATATATAGAAACAGATAAACAAATAAAATTTAACAACAACGTAAAAAACTTATATTCAGCTGCGTTAGGCATTAAATTACATCACTTAGCGTCTTCCATATCTTTACTTGCACAGCCAAAATATATGGAATCAGATAAAAAATAAAATTCAACAACAACAAAATGAAAAAAACGTATACTCGGTTTCGTTAGGCATTAAATTACATCACTTAGCGTCTTCCATATCTTTACTTGCACAGCCAAAATATATGGAATCAGCTAAAAAATAAAATTCAACAACAACAACAAAATGAAAAAAAACGTATACTCAGTTTCGTTAGGCATTAAATTACATCCCTTAGCGTCTTCCATATCTTTACTTACACAGCCAAAATATATGGAATCAGCTAAAAAATAAAATTCAACAACAACAACAAAATGAAAAAAAACGTATACTCGGTTTCGTTAGGCATTAAATTACATCACTTAGCGTCTTCCATATCTTTACTTACACAGCCAAAATATATGGAATCAGATAAAAAATAAAATTCAACAACAACGACATAAAAAACGTATACTCATTTTTGTTAGGCATTAAATTACATCACTTAGCGTCTTCCATATCTTTAATTACACGGCATATAGAATACTTTAGAGCGTTCTTAATATTTTGCTTTCGTTTATAAATACATACTGCAACATAAAAGTCTTGCATTTATTGATAAATACCAGTTGAGTAATGGATAGCGACTCGGATTGAGGAATCGGAGGGCCGAGTTCGAATTCCAGTCGAATCCATTACATTCACTTACGTGCTAATACCTTTGGGAAAAACATGGATCCTCGTCTTCTCCCTCAAGCTATGGTTAAATAGCAGGACAAACCGGGTTCTATAACCTTAGTTGGCAACTGGTCTACCACAGAAAGAAATGGAAACCTACTGCGGGAAAAAAATTTGCCACGTCAGTCATGTATCGGATAAGCATGTATCACGCATGGCACATGTCGAAACTCGTTTGTAAAGAAAAGTTTTCGTTTGGTCTTTGTACATACTTTCTTTTTACGGATATATTTTATTTATATTTGAATTTTTACAAGTTTTATTATTTTCAACCGACAATTTCTTTTTTACTATATATATTATAACTTAGAATGATATAATAAAAATTTCATCAAACAAACCATGAAATTTAATAAAATTTGTATAAACAGCAAAAGTTTAAGCTATAATAATTAAACTATAATCATTTTTTAATATATTATCCACTTGTTTTGCGCCTCCTTTTAACAGTTGATACGTTATCTCTACGAGCGCCATTTACATAGATATACTTCAGAGTGTGGCTTAATTTACAAAACTCCCTTCACAAAACTCAAGAGAAACTATGGGAAAAATAAACATATATTTTTACACCGTTGTAATCATCGCTATAAATCAAGGGAAATTAATATCGTTGAGGGAAAATGAATGGGTATTTTTTTAAAGAATTATCTTACTTTTGCCTTCGTTATAACTTCGTTATTCTTTTTGTTCATGAAGCTATTTTATCTATTTAACAAGTTCTTTTTTCTTCTTCTCCCTTGTATATTAGTCAATTAGTTATGACCAAACAAGACATAAACCAAATTGTAGATACGAATCGAAACATCATTGTTCGATATTATCACACGAGGATAGTTTAATAAACAAAGTACCATTTAGTTCCCTCTATAGAAGCGAATATCAAGATGGCTTAGTAGAGTTCTTTCGAGAAAGGACACCATCGAGCGTTGAATATTGACAGACGCTCTTACTTTGCGACAAAAAAGAAAAAAAAGAAACAGTAAGAACAATTTGTTGTATGATTCTTAGCTAAAATGGTTGTGGATGTTCAGCCAGTGTTAGCCATTATTCTTCACCAGATTAAAAAAAAAACATTTCGAATACTGATTTTCAAGGTAAGCAGAATCTTGCCATTTGGAATATTGGTTGAATAAGATTTTCCTACCATCTTTCCATTACAACATAGATTGATGTCTAGACTCCTGTTTCGCCTTCTACCGCACAAGTTTAAACTGAGTTATTATCAAGGTTCAACAGTACTTCACGTTTCACATTGACTTTTGTTGTTATACAAAATAATGGTAAAATATGTCTAAAAGAGACCTTGTGGTCGAGATAGTTTCCAGAAGTTATTGTCTAAACGTTTTCTGTACGCAGATAAAAAAAAGTGTGGCTATGGAATTCTAAGCTAGCTGATCTCTCCACAATTTTATCTTTTGGATAACTGAACTAGTAAATATTTTTTGTGTATTACAATGACTATGGACGACATAACATATGCAGATAAAATACAACAAAATACATGTACTCATTTAGTTACGCATGGCGTATAACTGACGGAAATTCACTTACGTGCTAAAACCCTTGGGAAAGGTATGAATCCTCTTCTTCTTCCCCTAGCTATGGTTAAATAACAAGATAAAACGGGTTGTATAGCCTTTGTTGAAAAACTGGTCTACTACAGAAAGAAATGGCAACCTACTGCGAGAAAAAAATCTGCCTCGCCAGTCATGTATGGAAAGATACATGATCGCCTAAGCATGTATCACGCTTGGCACATAACAGGCTGACCCTCAGTATGTATATATATATATATATATATATATATATATATATATATATATATATATATTTGTGTATTTAGGCAGCAATCCTTCTTTCATGCACATATAACAAACTATTTCTAATTCTAACAGTTGAAATATAATTCTTGAAAATGGCTAAATGTATAGCCGAAAGCGCTCGGATAAAAAGAACATTCGGACAGTTTTTATATAATTTATCGTCTGAAAAGAAAAACATTATTAGATCGCACGAGAAATTATATAAAAAGCTAAATAAAAGCACCTTGTCAGTCGTTTTTAATGAAATGCGCATATATATATATATATATATATATATATATATATATATATATATATATATATTATGTTACTCTATAAGTAATACTAACATTAGGTAAAAAAGTACAAATTGCCACATGGTCGGGTCATCGACGACTAAACCTGTTCCCCTACCAGTCTTTTCTGGTGAGGAGGGTGAGTAAAAACAAAACCTGTCGAAGGGCGGATTAACCTTCTTGCCTGGATGATGACCATCTAACACGATGGTGTAGAATGGGATCAATAGGTGGGTATGCAGGCGGTGCGGTGATAACACGGCACCGCAGGACTTCCTACATTGAAGTCAGTGGTCTTGCATGGTCATTGGCTGTTTGGTCTAGGGAGAGATGGCATCCGCCAGGTCTACTTGCCCAAGACATACTACGCATGAATGATTATCTTTCGGACTTTCAAACCAGACATGGGGAGAGAGGAAATTACTCATCTGCTCAGTTGTGCAGAGACCCTACGAGAACGTGGGACAGTTGATGATGATGATGATGATGATGATGATGATGATGATTTATATTTTATAACCTTACCTTCATTTGGGTTTGAACTCTGACCCCTTGAACCTATCAAGAGATGCACAGTAAATGTTTCAGGTAGAACATGGACTAATGTCTACAGTTTTCATACGCAAGTCTAAATGAAAATTCTTGTAATTTTTTCTTGAAGCTCAACTTTTAATTTCTGACAGTGATTTCAGTCGACAATATATCTGATGACCGAATAAAAGCGCACACGATGAGAACAAGTGAAAGAAAAGCAAATTATTTTAACCTTATTTCCTCCTTTGAAAAAGACATGGCCTCGTCAAAAATCTTTCCTCTTTTTTCTACCAATATCTGTGCATGTTTGTGTTTCTGCGTAGCCAGTTTTATTAATCTCTTTAGGATCAACTTCTATCGTCAATATTCAACATGCTATTCTCTTGCTCGTTCTTTCATGAGAGCAAAGATAGATATAATTAGAATAAGATTGGCCTAGTTACCTCCCTTTATGGAACTCAATTTTTTTTCATGCATGATGCAATCATCAAATATGGTTTGATGATCATTTCAGACCTGGAACTGACAGTGACCAAAAGCAGGGCTAATTTCTATAACTTGATCCTACATACATATATATATATATATATATATATATATATATATATATATATATAAAAATAGCTATCTATCGCTGTGATTGATCAGACGATATGCGTACATGAATGCCATCATTTGCTTTGAAATTGACACCCCGGCCCTCTTTCTTTCTTTTGACCTCTTCCCGAGGATTTTTCTGATACTTGATACAAACTAACTAGTATGTCCCTTATCTAAATGGTCGTTTCCATAGTAATTAATTTTGCGAATAAACATGCTTATAAAGATGCGTAAATTTCAAGATTGGTTATTCCTAAATTTTGGCTTGAGGACGAAACAGGGCTTGATACTTTAATCCAATTTAATTTCAGTAATTATATTGAGATTTTTGGCTCTTGTTTTTGAAACATGAGAACTCTTATGTAGCGAAGGAATCATATATTTTTTAAATAATTATAATATATATATATATATATATATATATATATATATATTGATAATATTAGTGGTCAATATACATATATATATATAATTATTATATATATATATATATATATATATATATATATATATATATATATATATATATATATATATATATATATAATATTAGTGGTCAATATATATATATATATATATATATATATATATATAAATTCCCAAGAGGATAAAATCGAGGTAGAACTCAATGTCCAGGACAGAGTAAGAATATAATATAAAAGGTTCAAACACTAATATTCCATGGTCATAATTTATTACATTGGAATCGTAATCACGATCCAAATCATCAGATCTATATAAATTATAACCATGGAATATTAGTGTTTGAGCCTTTAATATATAAATAAATATATATATATATATATATATATATATATATATATATATATATATATATATATATATATATATATATATACTGTTTAATTAAAAAAAAACAGAGTATTTACTTTAAATAAATTGTAAGTATTAAATGTATGAAGCGAAAATATATTAAATAATTGTCGGACTTAGTCCACA
>OZ038520.1:6413651-6438651 GCA_964036315.1 Acanthosepion esculentum
ATTTTATAAATGTAGCCATTATTATCATTGCTGGGTGCTCTATATTTTCAGCCTTGTGCTACATCTAAGCTACGCTTACAAAAACAAATTTACTATTATTGCTCCACAATTTATTTCGTCGAAGTGATTCTGAACATGGAAAAAATAAGAAGTACTATTAAATGTTTAAAGTTCTACTTATGCAATATTAATGATAATTTTCAATTATGATCTTCATATATATATATATATATATATATATATATATATATATGTGTGTGTGTGTGTGTGTGTGTGTGTGCCTGTGTGTGTGTGTGTGTGTGAGGGTGCATATATATGTATATATATATATATATGTATATATATGTGATATATGGATAAAATAACTGAAAAAAACTTTGGTTGTTTTTTGCGAAAGTATTTATTTCCATGTTTATATGTATATATATATGTTTATATGTATATATATGTGCATATATATGCATATATATATATGTATATATATGAGCATATATATAGAGAGGCATATATATATATATATATATATATATATGTGTGTGTGTGTGTGTGTGTGTGTGTGTGTGTGTGTGTGTGTGTGTGTGTTACTTGATAAACCGAAAAAACTCTTTTGCCAATCCAAACTGACAGCTATGGAATGTTCATGCTGAACAAAATAATAAAATTTTTTTTTTTTAATGCTATTAAATCTATCTACAATGCTCAAATTCGTGTTAAACATCGAATTTATATTTATTGATAAGACTTTTTAAACATTCAGGCCGATAGGCGAAAAAAATACACTGTTTAATGAATAAACGGATCGTCTACTCAAATACGATTGTCCACTAAAAAAAGTGATAAAATTATGTCAAATTAATTTTTTTTTAAATCCATTGTAAAAATTCTCCCCGCATCCAATATTATGAATTGATATGCGAGAATATTGTAAGAAGTCGATAAGTTTGCCTATCATCCGGTTCAGACTCCTCCCTTGTATTTTGTACAGGAGTAAATGTTTATCATTTGTTTCCCGTTTAGACATGAGTTTCCAGTCCCTTCTAAAGTTTTATCACTCTCTTTCATTCCTAAAAACCACTTGCGTCTTCGTGGCATTATCACTTTGCGTTGGGCGAATTGACAAAAAATACTTTCGATCATGAAAACGGCTGGTGAACACGTTAAAGATAGTCAGCCTCACAAATATGGACGATATAACTAGATTCACTCGCTTGTGAACTCTATTTTGGTAGTAGAGAGAAACGAATAAGAATAGAATAAGAATAGAACCGTTGAAGACTGTCGTTTCTTCACGACAAGCAGCCTATCTAAACTGTTAATTAGCCCCCCTCAAACACACCATAAAACATCATTAAAAACAAACAAATAAGGATAGTAATTTTTCTTTTAAATTTCAATATTCTCGATAAGGCCTTATCCATTTACAGTTGAGTTGGCTAGATGTAATAAGTTCTATGTTAACAGTTTCTTTTCTCGCACTTCTCGCCCGAGGAATTCCTTTCTGGCTCCATACATTCCAGCTAACTTTGATCTTCAAAACTAATGCAATGTCAATCGCTATTTGCTACCCTCCTGATTACTATTTTTTAGTCTTCTCCTTCCTTAGTAATATTTCTGTTTTCTATTCTCTCCACACCCGGTAGCCAATTGTGTCTCAGTGGCTTTACTGCCTTGCATGAGGTGAACTTGAATAAAAAATAAATCATAATACATCTCATAACAGCTGTCATTATCAATGTTCTTTACTTAACTTTTAATAGCCCTGCCTGTATACTTTAGCGCTTATTTCTTCACGGCATCGGCGACTTTTCCATTTCCTTTTTTAAGATTAGCTTAACAGGTTTTTTTTAATCATTTCACTCCAAGCAAGGCGATAATGCCACTAAGATGCAAGAGAAGAATACGACTTTATTGGTGAGAAATGGGGAGAGGACAATGAAGGAACGGGGTTCAGGAAGACGGAATATAGGGACTGACGTTGAATTTAATTTTTTAAGATTTTAGATGGCAGGGAGGAAAAAAATCGGAAGGGAGTTCCACAGGTTAGAAGTGCGAGAAAAGAAACTATTAGATTAGAAGTGGTGGTTGCCTCTAGCTAGTTCAACACTAAAGCGGTGAGACCTAATTGCCAATCTAGTATTGCCATGAAAATATTTGTAGAAAATACAGATTGAAGCTACTTAGTTGTATTTGCTAATAATAGAAATATTAGAAATTCCATATCAAGTTTCAACAATAACGCGAGTACCGTTGTATATAGGCTTAATAACGTGAGTACCGGTGTATATAGGGTTAATAACGTGAGTACCGGTGTATATAGGCTTAATAATTAAGGTCACTTTGGTGTGTGCTAAAGGTTAACGAGCTAATCACGAATGTTTTCACGCTCCTTATGTTTGTTGAAGTTTCCGGTAAAATAAATCACAGACATTAATTTTGCAGAATCCTGCATATCAAGCATAATCTAATACCATTCTAAAAAAATAGAGAAATTGAATTATGAAGACGGTGTTGTACTGATTTTCCATATAGCACTGGCGTTTATGTCTTGAAAATCGACATATAAAATTCTACGTTTAGTACCTAAACAGAAACACCAGTTACTTTCTTCAATGGTAAAAATGATACTATCTCACTAACAATGTATGCTTTGAAGGGCATTCGTCCAAACTTCTAATAAACGTTTTTGTTAATTTTCATCTTTGTTTTTTATTTTTGTCCTGATGTTGGTCTGAGATAAGATTTCTTTTTTAGGAGTACGCCCTCGGAAATAAAAATGTTTATATTCTATATTATTTTAGATAAATTTCATAGCAAGAATTTTAGTTTTCTGATTCATACGAATTAGCTATCAAGGATTCAGTTTATAAAAAAAACTGTATGTAAAAAGACATGGACAGTGAAAATAAACGCAAGAGTGTTATTATACATGAAAATCAATAGGTAACTCATTTTTTTAGAAATACCCTTTCTCTTCCAATGTGTCATTCAAACAAGCAATTTGTTCAATGTATTACTATCATATCTTATCAAAATTATAATGATCCTTTTATCTATTTTATCATATCTGAATTAAAACGATTATTCTATATTATTATAGTAACTTATCAAAATGAAAACTATTCTATCTTACTATCGTATTGCATGAAAATTAAAATGATCCTTCTAATGACCGTAACAAAATTATAACGATTCTTTCTTATTGTCGTATTTTATCAGAATTCATAGGATTCTTCTGAATCAGTGCACAAACAGTTTTTCCAAGATCCAGCAATTTCTAATAATGAATTCCATTCGAATCCCACATAGAGAAGTATATACTATATTGGCTGTCTTATATGTAACCTAGTGGTTACCTGCTCGAGTGGTTAGAACGGTAGCGTTCTAAGCATTCTCGAGTTCGAATTTCGGCAAGGTCGATTTGTTAATGAGGTGATTTTTTGATAATTTAGCACTAAGGAGACGACCTCGGTGTACAGCCTCGTTGAGAAGTGTTTAAAACCATACTACGGTTTGATTAAAGCCCTGTGAATTAAAATATGATAAGCTGCCATTGTTTGTTTGTTTGTTTTGTTTTGTTTTACGGCATATCAACCTCAAAGGGTCATTTAATGCCGATGGCTTTTCTTTTTTTTAATATTATTGTTTTATTAGAAAACCATTTCTGTTTCTCCCTTTTTTTTTTCCTTTTTATCCTCTTAAACGTATAACTTTCTTTTAAATTTTCTGATAGAGGCCGATTTTCTTGAAATACGAAAAAATGATTTGGGGGCTGTTTTTTTCCAATATATCTTTAATATTATTTTCTTTGTAGAGATTTTTTCTTGTTTCTGTGAAATCAATGCAGTCTGTTAGAATGTGTTTAATTGTGAATGGGGTTTGACATGGTATACAGAAAGGCTGATCTTCTACTTTCAGGAGATATGAGTGGGTTAAAAAAGTATGGCCTATTCTTATTCTTGCAAGTGTAACTTCTTTTCTGTTTAGCTTCGTATTATGTTCCTGTTTTTTAATTTTTGGCATGATTTCGTATAGTTTGTTTTGGGGAAATCCGTTCCAGTAAGTTTGCCATTTTTTCCTTGTGTATGTATTGATGTGTCTTCTAAGAGCTGCCATTATAAAGTTGTAAGGGTGTGAGTATACTGACCTTGTTCAAACTGATAATCACACGTGATTATTCGTTGTCTCTCGTTGTCGGAGGTTCAATCTATGGATTAAATAGTAGAACTTGTGTCTAAAAAAATCTGTTATCTTAAAAAAAAAATATTAATGCAATAATCATTCTAAAAAATGAATTAGTCTTAAATTTTAAAAGTTTCGGCTTTAAGTAACCCACAAAGTATCGATAACCTGTAAAAAGTAAATCAAGCAATCGATTCTATCAGACTGTAATTAAGGTGTGCTGAGCATACTTGCAGTATAAGCCAGAGTTTGGTTCCGTGGGGGTTGAACAAAGAAAAATGTACCTGATCTGTTTGCAACAGGGATTAGCTTCGCAAACTTGCATACTCGACAAACGTTTCATATATAACCATAATTTACTTCTATTTGGATTTTCATAATAACTCCATCTTTCATCGCTAGTCAGGACCTTCTTATATTTCTCTTTTTATTTGTAAAGAAAAAAATAAAGACAAGTTCTTTAAAACGTTGTGCGTTGTTTCTTTTCAGGTTATGAGGTCTTCCAGAAATATTTTTATACGTTTATAAAGAGGCTGAAAGTCAGGTGGTACGAACAATTAATTAATTAATTAGTTAATTACTTATACAAACTTAGTGACTGCAACAACAAAAGATGAGAACACTAGTTCAAATAAATCATTATGTAATAATGATAAACCTTTATGACAATTCAAACACAAAAGTCTCTATTTTTAAGTTATTTCTTTTCCGTCCAGTTTAATGAGATTTCTATTATGAGCATATCTTATCAAAATCAAAATGATTTTTTTATATTTTTATCGGAATTATAACGAATCTGTTACTATCATATCTTATCAAAATTATAATGATCCTTTTATCTATTTTATCATATCTGAATTAAAACGATTATTCTATATTATTATAGTAACTTATCAAAATGAAAACTATTCTATGTTACTATCGTATTTCATGAAAATTAAAATGATCCTTCCAATTATCTTAACAAAATTATAACGATTCTTTCTTATTGTACTTTATCTGAATTCATAGGACTCTTCTATCTTATTATCGTGTCTTATAAGAATTAAAATCATTCTTTCTAACATACCAGAATTATAATGACTAGTTGTAACCCGAGAAAATATTATGGTTTTCCTATTTTAAATTTTTGTTGAATGTTAATTCTGCAGTTAATGATTGAATAAGGTCATGGCGAGTTCTTAGACAATAAAATATCCGTAGAAGATTCCCTTATCGCATCATTAAATATTTGAGCTTAAAATCTTTAACAAATAATAATAATCACAATTGCAATAACAATCATAAATATGAATGCTGGTCGTTATTTTAAGAAGGGGATACAAATGAAAAGATTTGGAATTGACAACTTTTTCCATTTAACTGAAACAGACGTTAAACACTTCTATCTTCTCTTCTTTCTTTCTTTTTTTTCACTGAAACCAAGTAGCGATTTTAATATGTCTTTTGTCTGCTCACGCGTTCAAAACGGAATAGTCCATTATTTATGAGGTATTGACAGGAAGGAAGGGACAAGCAGTTATAATAGGATTATATCTTAATATCGTGTCATATCAGAATTAAAACGATTGTTCTATCTTACTATCTGAAAACCTTGTGATATGGAATTTTGAAAATTTGTATACCACTCATTCACACCAGAATGTGTCAGCTTTCTATTTCTTTACAGCTGTAAACTCTCTAACACACACACACATATATATATATATACATATATATATATATATATATATATATATATATATATATATATATATATATATATATATATATATATATATATGTTTGTTTGTGTGTGTGTATGTCTATGTGTGTGCCTTTGTGAGATTCGTATTCTGAAAGTAAATCATATATGTATAATTATACTGACAATTGTGTGCATCGTTAATATCTTATATATGTTGTTGTAAAGAAGACAAGTAATGAAAACTGCTGTGAAAGCAATCCATAAAGGTAGTTCTGGTATAGCCATGGAAATATCGGGAAAATCAAAACATAAATTGACTATTATTACATTTGCTTCCAGAACGAGAAGCGCCAGTGTGCATGAACGCGCTGATTTTCCCGCTCTTTCTCGCGCGTTCGTAACGCCCACATCCACTCGTCGCTTACGCATGATTCAGGGTATATCGGGAAAAATAAAACTGCGTACGAAATTTATTTCTTTTAAAAAGACAAAGATATCAATTTTCTTTACGCTTTCGAATTAGATTCAGTAGTTTGATCAAATGACCATGTAGTATTTGTTCGATGATTGTAACTATATTTGATATTTTTCAGAGTTGACGTTAAAAGGGAAAAGAAAATGTCTATGCGAATTATTTATTTGTTAATTTTATTGATTCAGGTTCACGTTCAACGCCTGGCATTTTTTTTTAATGTATCTGTTAATCCCCAACATACCTCTTCTATCTTGCCAAGTTTCTCACTGTATCTGTCTTTTTCTATTTTATCTTTCTACGTTTCTATCACTGTTTCTCTGTCAATTTTACTCTCTTTATTACATGTTTTGTTAGTAATTTTGACTAGTTTCTTTATCTTCATAAAAGACGAGCTCCTGATGCGAGTCTCTCATCTGAAGTTAATACTTTGTTCTGAATTTACGCGGTTTAATTTGACGGCCTCCAAGAGACATCAATCCCTCCTTTCACGTCACTTCTAAGTGGTTATGCCTTAACTTCCTAGTCGCTGAACATTAAATATGGACATGCGCAGTAACATGCGCGTGTGTTATGGTTTTTATATAACAAACTAGACAGGATGACAAGGCCTACAGAAAACACAAGCACCACCTAATAACTGATATCAATGCTAGTAAAAGAAATTAATGGAATCTTGTTAATTTATCATCCCTATATAATTAGTGATCTGCACAGAAAAATTGAAAAGAAAAACGTGCCTGAGTTCCCAGTTAATCACTCTGGATGAGTCCCAAAACAATTAGCCTGTCTGTCTGTCTGTCTGTCTGCATCTCTCTCTCTCACTCTCTCTCTCTCTCTCTCTCTCTCTCTCTCTCTCTCTCTTTCTGAATGATTGCTATACTCTAGGTTGCTAAATTGTATCAGAGTAAAAATTCATATTTACACAAAATGTCTCTATATCATATTCAAGTAATTATAAAGCCATGACAATTTTCTGCATAGTGTTTTATCAGATTCCTCTAAGAGGACAGACAGTAAGATATCTACGGCACACACAACAAGCGTCTTCCAGCTTAAAATCGTCCCGAGAAATTGAGTTCTTTCGTTAACTATATCAACTTAATAGCAATAGCCAACTCTGATTAATACCAGTTATTCTTTGCACTCAGGCCACGATGCCACAAAATAGTTGTTGACTACGCACAACAGATTTTTCCACCACCACCCACGAGACAATATATGTGGAAATACTGGATTTTCAATGACGCTGCGCAAAAGTTTCATTTCCATTTTTTCATATTGTTAGTATTAAGCGTACCGCTTGTATAGTGATTAGTTGTAAGTGAATTTGGCAATTCAACTTCAAGTTCCCGCCTTGTCATAAGCATTCATTTTTCCAAAGTAGTCATGGAAATTCATAGTTAATAATGAAGGGAAATCTGTCGATAGTTGCGAACACCAACGCCATGGAGGGTCACAGTGTTGGAGTTTTTGGGTACCCTGGTATACTAGTGAGCCAGCCAAAATAAGCTGACTCATTTTATAGTTCACCAATAGAAGGTTAACCAATCAGAAGGCTCAAAATATTCAATACGACGTGAATAAAGGCGGCCATGTTTTTCCCGAATATGCACTGCCAGCCATTGATGGCTGAGCAGTCGAACTATCTGCCTTCGGTCAGAGAGGAACTAGGACGAGGCTCCGCCGAGGGGCAGAGTCTCGTTCGGGGTGGTAAACTGTCCCTGAACCTGTTTTTACGGGTTCCAATAGGGAATATTTTTGGCCGAGCATACGGGCTCGGAAAACCCACTTCAAACCCGGCCTTGTGCCACATGTAACCCTTGTGGGGGGGGATATTTCTGCCAACCTCTGATATCGAAGACTGAAGAATTACGGAACAGCTACTGCTAGTGGTATTGGCGATATAGTCAGATTCAGTAGAGTGTCTGACTCGTGAGTGTTAATCTTTAACGTTGTTTCATTGAACAGATTACGTACTGCGCTGGATTCTATATTCATAGACTATGGTGAACATGGTCAACACACAGTACATAGAAAAAGAAGAGAATTTGTCAATCTAAGTTCGATCTCCACCCTAGTCTGCAGCATTCCCTTTTTCCAAGGAATTATGACAATTGACAGAAAATAAAGGAGGGAAATATGTTGAGAGATAAGATTGTCTACGCCCTGAAGGGACATGACATTAAAAAAATTATTTCAACTAATAGTAGCAGAATCAGTGATATTTATTATTAACCAATTGATTGTTCATACCAGTAGTAACTGGTTGCTTACATTGGAGATTAAGTGATAGCAAGTCTCTTCCAGATTTTCCATATAAAAACACTGGGAAAATGTTCGGTTCTTTTTACCAGTTCAGTAAGAACCTGACTCCTCATGAACCAGATCAGGCCAAAAATGAAGCAGTCAGTGATGTGCAATGCGTGATACACGCTTAGGCGATCATACGTCTTTCGATACATGACTTACGAGGCAGATTTTTCTCAGCAGTAGGTTACCATTTCTTTCTGCGGTAGACCAGTTGTCATTCAAGGCCAAAGAACCCGGTATATCCTACTATTTACCCATAGCTGGTGGTGGGGAGAAGAAGAGGATTCATACCTTCCCCAAGGGTATTAGTACGTAAGTGAATGTAATGGATTCGACTTGGAATTCGAACTCGACTCGCTGACTCCTCAATCCGAGCTGCTATCTATTACTCCACCGTGAGAAACACTGCTGCTATATATAGGCAGGAACAGTCCAGTTTTCACTTTCCAGTCTCGATAGTCTAAAAGCGTCACCGCGTCGTTGTGGGTGATGAATTATTTTCACCCCTACAACTCCCTTTTTTCACAGACGAATCGTCGCAAAACCCTCGGTGCTTTATCTCTATTTTCATTGAAAGTGTTCTTAGTGTTCCTTAGATACACCAGTTGTAATCTTCACGTCGAAGACACCCTTTATCATGCCCATTGTAGTGAAACACCCTGATTCACTCCGTATTTTATTAAGTGAGCTGTAAGTTCCACTTAAGCAACAGCTTTCTCACGAACCGTTGCTTTGTGGAAACGACTCCCAAGATGATGCTCCCCAAGTCACTACAATCTTAACCTGTTCAAATCTAGGGTTAGCCGCTATCTTCCCCACCTATCCGCATGAACTGTGCTTCGTACTCTGTAACGTGTAGCTCTTCGGTGTTGTACAGAATGAACATCATTTAAAAAAAAAAAAATTGGAATAATCTCTTTATCCGAATGGTTCCATCTTTTCCCCTAATTTCCAGTCCCTCTAACTTTTTTCCTAAATTCTTCAGGATAGTTCCCAGTAGTCTTATAATCATTGATACTGTTGTAACCTTCGCGTTCCACAATTCTTTCAGGTTTCAAGCAGGTCTAGATATTTATCAATCTTTTTCCATTTCTTCACATTTGCTCTGCAATCTGAAACAGCGAAATCCACTATAAGGCATGTTTTTCTTGTTTACAATTACCCGATCTGGTCTTCTAGCTTAGACTGGGTAATCTCAAATTCCTTTAAGCTTTATTGAATAGAACAAATACTAGTTTGCGTAAATTCTTTTGGCTTGTATAATAAAAATTCAATCAATTTGTGCATGTTATGTTTCCTGCTTGCTATCATGTAGAGCCGGTTTCAAACTATGGTCCTTAGACCCTATAAGAGAATTGTCACTTAATTAATAGCACATTTCTTAGTATAAAGGATGTTCTTAGTAGGGTGATCTTCTTGGCAAATTGTATGTTGATTTTACCTGGGACGTTGTTAGCAAAATTGTCCATCCCTTTTCTCTTGATTACTATTGGTACAGTCTCAGTCTTCATTGCCCACATCCTGTTAATCTCGATCTCCAGGTCTTTGTATCTAGACAATTATTATTATTATTATTATTATTATTATTATTATTATTATTTGTGTATGTTATGTTTCCTGCTTTGTATCCTGTAGAGCCGGGTCCAAACTATGGTCCTTAAGCCCTATAGGAGAATTGTCATTTAACTGATAGTACTTTTCTTTGTATACGAGATGTTCCTAGTAGGACGATCTTCTCGGCAACTTGTATGTTGATCTTACCTGGGAGACTGTTAGTAAAATTGTCCATTCCTTTTTCTCACGAGGCCCAGTGCTCTGATTATTATTGGTACAGTCTCAGTCTTCATTGCCCACATCCTGTTAATCTCGATCTCCAGGTCTTTGTATCTAGACAATTATTATTATTATTATTATTATTATTATTATTATTATTATTTGTGTATGTTATGTTTCCTGCTTTGTATCCTGTAGAGCCGGGTCCAAACTATGGTCCTTAAGCCCTATAGGAGAATTGTCATTTAACTGATAGTACTTTTCTTTGTATACGAGATGTTCCTAGTAGGACGATCTTCTCGGCAACTTGTATGTTGATCTTACCTGGGAGACTGTTAGGAAAATTGTCCATTCCTTTTTCTCACGAGGCCCAGTGCTCTGATTACTATTGGTACAGTCTCAGTCTTCATTGCCCACATCCTGTTAATCTCGATCTCCAGGTCTTTGTATCTAGACAATTATTATTATTATTATTATTATTATTATTATTATTATTATTATTATTATTATTTGTGTATGTTATGTTTCCTGCTTTGTATCCTGTAGAGCCGGGTCCAAACTATGGTCCTTAAGCCCTATAGGAGAATTGTCATTTAACTGATAGTACTTTTCTTTGTATACGAGATGTTCCTAGTAGGACGATCTTCTCGGCAACTTGTATGTTGATCTTACCTGGGAGACTGTTAGGAAAATTGTCCATTCCTTTTTCTCACGAGGCCCAGTGCTCTGATTACTATTGGTACAGTCTCAGTCTTCATTGCCCACATCCTGTTAATCTCGATCTCCAGGTCTTTGTATCTAGACAATTATTATTATTATTATTATTATTATTATTATTATTATTATTATTATTATTATTTGTGTATGTTATGTTTCCTGCTTTGTATCCTGTAGAGCCGGGTCCAAACTATGGTCCTTAAGCCCTATAGGAGAATTGTCATTTAACTGATAGTACTTTTCTTTGTATACGAGATGTTCCTAGTAGGACGATCTTCTCGGCAACTTGTATGTTGATCTTACCTGGGAGACTGTTAGGAAAATTGTCCATTCCTTTTTCTCACGAGGCCCAGTGCTCTGATTACTATTGGTACAGTCTCAGTCTTCATTGCCCACATCCTGTTAATCTCGATCTCCAGGTCTTTGTATCTAGACAATTATTATTATTATTATTATTATTATTATTATTATTATTATTATTATTATTATTTGTGTATGTTATGTTTCCTGCTTTGTATCCTGTAGAGCCGGGTCCAAACTATGGTCCTTAAGCCCTATAGGAGAATTGTCATTTAACTGATAGTACTTTTCTTTGTATACGAGATGTTCCTAGTAGGACGATCTTCTCGGCAACTTGTATGTTGATCTTACCTGGGAGACTGTTAGGAAAATTGTCCATTCCTTTTTCTCACGAGGCCCAGTGCTCTGATTACTATTGGTACAGTCTCAGTCTTCATTGCCCACATCCTGTTAATCTCGATCTCCAGGTCTTTGTATCTAGACAATTATTATTATTATTATTATTATTATTATTATTATTATTATTATTATTATTATTATTATTTGTGTATGTCATGTTTCCTGCTTTGTATCCTGTAGAGCCGGGTCCAAACTATGGTCCTTAAGCCCTATACGAGAATTGTCATTTAACTGATAGTACTTTTCTTTGTATACGAGTAGTTCCTAGTAGAACGATCTTCTCGGCAACTTGTATGTTGATCTTACCTGGGAGACTGTTAGTAAAATTTCCCATTCCTTTTTCTCACGAGGCCCAGTGCTCCGATTACTATTGGTACAGTCTCAGTCTTCATTGCCCACATCCTGTTAATCTCGATCTCCAGGTCCTTGGATTTGGACAATTTCTCGATAATCTTTATGGAGGTGTTTTTCTCAGATTTTACTGCTATGTCAATAAATATACACTTCCTGAATTTTTGGCCTTTTATGATATCAGGTATGTTGGCTTTTATTTCGCTGTCAGTTTGAATTTGAATGTGTCCCAGAGGAGAGTTACATCGTTATGTTGGTTAACCGTGTCTGGTTAGTGCTCGTACTATCCCTCAGTGGTTTCGATTTTGTGCTTCTTGCATATCTTTCAGTGCGCATATGTCACTACTTTGTTATTCATTTTTTGCTACTTCCGGACATCCTTAGATAACAGACAGTTTCATCATATTTATTATTATTATTATTATTATTATTTCCTTTGATATCTGGCGTTTACACATTTCTTTCCGGGTCCCGCCCAGGAACCTAAGGTTAGAAATGGCATCATGACACTTTCCACTGCAAAAAAAATAAAATAAAATAAAAAATAATTACATAGATAAAGCCCTTCGTAAAGTGTGGGCTGTACTTGTCAGAACAATTTTTTGTATCTCTTTGAGGCATGGACTTCCAGGGATCCCTTCAATCAGCCTACTGGAATCTTTTCCAACCAGTCCAAGGGCTCCAACTACAACAGGAATTGTTTATGTTCCCATGTGCCACATGTTTGAGATTTCTATTTCAAGGTCCTTGTATTTTGACAGCTTTTCGAATATCTTCAAAGATACATTGCAGTCTGCAGGGACTGCCATATCAATAAGGAGGCACTTATTTTGTTTGTGGTCTTTAATAACAATGTCTGGGCGGTTGGCTTTGATTGTTCTGTCAGTGTGTATTGTGTAGTCCCATAGAATTGTAACAGGTCCTATCTCCGTAACCGGGTCAGGGTGGTGTTCGTATCAGTTTCTTCCAGTTTCCTTCCCATAGGAGTTGCAAATTTTATTATTATTATTATTATTATTATTATTATTATTATTATTATTATTATTATTATTATTATTTATTTCCTTTGGTTAATGGAGTGTACTCATTTCTTTCCTAAGAGACCTAAGGTCAGAAGTGACATCATGACATTTGCCACATAGCAGTTTTGAAATAAAAATCGTACATATTTTACAAGGATAAAGCCCTTCGTGGGCTGTACTCGTGAGTACATTTTTTTTTGTATTTCTTTAAGGCGTGGGTTGTCAGGGATCCCTTCAATGAGTCTATTGGAACATTTTCCAATCAATCCGAGGGCTCCAACTACAACTGGAATAGTTAATGTCCTTATGCGCCACATTTTTCAGGTTTCGATTTCAAAGTCCTTGTATTTTGATAGTTTTTTTAAGATCTTTAAAGATACCTGGCAGTCTGCAGAAATTGCTATGTCAATAAGGAGGCACATTTTGTCTTTGCGGTCTCTAATCACGATGTCAGGGCGATTAGATTTGATTGTTCTCTCTGTGTGTATTGTAAAGTCCCATAAAATTGTTACAGGTCCTATATCTGTAACTGGGTCTGACTGGTGTTCATACCAATTTCTTGCAGTTTCTTTCCCGTAAAGGTTGCCTATTTATTATTATTATTATTATTATTATTATTATTATTATTATTATTATTATCATTATTATTATTCCATTTCTCTATTATTATTTGTTTTCTACCGGAAATCTTGCATTATGGGTGTTCTCCAACAAGACGTATGGCAACAGTCAGAGAGCACCATTCGCAGAATATTTGCAATAACAAGTAATGTGAATTTCTGAAGCAATATGGTATTAGGTCTTATTCCAATTTTCTTAATGTGGAATCTTTTCCAATCAATCCGAGGACTCCAACTATTTCGTTCGTTTTTCTTTTTATTAAATGATTTGACATTAAGTCACATGGTTGGAGTTAATCCGATTTTGGTGACCAGGTGTCTCATTGATGGTGGAAGAGTTTGTTCCACTGACAGATTTTTCGACCCCAGACTGGTTCCTCTCTGAGAACAGCGGCTCTTTTTAGCTGAGTGACGACCGATTCCGTATGAGTTTTTGTTTGTAAACATTGAAATTTGTATTTTTTAGCATGTTATTCGTAACCGCCAAGTGATAATTTTGTTCAAGTTACCACCTCTAGGACACTGTCGACCAAAACTAAAGAGCTCTTCCTGTCCAAGAGACACTAGTATTACCCGCCAGATATTACCCCTATATATCTAGGCCACGGGGAGGGATATTTCCATTTATGTTGTCATTATTTATTATTATTATTAGTAGTAGTAGTAGTAGTAGTAGTAGTAGTAGTATCTTCTCTTGCACGACTTTTCGTTTTCAATCGGATATTAAGGTGCATAACCAATGCCACAGTTTTCCTACATCATCTAGAAAATGCTGCTAACGATGTTGAACTCCTCTATATCACTGCCGCCAAAAACTGAATTCATAGGCTTCAACCAGTAAGACTCAATACACATTGTCTCAAGTGAATCAATAAAATCCGTCAAATCTTTTAAATACCTAGTATCCATAAACATTAATTTGATTTGCTAACCAAACGCTTCCTCTGTAGCTAAATGGTATCGCACGTCAGGCCAAATGACGGTTCCGTGAAGGATACAGGTTCGATTCCTATGGGAGAACACGTATTTTCTATAAACTTTCTCAGACATGCCGGTAAATGTAGTTAATACTGTCTATATTTCTGAGATGATGTATTACGTACAATATTTACATTATTCGGACTATTGTTTCGGCCGTTGTACGCTCCGGCCTTATCAGTTATCTCCTGTTAATTCATCTCTCCGAGTTCTCCACTGCCTTAACCGGGTATTGAACTCAAATTCTTTGGGTCCTGCCACTGGATCTAACCAACGCCTTTATCCACTGTGCCATGTGTCCTCAAGAGTGTGAGTTCAATACCCGGTTAAGGCAGTGGGGAACTTGAAGAGGGGAATTAACAGGAGATAACTGATAACTGACATCCATTAAACGTGGCACGTGGAACTAGTACAGTCTACCCCAGTGAGCAAAATAAAGGATTCAGTTCGACATTCCAACTACCTGAAGAAGGCCGGAGCGTACAAAGGCCGAAACGTTGTAATAAATATGGCGACAAAGATGAGGACAATAGTCCGAATAATGTAAATAATGTAGTTAATATTGTTTATTACAAACAGAGCATTTACTTCAATATTTGTATCTATAAAAATAATGTATAAACAGAAATTACATTAAAATATATGGTTAGTATATTCCAGTTTGCGATACGAAGAGCTGGATTCTTCGTTCTTTTTGCTGTTTGGTGCATGAAAGCAAATCTACGTGTTAAGCCAGCAACCATAAGCTTCAGGCACTCACTGAAACAGGAAGAGCATGGTGCCTCAAAACACTACTATCCGGTAAGTGCTCGTCTTGAAGCGGGCATTAGCAGACCAATGAAATACAGTAGTCCTTCCAACCGTCGAAGACAACCCGCTGTGTCCAACTCTGCGCCAGTTGAGAACGAACAGGCCGTAGGCGATGGTATATGGTGGCTGTGCGCTTCCCAGATCACAAGGCCTGTTGGAGTTTTGGGGTACCTTGGTATACTAGTGAGCCAGCCAAAATGAGCTGACTCATTTTATAGTTCAACCAATCAGAAGGCTCAAAATATTTAATGCAACGTTTATAAAGGCGGCCATGTTTTTTCCGGAATATTCACTGCCAGCCTTTGATATCGAAGACTGAAGAATTACGGAACAGCTGCTGGTTGCAATTGGCGATATAGTCAGATTCAGTAACGTGTCTGACTCGTGAGTGTTAATCTTTAACGTTGTTTCATTGAACAGATTACGTACTGCGCTGGATTCTATATTCATAGACTATGGTCAACATGGTCAACATTACCCCCATCTCGGTCGACCTGACAAGATACAAAGGATATAGAGTGTTACATTCGGCAATGCCGGAATTGTTAGTGTTGACAGCCAACCACCTCTTGGGCTTCACTCCGCATTTTCTTTCTGGATTTACTTCAATAGCCTTTTCCGTGTTTGGATATGACCGCAAGGCAGTGGAGGTTTAAAATCGGAGTTTTCCCTCCATCAGATGAACTGCCTTCGCGAGTTGAGGACGCATCTAGTTATGAGGCGCCAGAGGTTTCCTTTCGCACCTTCTCTGGCTTAGAGATGAACTTAATTGTCTGCGGCTATTTGAGACGCATGCCACAGTGGGAACTTGTCCAACTACCATTTATTTACTTATGGCAACTTTGGAACATATATAATGTACATATACGAACATTACACGCATTACATGTTTTAGAAGGTCAAAAATATTAACGTTATTTAAAAACAAAAATACGCGATGGCAAAAGAAATTACAAAGTTGTCGTACATAAATAAACAAACATAAACATATTTTTATTTATTCATTTGCTACTTTAGAGCCATATCAACTCCTTATGGGAACATTAGTAATTTCTTTTACAAAATTGTATTGCGGGTAATTTTTTTTCCTCACAGATATGTATCGCTGGCAATTTTTTATTTTTTATTTTTTTTTACACAGACGTATTGTTGGTATTTTTTTTTAATTATAAATATGTATTATTGGCATCTTTACTATAAAAATGTTTATATTTTCAGAGGGTATTGACCCCAGTTCGGCGGTTAACTATTTGCCCATAGCTGTGACCCTAACAGGTGCTACTACCCTGCGTCAAGGTGGACCTGGGAACAACAGTAATTAAGAGGTGGCTCCACACTCCTCAAAACCTTGCTACCGGATATAGTTTATCGTAATACCCTGGACTCAATAAACACAAACACATACACACAGACACAGACACAGACACAGACACACACACACACACACATATATATATATATATATATATATATATATATATATATATATATATATATATATATATTCATAGAAAATATGTGTCCTCCGAGAGGAATTGAGCCTGTATCCTACACGGAACCGTCATATAGACTGACGTGCTATACCGGTTTATGAGGTTGATTTTACTGCTTTAAAACTCGAACATTCATGTCTGCGCGATGCGTATCCAAACATAAATAAATGACGTCACAGAATACGAAATGGACAAAGTCTGATAATTATCTTATGTTTAAAATTTATTTTTATAGATACAAATATTTATATAAATGATGTTAATATTGTTTATTATAAACACAGCATTTACTTAAATATTTGTATCTATAAAATTTGTCCGAATTGTCCATTGCGTAGATAGAATTAAAAAAACATGTATCAATATCGTGTTTTTCTTTCGTCTTTCAATGATAATGTTATTAAGCTTATCAGACGATATCAGACGATATAAAAGGAATTTGGATGAAATAAATAGACAAAACTTGTCTATATTATTTAATGAAGTATATATATATATATATATATATATATATATATATTTATATATATACATATATATATATATATATATATATATATATATATATATATATATATATATATATATATATATATATATATATTCAAACAGTTTTGTTAAATAATTTGAACATACTATGTATATTTTTGTTTCGCACACCAGACCAAAAATATCTTGGAAAAATCATCAGCCTAAAACAACCTATCAAAACTTGCAAACTTTGCTTGGAGGAAAAAATAGCTATTATTATCTTCCCAGACCAAAATAAATTATTAAATAAAAGATCTGAGCTAATCGCAAAATGCAGACATGAAAACAAATTTTTACTACGTAACTTAAAAATCGAAAACGGAAAAAATAAATAAATACATAAACAAACAAAATGACAATAAAATAAGCAAAATAAATTAATCCAAACAAATTACCAAATCACACCTGTTAGAATAGACGAAATAGAATAAAAAATAAGGAACAAAATCAATAAATAAAGTAAAAAATAAACAAAATATTTGACTATAATAAATCAAAACAAAAAATCGGACGAAAAATAGCTATAACTGTTATATAACGATAAAAAAATGAATAAAAATAATATACTGCGTTACTTAAAAATCGAAAACCAAAAAGAGAAAATATACAGTGTAATAAATAAATAACGACAAGTATAATAAATTGATCTAAATACATCCAAATATATAAATAAACTAACAACCGATACCGATAAACGAGCCGTTTATAAAAAACAAATAAAGATAATCAATAAATAAATTAAAAACTGTTCCCAACAAAATAATAGTCAGAACAAACCACAACAATCAACCCCAAAATTCAACAAATAGCTTTATCTTCCCAAACAAAAACAAAACTGTTAAATAAGCTATATAAACAACTTTTTATTACGTTAATAAAAACACTGATCAAAATAAAAATAATAAATAAATAATATATAAGATAAAAAATAAAAATAAAAATAAATAAAAACAAGCAAAATAATTTGACCCAAATAAATAAATAAACGACTTCCGGTAAAATAGCCGCCATAATAGACCACCCACAATAAGCTATATAAACAAATTTTTACTGCGTTAATAAAAACACCGATCAAAATAAACAAAAATAAATAAATAAATAAAAATAAAATAAATATAAAGGAAAAAACAAAAATTAAATAAAAACAAGCAAAATAATTAAATAAAGAAATAAAGAAATAAACGACTTCCGGTAAAATATCTGCCAAAAATGACTACCCACAGTGCACCACTGAAACGTATATATAAATAGCCGAGAAAAATAACAGCACTCGTGGCCGGATGATTGCATCTAGCATGAAACAGACTCTAAGTGTTGACTTCTATGTTCCCTTTTATATTTAAACACGCTCTATCTCTGATATTGAGCACTTTATCCCATAAATATAGCACACTTTAAGACTATATTTCTTTATATATATATATATGAAGTCAACACTCAGAGGCGACAGGCTGTTTCATGCTAGGCGAAATCGTCAAGCCGCCTGACGATTGCGTCTTGCATGAAACAGCCAGTTACCTCTGAGTGTTGACTTCAATGTTCACTTTTATGCTTATATTTACATACGCTCTATCTCTGTTATTGAGCACTTTATCCCATAAATATAGCACACCTTAAAACTATATTTCTTTATATATATGTATGTATTTATAAACATTGCTGCTATAAATATTTAAGAATTTTATTACTATACTCATAGTTGACTATATTTTGGTCTTTAATTCTTTAAAAGGATTCTCGGATTTTAAGTTTTTGTTTATTATAATTTTGGTGTAATATAGATGTATTTTCTACTAATATCTGTCTAAGCTATGCTGGTGGATATGAGTGTTCCTTTAAATGATGTTAGATTGAACTATGCTCATCCAAGTGAGGTGTAAGACTTCTCATCAGCGTCATCGTTGTAAAACCAACATAGTATGTCTAAATTATTTAGCCAATCCTGTTTGTATCAAAATATGCTGCCTAAACACACACACACACACACACATTTTTATATATATATATATATATATATATTTATATATATATATATATATATATATATATGCGTGTGTGTGTGTGTATGATTCATATTCATCAATTTTTATGTATTTGCTCTCATCAATTCTGTTTCAAGAAAAGAAACAGTAATTATTCAGTTATGTTTGTGTTTCTATCCAGATAGTCATTTGCATACATATTCACATTCAGTGTAAATGACACAATTATTGATCAAATTAGTTGATATATTAGATCTAGATTTGGTTTTCAGACGTGGATAAGGTGGGAAAATTAAACACTTTAATGAGAACTTGGTCTCCATTTGAACAGATGCTAAATATATGATGGACAATAAAAAATCTTCTATATTTCTCTATGTGGGATTGAAATATTAAAATTTAATTCCTCATAACAAAGTATTAAGAAATACGCAAAAATTCATTAAAAATCAAAAGAGGGTACTGAATATATTTAATATCTCTCCTGTTATATGACTGTGAATGCTGGGCAAACTTAGCACAGATGGAGAAGAGACTTGAGACAACACAAATGTGGTTCTGCAGAAGGATACTGAGAATAACATGGACTAAACATGTGAGCAATGAGGAAGTTTTAGAGAAAATGGAGAAAGGAGGATACTTATATTTACGATCAGAATAACCAGTTGAAAATTCTAGCGCACATAATAAGGAAAGAGAGCTTGGAAAATATGAAACTCAGAGAGACAGAAGAAAAGAGCGTATAATCTATCTAACGTGTCTGTATATATTTCTGAGATGAGGTATTATGTAAAATATTTACATTATTCGGACTATTGTCCTCATCTTTGTCGCCATATTTGTTACAACGTTTCAGCCCTTCAGTATTTGTCTATATTTCTGAGATGAGGTATTATGTACACTATTTACATTATTCGGACTATTGTCCTCATTTTTGTCGATATATTTATTACAACGTTCCTTTCCTTAAATATCTGTCTGTATTTCTGTGATGATGTATTATGTACACTATTTACATTATTCGGACTATTGTCCTCATCTTTGTCGCCATATTTATTACAACGTTTCGGCCCTTCAGTATCTGTCTGTATTTCTGAAATGAGGTATTATGTACACTATTTACGTTATTCGGACTATTGTCCTCATCTTTGTCGACATATTTATTACAACGATTCAGCCGTTGAACGCTACGGCCTTCTTCAGGTAGTTGGAATGTCGAACTGAACCCTTTATTTCGCTCACTGGGGTAAACTATTCTAGTTCCACGTGCCATGTCTAATGGGTGTTAGTTAGCAGTTATCTCCTGTTAATTCCCCTCTCCAAGTTATCCACCGCCTTAACCAGGTGTTGAACTCACACTCTTTGTGTCCTCTCACTGGATCGAACCAACGCTTCTATCCACAGTGCCATGTTTCCTCAAGGACATATGGCACAGTGAGTTTAGTACCTGGTTAAAACTGTGGAGAACTTGGAGAGTGGAATTAACAGGAGATAACTGATAACTGACATCCATTAGACATGGAATGGGGAACTAGAACAGTA
The DNA here is from genome assembly GCA_964036315.1 of Acanthosepion esculentum. Lineage (NCBI taxonomy): Eukaryota > Metazoa > Mollusca > Cephalopoda > Sepiida > Sepiidae > Acanthosepion > Acanthosepion esculentum. The sequence continues at coordinate 6,434,821 of OZ038520.1, forward strand.
TAACCCGGTGAGCGAAATAAAGGGTTCAGGTCGACATTCCAACCACCTGAAGAAGGCCGGAGCGTATAAGGGCCGAAACGTTGTAATAAATATAGCAACAAAGATGAGGATAATAGTCCGAATACTGTAAATAGTCTATCTAACATGCTTGTGCAAATGTTTGGAAGAACAGGGCTTAGAAACGATAGCAAAAAGACAAAATTTACTAAGAATTTACCAAGAATTACAAATTGCTGGAGCCTAAAAATGATACTTCACAAAACAACTGAATGCCCCACTGCAATAATCGCGAGTCACCAATCACTTGTCTGGATGATAAACATACTAGGCATACGGGCACCTCAGAATGGAGCACTAACACACCAAGATGTACCTTCTCGATTACGTCCAATTACGCTAATATTATGCAAAGTTGCTAATGATCAAATTCCTTGTGGGGACAACAAAGCAGGGTCTCTTTTAACGAAACGATGCACACGCCTTGTCTCAAAGTGAAGTCCTACATTCCAGACAAAGACGAACTCACTTTCGTCGAGAATAAGGCAAGTCTTGTTCACCATTTCTGCCATTCGACTCTGGTTCTGGTTCACTACGCCTGCTACAGTATCACAGCAAGAAACACTTCTGCTGAAAATAATCGTTGATTTGACCAAACCAAAACTGAACAGCTCAAGTATCTTTCAGTTTCAAATAGACAGGGCTTGATGATCATTCTTTTGGGGGATTCAAACCGCCCCTTTTATTAAATATTCAAAATATTTCCTCTCAACTTTTACTTTAGGCTGTGAGCATTCTATGACAAAGCATTTTATTTGAATTTTTTTTTTTAAATGCGTGTTTGAAATAAAGATGTCCCAGGTGAAATAATCACCCACCCTCGTCTATTTGAAACTCAAGTGTAAGAAGAAACGATCGATGCACCTATAATCAATAAAATCATCACCCTCACAAAAATTGACAGAGTTGGAAATATTATGGTTTGCAGGCGTTACACATTCTCGTGATTAAAGGAACCGTGAATAATCATAGGCATCAATATATTTTCCATGTTATTTCGGTACAACAGTTGAGGTTTGAAGAGTGTTGCATCTTTCACCAAGTTAAGAACTCGAAGGTAAAGTAACAAGTTTATGGTGTGTTGAGAACAATGCACAGGTGTTTCAATAGTGTTACCTTTTGTGTTATTTCTGGCTTCAATTCATCAAACTCTAACACCGAAATGTGCAGGAAAAGTTTTAAATTCAGTGGTGAGATATGTAAATAGAATATTTATATCCAGTGTGGAAAGCATATTAAAGAAAATTAAGTCTGCTTCCGCATGGCATTCATACAAATTAGAGTCCTCTCTTGTTCAGTTTCCAAACCATGTCGAAAGTTTTATATAAAAGAATAGCAAGAAAGAGATTATTTGCGGGGATGAAGGGTATACTTTTTTCGTTGTGTTTGATAAAATCGAGAGACCTCGGTAAAATCAGAAAAAAATCATAAGACAAATAGAAAAAAATTGTCTTGATAAGTACATCTCACACACTAAGAAGAACTTTGTCCATGTGACGTTAGTGATGTTATGGGATTTAGAAAAACAAATCAGGAAATGAAGCCATAAGAACACACTTCCTGCCCTAGGTTTTCCCGCGGACTTGGTAGGTAGTAGCAGAAAACTAAATAATAATAATAAAAAACCATAGACCATCTAATCTTAGGATGTTTTATACTTGCGCCAAATGAATATAAAACTCAACATGATAGAGTGAGGCAGGAGTTAAACTGGACAATGTACAAACACTTTGCAAAAGATGTTAATCAAAACTGGTATGAACATCACTCAGCAGTGGTTAAAGAAATAGAAGACATTACAAATCTATGGGATTACACCGTCTTTACGGACAGAAAGACTGAAGTAAATAGGTCGGACATAATTGTCAAAAACCGAAAAGAAAAAAAAATTTACCTACTAATTGATATGGTTTGCCCAGCGTATTGTAACATAGCAACCAAGGAATTAGAAAAACTATCGAAGTAAAAAGACCTGGAAATCGAAATAGAAAAATGTGGAAATTGAAAAACAATAATAGTACCAGTCATCGTAGGTGCGCTTGGAATGATAAAAAAAGAACACAACAACACATTGAAAAAAATCCTTGGAAACCCTAACTTAAAAGAAATACAAAAAATTGTCTTGATAAGTACAGCCCACACACTAAGAAGAACTTTATCCATGTAATGCTAGTGATGGGATAGAAGTTGGAAAAACAAATCATGAAATGTAGCCATAACAACACATCACTATTTGCCTTAGGTCTTCCCGCAGACTTGGTAGGTAGTGTGACCATAGCAGAAATCAAAGTATAATGACGATGACAATAATAATAATAATAATAATAATAATAATAATAATAATAATGATTATAGGCAGTCGTGACCAAATGACCCAGATGTCATCCTAAGCAAGAAGGAATTTTTTTAGAAAGTGAATGTCAATATTCCACAGAACAATGGAATGAAAGAAAAATCATGGTGTGAGTTGTACCCTTTGTTATTGGAGCATTCTGGACAGTCCCAAAATCCTTGCAAAAGGGATGGAAGAACCGTGTATACGAAAAAGGATCATGACTGTCCAGGCGACAGTATTATTACAACCAATCGGAAGAGTGAGGCGTGTGTTGGTTTATTAAAAAGACTTGCTGTCACTTAAAAAAAAACACTGTAGATAATCACCTACTACTACTACTGTGAGCACTCAATGAGTGGATATACAAGAATTAAATATTCTAAAAAAAATTAACACTAAAGCAATGTTAGGCATCGCATTAGTTTTCACTAGAACTCCAGAGAAAATTACCAGGTTTCTACTGCGAACATGACATGCAAGTGAATAATAAGAAAGAACGAACGGTCATTATAAACAAAGAAAGAAGACATGCTGAACAATTAATGCCGTTGTTTCAGCACACCACAAAGAGAAAATTGAAAGTAAAAATCTTTAAATATATCTAGACTTTGCATAAGTAGAGAAAATAATGATGAAATAGGAAATTAACAAATGTATCTGTTATTACTGGAGTACTTGAAAGAATGTTATTACTAAGGTACTTGAAAGAATATTATTAATAACGTACTTTAAAGAATGTTATTACCGGTGTACTTGAAACAATGTTATTACTGACGTACTTGAAACAATGTTATTACAGACATACTTGAAACAGTGTTATTACAGCCATACTTGAAACAGTGTTATTACAGCCGTACTTGAAACAATGTTATTACAGCCGTACTTGAAACAATGTTATTACAGCCATACTTGAAACAGTGTTATTACAGCCGTACTTGAAACAATGTTATTACAGCTGTACTTGAAACAATGTTATTACTGACGTACTTGAAACGTACTTATTTTTATTACAGGAGTATTTGAACCAATATTATTACTGGCGTACTTGAAACAATGTTATTACAGGCGTACTTGAAACATTGTTATTACAGGAGTACTTGAAACAATGTTATTACTAGTGTACTTGAAAGAATGCAGTTGAACATGGTAAGTACTTGAAAGCCGCGAAAGTATGTACATCGTCCTAAAGTTAGCATTACTAAAATCGGCTAGAAATTAAGTGGAAGTGTTGGACGATTGATAAGACTTGCTTTCACTTGTTCTCCCGTGACAACCTCCACATGCCAGATGTGTTAACTCGGAAAATGTAAAACAATTCTACATATTTGCTACCTTCGGATTTCATTAGCGGGAAGAAGGTTCCTTCATGACGGTTTCTTAACCTCTTCAAGTCTAGTGTTGACCATTACTTTTCCTATATACCATCATAAATTTCAATT
>OZ038520.1:6448651-6516151 GCA_964036315.1 Acanthosepion esculentum
ATATATATATATATATATATATATATATATATATATACTTCGTCTGACTAGCATATGTAAATGGATAATTTCTGTATTAATTTATCGACAGCAATCACAGTTAAATTGCTAATTCTGACACGAACTCAGTCTGTATATCGGAGTTGAATAAGACTGAGATAAGGTTGAAATAGATCTATACTCCATAAGGAAATATATATATATGTGAAGGATATATATATATATATATATATATATATATATATATATATAGAGAGAGAGAGAGAGAGAGAGAGAGAGAGAGAGAGAGAGAGAGAGTCATCCACAAAAAAGACTGTTTTGCTGTATCTCAGCTCATGAGCGTGACTAGACGTCCGATTTGGCAACAGTCAGAGATTCTACCTTTCAGTTATCAGCGCACGGCAGAGAAAGGAAATTTTTTGAACATATTATATACATGTATAAAAGGCCAGTAGCCAAGAGCGCTCCATTCATAATTGAAGAGCGATGTGTGAATTGCAGCAGAACCCACTGTTTCTTTTAAATTACCCTTTTCTCAATTGTGCTCAATTGGCTAACGAGAGCATAGTCCTCCACATACAAGCTCGTTTCGCTGTATCACAGTTCACCAGTGTGACTAATTATTCTACCCCTAAGCTATCGGCGCATGACAGAGAAAGGGAAATTTTTAACGATATATATATATATATATATATATATATATATATATATATATATCGAACGTCCGTTGTAGAAAAACCACGAAAACTTTCATCCCGACTTTATTTGATGGATTACAGAAGGAATGAACTTTAAATTTATAAATGAAAGCTTAAGAGGCGTGGTATAATGTTTTACATTGTTATTATACATTACATTCTTATTTGAAGTCATTAACATAAAATTACATTGTTATTAGACATTACATTCTTTGACGTTAATAACCTAAAATTACATTGTTATTAGATATTACATTCTTATATGACGTTAATAGACTAATATTACATTGTTATTAGATATTACATTCTCATTTGACGTTAATAACCTAAAATTACATTGTTATTAGACATTACATTCTTATTTGACGTTATTAACATAAAATTACATTGTTATTAGATATTACATTCTTATTTGACATTATTAATATGAACGTACATTCTTATTAGACAATACATTCTTAATTGACGTTATTAACATAAAATTGCATTTTTCGACATTACATTATTATTTGACGTTATTAACCTACAATTACATTGTTATTAGACATTACATTCTTATTTGACGTTATTAACATAAAATTACATTGTTATTAGATATTACATTCTTATTTGACGTTAATAACCTAAAATTACATTGTTATTAGACATTGCATACTTATTTGACGTTATTAACATATAATTACATTATTAGACATTACATTGTTATTTGACATAAATAACATTCTTATTTGACATTAGTAACGTAAAACCACATAGTTATTAGACATTAAAGCTTATTTGACGTTATTAGCATAAAATTACATTGTTATTAGACATTACATTCTTAAAAATTGACGTTATTAACGTAAAACTACATTGTTATTAGACATTACATTCGTATTTGACGTTATTAACATAAAATTACATTGTCGTTAGACATCACATGTTTATTTGACGTTATTAACATAACATTACATTGTTATTAGACATTACATTGTAAAATATTGACGTTATTAATATAAAATTACATTGTTTTATACATTACATACTTATTTGACGTTATCAACATAAAATTACATTATTAGCCATTATATTCCTATTTGACGTTATTAAACTAAAATTACATTGTCATTAGACATTACATTATTATTTGACATTAACATAAAATTACATTGTCATTAGACATTATATTATTATTTGACATTAACATAAAATTACATTGTTATTAGACATTACATTCTTATTTGACGTTATTAACATAAAATTACATTCTTATTAGACATTACATTCTCATTTGACGTTATTAACATTAAATTTCATTATTAGACATTACATCCTTATTTGACGTTAATAACAAAATTCCATTGTTATTATACATTATATACTTATTTTTCGTTATTAACATAAAATTACATTGTCATTATACATTATATTCATATTTGATGTTATTAATATAAAATTACATTGTTATTAGACATGACATTCTCATTTGACGTTATTAACATAAATTTACATTATTAGACATTATATTCTTATTTGACATTATTATCATATAATTTTATTGTTATTAGACATTACATTGTTATTTGACGTTATTATCATAAAATTACATTGTTATCAGACATTACATTCGTATTTGACGTTAGTAACAAAATTCCATTGGTATTAGACATTATATTCTTATTTTAGGTTATTATCATATAATTGCATTGTTATTAAACATTACATTCTTATTTGACGTTAGTAACAAACTTCCATTGTTGTTAGACATTACATTCTTATTTGATGTTAGTAACAAAATTGCATTGTTATTAGACATTATATTCTTATTTGACGTTATTATCATAAACTTACATTGTTATTAGACATTACGTTCTTATCTGCCGTTAGTAACAATGTTCCATTGTTATTAGACATCATAGTCTTATTTGACGTTATTATCATATAATTACATTGTTATTAGATATTACATTCTTATTTCACGTTAATAAACTAAATCACTTTGAATTCATAGCTTTGTATTCTTTTAAATACTTCCTGTAAATGTTCCCTGTGTTGTTCAACGCTTTCGCTATTAATCAAAACGTCATCCAGGTATGCACTTGTGTACTCTAGTCCGGCAAGCATCGTATCCATTGTCTGATGGAATATAGCCGGCGCAACCTTAATTCCAAAAGGTAATCTTTGGTATCTGTACAGTCCTTTGTGTGTGTTTATGCATAGTAGTTTTGAACTTTCCTTATCGACTGGAATTTGCAGGTACGCCTCACTTAAATCAATTTTTGAAAAAAATTTTCCGCCATTTAATTTAGCGAATACTTCTTCTGGGCTGGGTAGAGGATAATGGTAGTCCTTTATTGCTGCGTTCAAAGCTGTAGAAAAATCAGCACAAACTCGAATTTCTCCTGATTTCTTTTTGATGTAGACCGTCGGTGCGGCCCATTTACTGTATTCTACTTTTGTTAATATGCCAGTGTTTTCGAGTATGGTTAATTCTTGATCAATTTTTTTCAATTGACGCAAACGCTCCTTTTTTTCTTGAAAATAGGCTGAACGTTATCCTTTATTTCGATATTTGCTGCCATCTTCTTACATCTTCCTAGACCTGCTGAAAATACTTCAGGGAAACTCGTTTTTAGTTTCTCTTTTAATTTGTCTGCCTCGGTTGATAAGCTTTTTATATTTTGGCAGTACGTACTTATAGGTAAATCCCACAGTTCGAATTTTTGAATCCAGTCCGTTCTGAAAAGGTTTTCGGCATTTCTTAAGACGTACATTTTTAGTTTTTTCGTCATTCCATTAAATGTTACGTTTGTAATTACTTCACCCTCGAATTTTATCTTTCTCCCCGTTACTGATCTAGCAATTTTATCCGTTTTTAACATGGCAGGTTTGTTCAGTTTTCTCCATGTTTGTAGGTTTATAATAGTTAAGTCTGAGCCAGAATCCAGCGGTAGCCTAACTTTTCTGTTTTGCATTTCAACTTGTATGTATTTCCTTATGTTAGTCTCATCAGCTTGGTCAGTCCTCATACTTCTTATTCTGTTTTTATTTTCTCTTCTAGACCAACAATGAGAACTTTTGTGGCCTATTTTTTTACATGACAGACAAGTTTTAAAACGATAAGTACAGTCTTTAAACCAATGCCAAGTCCCACAACGATAGCATGGACTGGGTGGTAGTTTTTTATATTGATTTTTAGAGTTAGAAAATTTTGTTTTACCTGTCCTTGAGGGGGGGAAATCGGTTTGGTTTGTTTGTGAGGAGGGTAAGTTGGTTTTTCTTCGTACTTTATGTATGTGCACTATGCCAGCTTCTATGTCTTTTGAGTCTTTCTTCACACTGATGCATCTCTGGCAGTCTTCGGCTAGTTTTTGAAGTGTCAAATTTTGTTCATTCTCCAATTTAGTAAGGATTCTGCGTCTCATTTCCGCGTCTTTGGTTGAGACCAGGCCTTGAACGTAAATTAAGCATTTGAAATTGTCCGCGCTGAGTTCTGATAATTTGAAGTCGTCACAATATTTGTTGACTATGGACGCGAAAGTTATGTAATCTTCGTTGTCCTTTTTTGTAAGGTTCATGCATTTCCATCTTTTGTGGAATAGTGAAGTATTATGGCTGAAAGGTTCTGTTAGCAGTTTAATGGCTTCTTTGAATGCTAACTCACTTGTTTTTGTTGGAAGGATATAATCTTCGAATTTGGTATATTCGCATGTGCCTAATTTTCTTAGCAATAGACGTACTTTACGTGCGTCTGACCAATCTTTGCAGTCAAATTCATATAGATCTTGGTACCTTCGGAAGTAGTTTGCAAAAGTTTTACCTTCGTCGGGTGCGTGCTTGAAATCTTCGATAGTACTCCAAATAGTGTTTTTTGAGAAAACTGTTTCGTTCTCAGATTTTTGCTCCTTATTCGACATTACACGTAGCAATAATTCTTGCAATTCCAGATATTTCTGTTCATACTTTTGCTGCCGTTCAAATTGGATTTTGATAAGCTCCACAATGGTTGACTTGAAATCTTCCATGTTAACGTATTTTTGTGTAACCTGATATTCTGTGACCTGTGTACGCAAAAAAAAAATTCCTTTGTTGCCAGTGAAATTTGATATCCAAAAAGAATTGTGTGTGTGTGTGTTCGCGTAGAACTAGTTTTTTGTTGTTGTTGTTGTTGTTGTTGTTGTTTTTTAGAAATCTCGCGTATAACTTGTTTTTTTAATAGAGTTTACTCGTCGACACTGTTATGTGCGACGGATATCAAAAAAGGGTATGTCCTCCGCGTAGAGAGTTTGTATTTATTTTGGGGTTTTCCAGGTCGCCACTTGATATGTGCGACGTATAGAAAAAAAATATGTCCGCCGCGTATAGAGTTCGTTTGTCCTTGGGGGTTTCCTCGTCGCCACTGTTATGTGCGACGGGTAGCAAAAAAGTATGTCCGCCGCGTATAGAGTTCGTATTTCCTTGGGGGTTTCCTCGTCGCCACTGTTATGGTTCAGGTTCCTTGTACCACGGTGATGGTCCAAGGTAGAACCAATGAAGAATAACTCGAACACAAGTATGGAATAAAACAGATATATTACAAACAGAATATGTACAAAAGAAGTAGAAGTGTTAGTAATAACAATCAGGTTAGGTTAGAGAGAACTATGTTGTCTCGACCAGTATCACTATTCCAATGTCTTACAGTAATCGTCTGACGCGACTCTGTCTTTGACTGACTCACTGACTCACTGCCTCTGACTCACACTACTGCTTCCTCTTGAGGCGCAGTATTTATGAGGTACAGGATAGTCCATTACTATTATGGGTAAGTTCCCATAACAGAAAGAATGCTTGGAGAATTTGATATTCAAAGGATCGATTAAGGCATGATGGAAACAGCGAGCAACCTGCCTAATAAACGGATGACAGAAAAGGGACTGAAACTAATTGTGAAAGGCAAGCCTTACTTAGGGACATAACGGATAGAAAGTTGTGGACAGCAATGATGATTCACGTTTTGAAGGACACGGAACATAGATGAAAAAGAATTGTAGCGGTAAAAATTATAAAGCCTTTGGTGACGGTGTCCCGATAAATGCCAACAATTAATATGCGTTCTCGGAGAAAACGTTGTTTTAATATTATAGATTACTTCCAAAACCAGACATCTTCTAAAGTTGGTACCTGCAGCTCGGAAATCCGCATTAGGATTGTCGCAGCGATGGCCAAATTGGCAAGAATATGGCAGAACAAAATCAGCTTTCAAATGAAGTAGAGACTGTACAAATCGCTGGTAGTCTCAATTATGGATGTGAAATGTGGACAGTGTTGGCAGAAACAGAGATAATGAACCAAGCGTTTGAGGACAAATACATGAGAAAACTCCTTGATGTCTATTGGAAACATAAAACCAATGAGTTTGTGAGAAAAAGTGTTGAAAGTTCTGTGGGCCACCAGGAAACTCTTCTCACCACTGTCAAAGGGACAAAAAATGGCGTGGTTTTGACACGTTACAATGCAAGACAGACTGTGCAAGACCAACATGAAAGGCACCATTGAAGGTGAACGTAGGAGAGGACACCAACGCAAAAACTGGTTGGACAATGTCAAATAATGTACAAGTATGACTATATCATAATAGCTGCCGTTGATAGAGCATTGAAGAGGAGATTCAATAGGTCGTCTGCATACAGTCCCTACAACGATTACAAAAGTCAAGGAGGTGATGATGATGATGATGATGATGATGATGATGATGATGATGATGATGATGATGATGATTACATCCAAATTTTTAGATAAATGTATATTCATTCATGACAAGGTTCTACATTCTGTAAAACTAACTATTAGCAAATAAACACAACCTCCCCAGATATTAATCTAGTATAAAACTTATGGTCTATAAATAGACCGTTACACACTCATTCCCCGTTTTCTGAACAAGAGAAGAGATTTATCCTTTATTTCCTGTTTAGGATTGAGTTTCCGGTTCCTTCTCCCAAAATCTTTTCACTATCTCTGTTTTTTTATTATTATTATTTTTATTTTCTTTGATATCTAGCGTTTACACATTTCTTTCCGGGTCCCGCCCAGGGACCTAAGGTTAGAAATGGCATCATGACACTTTCCACTGCAAAAAAAAAATAATTACATAGATAAAGCCCTTCGTAAAGTGTGGGCTGTACTTGTCAGAACAATTTTTTGTATCTCTTTGAGGCATGGACTTCCAGGGATCCCTTCAATTAGTCTACTGGAATCTTTTCCAACCAGTCCAAGGGCTCCAACTACAACAGGGATTGTTGATGTTCCCATGTGCCACATTTTTGAGATTTCTATTTCAAGGTCCTTGTATTTTGACAGTTTTTTGAATATCTTCAAAGATACATTGCAGTCTGCAGGGACTGCCATATCAATAAGGTGGCACTTATTTTGTTTGTGGTCTTTAATAACAATGTCTGGGCGGTTGGCTTTGATTGTTCTGTCAGTGTGTATTGTTTAGTCCCATAGAATTGTAACAGGTCCTATTTCCGTAACCGGGCCTGGGTGGTGTTCGTACCAGTTTCTTTCAGTTTCCTTCCCGTAGGAGTTGCAAATTTTCCAGTGCAGATATTGGCCCACTCTTTCATGCCAGGTTTTATATTCAGTGGGTGCCAATATCGTGCATCCTGATATAAGATGATCAATGGTTTCTGGATATTTGTCACAGAATCTGCATCTTGGGCTAACACAGTATTTTAGTATATGTGCTTGATAATTCCTAGTTAACAAGCATTGGTCCTGTGCAGCAATGATAAAACCTTCAGTTTCAGCTTTCAACCCAGCGCTACGTAGCCACTGATGGGTGCGGTTTTTGTCTACGTCAGCTTGTATGGTATGGGCAGAATATTGGCTGTGGAGCGGTTTATCTTGCCATTGTTTCTGTATCTGGTCGGTCGCATTTGTCTTTGCATTTTTTAAGTATTTTGCAGCTTCAGCCGGTGTACAGTGATGTATTTGCATTTCTGCGCCCATTTGAAATCCATTTTGAATTTGTCGGCCTCCTTTACTACAGAGTAAAGACGCTTACTACTTTCATGTTTCTTGACACATACCATCATCCAGTCTTCTGTATTTTCCAAGTATCTTTGGAGGCCAATTGTTGTACTTTTGTAGGATAGTTCTAGTTGAACTAATCCTCTGCCTCCTTCGGATCTGTGCACATACAGGCGATCAATATCAGCTTTGGGATGATGCATGCGGTAGCAAGTGAGGAGCTTTCTCGTTTTGGCGTCCATTCGCTTAATTTCAGGTATGGTCCAGTTAAGAACATTAAAGATGTATTGCACCACAGGAACAGCCAAGGTGTTTATGGCTGATATTCGTTTTTTTTAGTTTAGCTCGGTATTTAGTACCAGGCGTACACGCCTGTAGTACTCCTTTCTCACCTTCTCCTTCATTTGGGGATGTTGTATGCCATCTCCTTCACTAATTCCTAGGTACTTATAAGCTTCATCAAGCTCCAATTCTCTAATCTTCGTGACAAAATCTAAATCTATAAAGGGTGCTTCTAAAATTCTACCTTTCTTGAATGTTACTTTAGCACATTTATCTAATCCGAAGTTCATACTTATGTCGTCACTAAAGTATTTTACAATATTAAGGAGGCCCTTCAACTCATTGTCGTCTTTGGTAAAGAGTTTGAGATCATCCATGTAGAGTAGGTGATTGAATATGTTGTTATTTATTTTGTAGCCATAGCTACTGTTGTTCAGTTCATGCGTAAGGGGGATTAAGGACAAACAAAAGAGAAGGGGAAACAGAGAGTCTCCTTGAAAGATTCCACGCCGGATATTTAGTTGGTTGGATATGGCAGTGCCCCTGGTGTGACTAAGGTATAGTTTGGTGTTCCACATTCCCATGCTGTGATTAAGGAAATTTAATACCACGGGGGAGACTTTGTACATTTCCAAAGTCTTAAGGATCCAAGAATGTGGAACACTGTTAAAGGCTTTACGATAATCAATCCACGCTGCACTGAGATTTTTACGTCTGCTCCTGCAATTTTCCAGAATCATTTTATTTATTTATTGATCTTTTCGGCCATATGAACCTCTCCTGCATCCCTTCTGTTCCTGTGGAAGAATGCTGTTTGTTTCGAAAAAGGAGTAAACACGGTTCGTCAGGACAGACGTGATCAACTTATACGTTGTGGAGAGACATGTTATCGGTCGATAATTTTTCGGGTCATCTGTTTCATTTGTTTTTGGTATGAGGTATGTAATACCTTCAGTAATCCATTCCGGGATTTTATTGGGATTATTTACAAGCGTTGATAATGTTTCCGCAAGTATTTTGTGGATAGACGAGAGATGATAAAGCCAGAAATTGGGAACCTTTTCCATTTTTGCGATTTCGTTAAAGCTTGCCTAACATCATCTGTGGATATATTTTCACATTCTTGCAGAGGTGTATCCAACATTCGTTCTTCTTCACGTCGGATCCATTCAGCATTTGGGTTATATTCCTTCGGGCTGCTCCAAATATTTTCCCAAAATGTCTGTACAGTATCAATCGACGGTGGCCTTTCGACATGTATAGGATTTTTTCCAATTTCCCTGTAAAATTTCTTATGGTCCGTTTGGAATATTTTATTTTGGCGATAGAACCTACACCGTTTTTCGTATCGTCTTGTTCTCTGTGTCTTTAGCTGAAGTTACTGCTTCAGCATTTCCGTGGTTGGTGGAATGTCAAGTAGGGATTTAATTTTGTGTTTCCTCTTGATCTTTTTGCACTTGCGTGTGGAAATATTAGGGTTTCTGGTGAGCTCATCTTAATTATTATTATTATCATTTTTATTATTATTATTATTATTATTATTATTATTATTATTATTGTTGTTGTTGTTGTTGTTGTTGTTGTTGTTGTTTATGTGTTATGTTTCCTGGATTTTATCCTGGGTTCAAACTATGGTTCTTAGGCCCTATAGGAGAATTGTCATTTACTTGATAGCATTTTCTTAGTTTATGGAATGTTACTACTAGGGCCATCTTCTGGGAAACTTCTATGTTGATGTTATCTGAGACACTGTTAGTAAAATTGCCCATTCCTTTTCTCACGAGGCCTTGAGCTCTGATTACTATTGGTACGACAGTCACAGTTTTCATTCCCGACATCCTGTTAATTTCGATTTCCAAGTTCTTGTATTTGGACAATTTCTCGATATTTTTCATGGAGGTGTTTCTCTCAGATGCTACTGCTATGTCAATAAGCATACACTTCTTGAATTATCTTTTATGATAATATCAGGTATGTTGGTTTTTATTTCCCTGTCAGTTTGGATTGGTCTTACATCGTTATTTTGTGAAGTGAAATTAATAACAATCTGCATAAATTGAGACGCCATACTACTAATACCCACTAAAATAACTTTTATAGCAATAAGGAATAATGTCGATTAAAACATCCTTTATCAGAATAATCAAGAACCTATACTGGCAGAAAATGGCATGCATTCGCCTCAAGAATAAGCTCAGCTAATATACAAAAATAGAAAGAGACGTAAAGCATGGGTGTGTCTTCTCACCGTACTTATTCAACCTATACAGTGAGGCAATTCTGATGGGATTGTAGATCCTACGAGGATACATCATTGACAGACACAGCCTTACCAACATAAGATACGCAGATAACAGGGAAAAGGAACTACAAAACATCCTGCAGAAGGTAGCGAGGGAGAGCGAGAAGAAAGGATTAACCATAAACTACAAGAAGATAAAATGTATGGTCATCAGTAAAAGGATGAGACCAAAATGCAATTTGCAGGTCGGGGACACTAAAACCAAACATGCGCGAAAGGTTAAATACCTGAAATGTGTTCTGACGGAGGACGGTAGGTGCGATGCTGAGATCCGAAGTCGGATTGGGAGGGCCAAGGATGCATTCTAGAAGCTGGGCAGAGTACTGCGAAACAGGAGTTTTTTATGGTGACAAAGAAAAGAGTACTGAGCTGCTACGCGACATCTGCCCCCTCCCCACGGCAGCCAATGTTGTACGGTATCCTCAAGGATGAGGAAGAGACTCGAGGCGGCGAGGATCTGTTTCTACAGAAGAATCCTGAGGATATCCTCAACCGAGCATGTGAGTAACGACAAGGTCTTGGAGAGGATGCAAACAAGGAGGAAGCTTATGCTTAACATAAGGAAGAGGCGGGATGAAATTTCTGGGACATGTGATAAGGAAGGAGGGTCTGGAGAATATGATACTCATAGGACGAATAGAGGGGAAAAGAGACAAGGGAAAGCAGCGCATAGCATACGTGGTGGGCTTGGGCAGGTGGATGGCGGAGTGTAGTGTGGGGCAGTTGGCAGAAACACAAAACCTGTTGAGAGCCACAAGGGATAGGGGGAAGTGTAGGGCCATGATCGCCTACGTCCTTAAAGAACACGGCACATAAAAAGATATATATATATATATATATATATATATATATATATATATATATATATATATATATATATGATAATTTTTAAGACAAGGATCATAGTTTATTTCTAAAATAAGTTACAATAGTATCATACCGAATAAAATAATAACGTTAGGTACCTTTCGACCGGCTCATTTTCAGAAATTGATATCGTCGGTATAAATCAAAATAGGCAAAAAGAACATTTTTTTACAACATCTGAATTTTAAAATAGCACAAATATGGTAGGGGAGAGGGAAAAGATTAAATATTTTCCCTCAGTTTGTCCTAGAACTGGCTACGGATACACCAAAAAGTGTGATTTTTTTTGCTTTACACAGAATAGGACGCTGTATATTAATAACAATTGCCTTCAAGATGTTAAGGTGGAGTCTCGTCCGTGCCCTGCGAACAACAGAGAAGAAGTCCTCACAATAGCCAGTCCTACAAGCGACTGAATTCAATAAATGTTTGTTAATAGCGGACTCATAAGTCTGTGAACACCCGGATGTCACAAGCCCGGGGCATGCTGTGCAATTACAACCTCTTACCGCTGGATAGTCTTACCCACATGATCAGCCTCACACTGACATGTATTTTAATAAACAACTAAATAAGACATTCTTACGGACAGAAGGAAAAGCCCTTCTGGTAGAAAAAATATTCCGGATCACTACAGAATTAAAAACACCGCCTGACCGAAGAACATATTTTATCGATGTATACCTGACTACTGGAACCAATCCACGGTAGTCTTATATATACAGAACACTTAAATGGACTTTAACTACATTAAACTTAGCAATTTTAAGTCCAATGGTAGTTGTAATCACACATTCAGGTTAACCATTCGCCAGAAACAGATGTTTAATTTGCCTGGGCTCGGCGTCAAACTTGCACTCCGAACACATCATCAAAGCATGATGAGTTTTGACGAGATTGATTTTCCTGATTTTGGGAGCGAAAGTATCCCAAGTCAGGTATACTCCTGAGTTCTCTCATCCAGCACATCCAGGAAAAGGTAACTTATTGTTCTGTTCCATTTCCATAGAAAATTTCAAACAAGGGTGGAGATTATTTAAGTATTGAAAAACTTATTCCACTTCACTACGTGAAGTAAACGATGTAAACGTATCGTCAACGTAACGGAAATAACTATAAGTCTTCGAGATCTTGTCAAATAATTGTCTTTCATTCAAACTGACAAAGATGTTAGTCATAAGAGGTCCCAAAGGACCACCCATTGCAACTCCATCGATCTGTCGGTATATGCAATTATTAAAGTTGAAGGAGACCGACTTGGTAGCCATCTTCATCAACACAATAAAAACAACCTGGGGAAACGATGGAGATTTTACGAGGCGACGATATAAAAATCGGCACAAATATCAATGGTTTTATCAACGGGACATTTATGAACAAACTGGATATAGCAAAAGACCCGAAATACTCAGTGTGAATACTGGGTTGCAATTTGCGTATAAATGACGTAAATTGGAACTATTCTGGCACACAATGCCCCGAATAGAACTAAAACGAGATCAAGAACCTCAAAAAGTCACTTAGCCAATCTGTATTGGACAGAACCCACCATAGACAAAATAGGCTTGAGTGGAATGTCCAGTCTGTGAATATTTGGTAACCTATACATCCTTGAACCAACAAGCCGAATATATATATATATATATATATATATATATATATATATATATATATGTGTGTGTGTGTGTGTGTGTGTGTGTGTGTGTGTGTGTGTGTGTGTGTGTGTGTGTGTGTGTGCATATTTCATTGAATACGACAGACAAGGTGCTTTTATTTAGTTTTTTATACAATTTCTCATGCAATCAAATAGTTTTTTTTTCTTTTCGGATGATAAATTATATAAAAACTGTCCGAATGTTCTTTTTATCCGAGCGATTTCGGCTATACATATAGCCATTTTCAAGGATTAAATATTTTAACTGTTAAATAAGAAATAGTTTGTTGTATGTATGTTTTATAAAATGTTTTCATTTTTCAAAACACGGTCAAGATATTATGTCCATGTTCAAAGTTAATATTAGTAAGTGTTGGTTTGTTTTTATTAATAAGGCTTCCATTATTTTCAGCCTTTTATTGCATGTAGATGATGCTATTATATTAGTGTTGTATGTAACGAATAGTGTCCGGTATGTCTCCATGAATATTTAAATAAGATATAATTGAGCTATTGTCAGAAAGGTGTAGAGTGAGTCTTCGTGTCAAACATGTTGTAGTATGGCCTATATAATTATTTACGAATTTTGATTGATCAGGAATACAATTCCTTAATGGGCATTTAAATTCATAAATAATATTTGCCGTATTTAATTTTGTTCTATATATGTAAAACACACACACACACACACACACACACACACACACACACACACACACACACACACACACACACACACACATATATATATATATATATATATATATATATAACATCTTAGTATGTGACCGTTTGGTAATGCTTCTTCTGCCAAGAGAACCCGTGAAAATCAATAAGTGATTTTACGAAATTATGAGCTAGATCTCTTAGGCGAGCTTTAAGGCCGCTCAAGTCTTCATCAGAATTAGGCAGATGTTTTTCTAACTGAGAAAAGAATATTTCGAAATCGCTAAACACTTCGATTTTCTCGATTTTCCTAGGGGGAATACAAAAATCCAAACCTCGGGACAAGACCAACTTATCAGAATCAGATAAGCAATAATTAGATAAATTAATATGCTTATCCGTAGTGACATATAAACCAAATTTTCTTTTAATCAAAGAATTAAGATATACTAAATTTTTAGCTTTGGTTCTATTTCCAATAAAAACGTCACCTTTTGACAGATATTTGGAAAAACGGATTTTATCCAGAAAAGATAATGTACGCCAGACAGTGACCCAAAGTGTCCGATACTGGGTTCTAATAAAATTGATTACGTCGGAAAAGTACAAGATTTTGTCTCCAAGGAAAGCTCGTTTAATACTACTAGTATTCAGCACTTAACCCTCGAGATACGCCTAGCAATGGACCCAGGGATGACATGATTCTGGGAACAAAAATTCATGAATTTCATCTTATGGAAAAGGGACCCGTATCTTGCCTCACAAATGAATAGTACTATTAAGGATCTTAATAACTTTGTGTCTGTAACGACCCCGGAGATATTTTTAAAAGTTATGGAGCCATACCAAGATAAGATAACTTTTAAGACAAGGAATCAGAGTTTATTTCTAAAGTACAATACAATAGTATCACACTAAATAAAATAACTTTAGTTACCTTTCGACTCACTCGTCTTCAGAAATTGACATCGTGGTATAAAACTAAGTAAATGTGCCTTTATATATAAATAAACCAATAAATGTTTTATAATACACACACACACACACACACACACACACACACATATATATATATATATATATATATATATATATATATATAATGCAGCCAGAATTTATTCAAACAAGTTTTATTGAATAACAACAACAAAGTGTGTATTTAACTTTTTATATAGTTTTCTCTAACTTACGACTGAGATTTTAGCGTGTTGGCTACTTCCATAATTAATGTATTTACAAGAAACTTTACGTTAAATAATGGTGGTGAAATAGTACATGCATAAAATAACAGACTGATTGATCAGAAATACCAAAGCAAAAATTACCAAAGGAAAGTTTAAGAGTTTCTTTTCCTAGAAATAAATGTAATACAGAACAAAAATTGTTAATATATTTGAGTGTCTTGCCCGTTTAGGTGATTTTGTGTGTGAAGCGTACACAACCCTTTTTTTTGCTTTGGTGTCAAAAGTTGATGACTTACACTTCAAACGGAGAAAAAGAGAGGGGTTACTACAAGGTTCGGCTGTTTTTATATCCCCCGGGTGACAGCTGATTATGTGTTTATTAAGGCATTACAAGTTCTTTTACGTCAGTATTAAAAATGTTAGACTGTCAAAAGTTGATTTTTATACATTCGAGTAATTTCAACTGTCACGACAGTCACTATCAAGAATTGCAAGTAATTAGTATATTTATCAAAATCTGTTTGGTAAATTGCTGCGAGATTCGTCTGCTAGAATTAAAATTTAACTCACTTAAAGGTGAGGTCATCTGCAACAGTTAAACTGAATTAATACGGGCTCCGTTTTTTATTAAACACTTTAATATATCTTCTCCTGCGGAGAAAGATATTTTATTTCATGCTGGCCATTTCTTTCTATTCTAATGGCTTTTAGAATTTTGAGTCTTTCTTTGTGATAAGTCCTGTATTCAATACACATTTCTATATACCAACTACTGCAGAAAAAGATATTTTGTTTAATGTAAGTTGTTTCTTTTGTATCCTAATTGCTTCTAGAATTTTACGTCTTTCTTTGTGATAAGTCCTGTATTCAATACACATTTCTATATGCCAACTACTGCAGAAAAAGATATTTTGTTTAATGTAAGTTGTTTCTTTTGTATCCTAATTGCTTCTAGAATTTTGCGTCTTTCTTTGTGATAAGTCCTGTATTCAATACACATTTCTATATGCCAACTACTGCAGAAAAAGATATTTTGTTTAATGTAAGTTGTTTCTTTTGTATCCTAATTGCTTCTAGAATTTTGCGTCTTTCTTTGTGATAAGTCCTGTATTCAATACACATTTCTATATGCCAACTACTGCAGAAAAAGATATTTTGTTTAATGTAAGTTGTTTCTTTTGTATTCTAATTGCTTCTAGAATTTTGCGTCTTTCTTTGTGATAAGTCCTGTATTCAATACACATTTCTATATGCCAACTACTGCAGAAAAAGATATTTTGTTTAATGTAAGTTGTTTCTTTTGTATTCTAATTGCTTCTAGAATTTTGCGTCTTTCTTTGTGATAAGTCCTGTATTCAATACACATTTCTATATGCCAACTACTGCAGAAAAAGATATTTTGTTTAATGTAAGTTGTTTCTTTTGTATTCTAATTGCTTCTAGAATTTTGCGTCTTTCTTTGTGATAAGTCCTGTATTCAATACACATTTCTATATGCCAACTACTGCAGAAAAAGATATTTTGTTTAATGTAAGTTGTTTCTTTTGTATCCTAATTGCTTCTAGAATTTTGCGTCTTTCTTTGTGATAAGTCCTGTATTCAATACACATTTCTATATGCCAACTACTGCAGAAAAAGATATTTTGTTTAATGTAAGTTGTTTCTTTTGTATTCTAATTGCTTCTAGAATTTTGAGTCTTTCTTTGTGATAAGTCCTGTATTCAATACACATTTCTATATGCCAACTACTGCAGAAAAAGATATTTTATTTAATGTAAGTTGTTTCTTTTGTATTCTAATTGCTTCTAGAATTTTGAGTCTTTCTTTGTGATAAGTCCTGTATTCAATACACATTTCTATATGCCAACTACTGCAGAAAAAGATATTTTATTTAATGTAAGTTGTTTCATTTCTATTCTTACTATTTCTTTGTAATGAGTCATATATATTTTAGTTTTACCTATTGAAATATATCTTATGTTAATAGTATTTTCGTTCCTTGTTATATGTTGATCTCTATGTGCTCGACTGCACTTAATCTTTGACAAATTACAAATAATATAATAGACAATGTATATATGTATATATACACAGAGAACAAATGACTCGATATTGTATGAGGATTGTTAGTTTCACGCGTCAATGCTATATTCTTTCCAATATTACATGAAGATCACAATAAGGTGTTAAACTGACACTTACAATATCTATGCTATCTATTCAAATGCTCTGTTTTCGATATTGAGCAAACTTACCCTATAAATCTAGTAAGCCTTAATATACTTATACATACATATATGTAATATATAAATCTATTTTTGAATGGATATTTTTATACTAAAATTATTATCATTGCTATAAACTTTGCTTTTAGTGGATAGAAGCTCAAATATATATACCCACTAAAAATAATGTTTATAGCCATAAAGAAATATTCATCTATTACACACACACACATACACACACACACACACACATATATATATATATATATATATATATATATATATATATATATATATATATATATATATATATATATATATATATATCAGTAATATAGTAGTAATCCTTTGGTATATAATTCAAGTGAATTCTATTAACACAATATAAAATATTAAATATTAAACTTGTCTTTTTTATTTCAACAATAAAATGGTATCTCAATTCTGATTATATATATATATTTATTTATTCAAAAATTATAATATAAACATGTTATAACATCACTACAAAAATAGACATTTTGTTTCAACTCTTTTGGTGTCTTCTCAAGTGATGGTGTTGAATGTAGAATAAATAGTTTTAAAAGGTTCAAATCAACTAAACACTCCTCGATAGGGTAAATATATATATATATTCTGTTTAAATGTTATTTTAATAGATACAATTTATTTAAGTAAATGCTCTGTTTTTTAATTAAGCAGTATTAATTACATTTACCAGCCTGAATATATATACATAGATAGATAGATAGATAGATAGATAGATAGATAGATAGATAGGAACTGACTGACATAGATAGATAGATAGATAGATAGATAGATAGATAGATAGGAACTGACTGACATAGATAGATAGATAGATAGATAGATAGATAGATAGATAGATAGATAGATAGATAGATAGATATGTAAGAATACGTATATATAGTTTTGAGTTTTGCTATATGTGTTACTCAGCATATACATACGAACTTACGAACACACACACACACACACACATACACACACACACACATACACACACACACATATACACACACACACATACACACACATACACACACAGACATACACACACACACACACACACACACCTGTATGCCTTTTTTTAATCCTGCATTTGTGTAACTGCACTCAAATTAATGTCTGTAAAGTGTTATCACTTGCATATATGTACATATGTGATAATCTCCTGCATGAATCTGCATGCATATATGCGTTTCCATGTTCAATTTTCTGTGTGTATGTGTGTGTGCGCATATGCGTGCGTGTGTTTTGATTAATCCTTTTCCCGCGACTGGCATAATCTCGTAGAAATTTAGTACACTGATGAGTCTGTTTATCATTCTGGAAAATCCAATGTCTGATTCCTTCTTCGATCTGTACTCTCTGTTTTTGGCGTTACTGACAATTTCTTAGACTCTTGAGCAAGAGTGCAATCGCATAAGCCTGGGCATTGCTTTCCTACCTGATTCAATATTTGCACACACACACACACACACACACACACATACACACTCATACATATAAACATACACACTCATACACATACACACATAAACACACACGCACAGACATACCCACACATGTATCTAGTATTTTATGTGTCCCTCAGTACATCTATATATGTCGCTATCTCTAAATATATATCAGTACAACAGACTATCTTTTTTATCAATCTATACTTTCTTGCTTTTTTCACTTTTTCCTGCTGCACGTCCACACACGCATTTCAAGAATAAAAATGCAAAAAATATATAATAACACAGTTCCGCCGGGTATTGATAAAATCTAGGAGAATAATATGCCCATGTATCAGAAAATTTCACTTTCTCACTGGATAGCGATATATTAAACAAAAGAAAAAAATCTCCAAAAAAATAATTATACTTGAAGCTAAGTCTTTACGCCTGTCCTTATGGACGCGTCATAAAACTTCTCGGAAAGAAGAAGCTACCAATGCCTATAAAAATTAAAACATCACAAAATCAATCACCATAATTACCTCTCTGACAGTCTTCACCAACGAAAAATCCGGACTCTCTATGCAATTTGATGTTCCTTATTCCTTTTTTTTCTTTTCTTTTGTGTGTGTGTGTGCGTGTGTATGTGTGTGTGTCTGTCTGTTTGTTTTTGTTTAAATGAAAAAAAAGAAAAAGAAAGAAAGAAAGAAAGAAAGAAACTCGCGTTCTTGCAAGTATTTTTTTCTCTGCAGTGTCTTGCAGAATGTTCCGATTTTTTTACACGGTTAATTACATTTTTTTCTCTTGTCGTTTCCTCATTCTATCTCTTCTCGTTTTCTCGCGCGAGAAAGCGTCTCTTTGTAATCTCGTGCTAAGAACTAATTTATAAATCCAATCTCCGATACCAAAAATTGAAGTCTTCCATAGTTAATATATACTCGCTCTAATAATGCAATCCCCCGGCTTCCCTAAATTATTATTATTATTATTATTATTATTATTATTATTATTATTAATAATAATAATAATAATAATAATAATAATAATGAAAATAATAATAATAATATTCCCATCAGTAGTATCTAGTAACTGCCACTTGGAATAAAGTGACAACAAGTCATTTCAGTATCGAATAATCTCAATAGTCAAATTCGACTAATCGTTTTGAAAGGCAATTTTGGGTTGCCAAATTGGACTATAGATAGTTAATTTGGCTTTCAAAAAAAAGGGACACTTATACTTACCTAACATCAAGAAGTTTAAATTTCTAGGGCACATAATGAGGAAAGAGAGCTTGGAAAATTAGACACTCACAGGATAGATTGAAGGCAAGAGGGACAGATAACAACAACGCATAAACTAGCTAACATGCTTGAGTAAATGGATGGATGAAAAAGGTTTAGGAGAGATAACAAAAAGTCAAAATTTATTAACAGTTACAAAGGACAGGAAATTGTGGAGAGCTATGTTCGCCAACATCCTGATGGAACACGGTACATAGAAGAAGAATATCGTCTAGTGTTGACTCAGATTTATTTTTTTTGAATCCCATAAATTCGCAATATCGTTAAATTCAATATTCCGTAACAGTGGTCTTTTAAAACCAGCCTAATATAGACTGATATAATAAATGTCATGATAATAGCAGCTACTTTGTTATATTTTCACATAAAGTCTAGAATAATTTCACAGACTTTAACTTATTTGCGTATTCCCTCTCATCCAATATCATGGACTCTCTTCACTATTATTGACAACTTGATTCAATTGTCCCAATTGTTTGACTGTTTCGTTTTTACGGCTTATCAACCCATTGCAGCTTATTTAAAACCAAAAAATATTTTTAGATTTTAAGAATTTTTAGGGGGAGATAATAAAGATTTAGTGAAAGAAGTCTTTTAGTGTGTAAATCGCTCTCTCGGGTGGTTTGTAACACCCTATTTATCATCTTTCAGTTGCGTCTCTGTCTTTGAGCAGTGTGGCATATCTGTTCGAACTATGGTACTGAAGAACCCGGATCTATGGTATGAACACAACCCGAAGGATGTCACAAATGGTGATAGATTGACTATACTATGGGATTTCCAAATTCTCAAGGACAGGGAAATTGACGCAAATAGACCAGACACAGTCATAAAAGATTTCAAAAAAGCAACCTGCCAGTGAATTGATATGACTTGACCACAGGATTCCAATGTTTCTGAAAAAAGAATTTCAAAAAATGCCAAATTATAAAGACCTGCAAATCAAAGTAACAAAACGTGGAAACTTAAAACTACGGCGATGCAAACATCTACAATTTTCTAACGTAGACCAAAGATGTATGCGCAGATCAGACTGTCTCTTTGGGACTAACCAAAGATCTCTATGAGTTTGAAATTCAACCGGATCCAGACTAAATGATCTAAGCTATTGTTTCTCATCCGGTGCACTTAGACGTACTAATGCGACCAGAAAGATACCCAGCGACTCGAAACATTCTCAAAGACCCCTGTGGAAAAATAGGATGAATTGAAAATCCGAGAAAGAATAATTACTACTGTAAAAGTTCCATGATGAGAAAATTGATTGCCTGTTCGAACTATCGTATTGGAGTTTCGGATACATAATACAAACACCACCCGAAAGATGCCACAAATAGTGATGGATAGACTATACTGTGACCAGACCAGACATAGTCATAAATGATTTTTTAAAAATTAATTGATATGATTTTCCCACAGGATCCCTGTTATTAAAAATTAATTTTAAAAACTTGTCAAATTATTAGGACCTGCAAATTGAAATAACAAAAATATGGAAAATTAAAACCACGACTATCCCTGTTTGGACTGGGTATAATAAAAAAGGGTGCCGAAAATCATGTGAGTAAAATTCCTAGACACATCAGCATCTCTGATTGCTTTACATAGAATTGCACATATCACCCGCAAAAACCCTCTCGATCTAAACGAAATGTTCCCAATGTGCATAGATAACTCTCCTATAATTCCTGTTTTCCTCATAGACCCCAGAGGGGACTTGGTAATTAGGTACTTAAAATTACTCTCTGGCAAAATGATACCACAAATAATAATAATAATAATAACAATAATAAACTATCAAAATAAAAGGATCTTGAAGTTAGAATCTAAAAAATGATATCTATATAAAATGTGTGTTCTCTTCAGTCAGTTATGTGCCATGTGTGATACACGCTTAGACTATCAAATATCTTTCAATACTTGACTTACGAGGCAGATTTTTTTGCCCGCAGTAGGTTGCCATTTCTCTCTGCGGTAGACCAGTTGCCATCCAAAGCTATAGAGCCCAGTCTGGCCAAATATTTACTCATAGCTGGGGGGAGAAGAAAAGGATTCATACCTTTCCCAAGTGTATTAGCACGTAAGTGAATGTAATGTATTCAAATAGGAATTCGAACTCGGCTCTCCGATTCCTCAATCCGAACCGTGCCTCCTGTGTTCTCTTAGGTTGTTTTTTTTTTCTTTTACAAAAATATTCAGTAGAAAATGTGATACTTTTCTGATATTAGGTCTCTGGTTGGGATCTGGAAGGAAATGAATCTGCAACAGAAAGCAAATGAAATAATAATAATAATAATAATAATAATAATAATAATAATAATAATAATAATAATAATAATAATAATAATAATAATTGTTCTCACGAGTACAGCCCACACCTCACGAAGGGCTTTATCTATGTAAAACATATATATATATATATATATATATATATATATATATATATATATATATATATATATTGCTCAGTTAAAAATATTATGATGCCATTTCTGACCGTAGGTCTCTGGTCGGGTCCCGGAAAGAAATGACTACAAACCAGAAACCAAAGTAAATAATAATAATAATAATAATAATAATAATAATCCCAACGATCCCCGTTGTATTTGGAGCCTTCGGATTGGTTGGAAAATATTCCAGTACACTAATTGAAGGGATCCCTGGAAGCCCATGCCTTAAAGAAATGCAAAAAATTGTTACCACGAGTACAGTCCACACCTTACGAAGTGCTTTGTCTATGTAATTTTTTTTTCCAGTGGAAAATGTCATGATATCATTTCTAACCTTAGGTCCCTGGGCGGGACCCGGAAAGAAATGAGTGCACATCAGAAATCGAAGGCAATAAAATAATAATAATAATAATAATAATAATAATAATAATAATAATAATCGATGGAATTATTAACTTTAAATCTTTTGCACAACGTTTGCACAACAAAATACATGGCAAGTCACCAGTTGTTATCTCTTGACGTCACTGGTTGAGACTTGGGGGACAACACGTACAAAGTATAGCAGAGGTAAATAAAAAATACTAATAATAATGTTTGAATCTCCACAATATTTAATGTCCTATTGACATATCGCTTTGTGACTTTCGGACTGGGATCAAAACGTGGTATCTATTCTCTTCCCTTTAGATAGGGGTGGTGGGGAAGGTGCATGAATCCCAAGGATTTCAACCAACCGAAGTACCTTGCTCATTTGCACAAAGAAAAATAAGGTCGGTGAATATCGAGGTCAGCATTACAGTAGTCATTGGCGTATATGTACGCGTATGATCTCCCCACATAATAATGACCTTGTGTCATATTCTGTCTTAGTGCCGAGCTCAGATAAATAAAAAAAAATTTTGTCTCGCTTGTTTATTCAATTCCACTCTTCTTTAGGTCTGCTCTGCAACATCCGTTTAAATTTCACTGTCCTAAAAATCTTACTTTATTTGCTATATTTAGTATTCTCTCCTGAAAAGTGTATCCTTTTTGCATTTCAAATCGTCAAAAATCTGGTTCTATAAAATCGACTGCTACCGCTAAGTCTCGTGCCAAAGGAACCACTTTATCCCTCCAACTCTCGCGGCCAAGGCCGAGCATCGGAACACCCTCCAGTGCCATATTAACCTGCTGAAAATCCTGGCGTAGTGTGTTTTGCTGTGGGGTCGTCATCAATTTGCAGAGGGTATATCGAATTGGTAGATGACTCTAGTAGAATGGTTATCAGGTCGTCGCAGGGCGTGACCAAGCCCGCGAACATAGCGCTGAGCAATGGCAATCGGGAGAATGCTCAACTGGGCTACATTTAAATTTCAAAGTCCCAATGAATGTCATTCTATTTTAAGAATGGTTATTATTTTTCTATTTGGCAATTTCTTTTTTTCTAAAGAAAAGTTCTTATATTTGTCGGCTTTCTCTTTTTATCTTTCTTTACTTTTGTTTTCCTTTTTAATCTTGATAGTCTAGAAGAACGAAAAGACTAACATTAAAAGCATTGTTAACTGCATTGTTCTACCTAGAGGGAATTAACAAGACACATTTCGCCATTTTCGCAATAAATCCAGATATAATCATCATCACATTCATTTTTGTCACGTAGTAAAGACCAAGTATTTATTAGCTTTTTACTGTCTTTCAAATTCACATTGTGGAACGGCTACATCCACTATCTGTCATTAACTTTTTTCACGCTAACAATATCTAGTATTGATATGTTTGAATTTAAGGTAACCTCTGATTTTGTCTAGCATAATCTTATTACAGTACTTTCTAACCCCCAAGTGAATCCTCGTTTCTAACCCAACATATTTGTTTCTACCCCTGAAAGAATCTGAAGCATTCTTTGGAATATGATTAACGATTTTAATTTATGTCGCCTTATGGACAATATTTGTTTTCAGATGTTTTGTTTCTCTTTTTTTTAATATACTTTATAATGTAACTATTCTAACTTGTTATTACTAGTGCTTCTTTTACTCTTCAAGTGTCCTCTATGCAAACGTATTCATGTTACTTGCTGTAGCGTTAATTGTCACTTATTTTTATTAGTAGTAGCTGTTATTATTAAATATAGAATTGTTGTAACCTAGGGAAGGTTACTGAATAGAATAATCACACGAAGGTTAGTAATGAACGATAATATTTAGGACAAGAACAACACATATAAGATTCGCCAGCGGCGCGTAGAAGTAGTAGTCAACTGCTAGAAGTGAGTCAAGTGAATTTCACAATGAATTTTCAACTACCGGATATCTACCAACCACCCCACACGGTCAGATGTGGCACAAGGTGAATTTAATGTTGGGGATCCAAGCAGGTAGGCTCGGCCAAAAATTCCCCGTAGCTATTTCCCGAGACAAGACTCTGTCCGTTGACATAACCTCGTCTGGGGATCCTCTGCCCGGAAGCAGAGAGTTTGACCAACACAGCTGAAGGCGAATCTCTAACTGCAGGATATCTACCAACCGCCCCACGCAGTTAGATTTGACACAAGGCCGAATTTAATGTTAGGCACCCAAGCCTTTAGACTCGGCCAAAAATTCCCCGTAGCTATTTCCCGAGACAAGACTCTGTCATTTGATATAGCCTCGTCTGGGGATCGTCTCTGCCCGGAGGCAGAGAGTTTGACCAGCACAGCTGGAGACGAATCTCCAACTGCAGAATATCTTGCCAACCGCCCCACGTGGTTAGACGTGGCACAAGGCCGAATTTAGTGTGGGGTATCCGAGCCCATAGGCTCGACCAAACATTCCCCGTAGAACCCGTATAAAACGAGGTCGGATAGCTGTTTCACATGACGAGACTCTTCACTTCGGCATAGCCTCGTCGGGGGATTATCTCTACCCAGAGGCAGAGAGTTTGACCAGCACAGCTGGAGACGAATCTCCAACTGCAGACCAACATACACTATTTACTACTGTATTTATGTGAATGGGGACATAACCATTATTGTCCGTATGTATGCTACAACGAAAATATATACTGAAATTATAATTGGTAAGTCTTTTAATGGTTATTCACTGTAATTAATACGAAGAACAGGGATAAATTATACTACCCTGTTAAGAATATTATTAGTAGAAGTAAACTGGTTATAATAGTAGGACTAGAACAAGTTGTACCTATTTAATCTGGTGTCTGTGATACGGGAATACCGATAGTTTCTAGGGATTCATTCGCTTTGTCTTCCAGGATGCTCCCTAGTTGATGCTATATTCAGGACTATAAAAGAAAAGTACAAAAAATCTCTCTCCCTCTCCCTCCTCCCCTCTCCCTCTCCCTTCCCCTCTCCCTCTTTCTGCTTCGGTATGTAGTAGCAGCAACACAAAACTTTTCTCCTCCAGGAGAAACAAACCACTTACCGCTTTTCGGCAAAGTATTCAATGCTGAAATAGTTAAGCATCTTACCTCTCATGTCCTCCTCTCAAACAAACAATATAGCTTCCGATTCGCCAGGTCTACTGCTGATGTGTTAACGGTTATCACTGAATTTGTATATCAAGTTCTTGATAAGAACAGAGAAGTTCGGACTGTGGTTCTAGACGTCTCTAAAGTGTTCAACAAGGTTTGGCATGCTGACCTTTTACGCAAGCCCTAGGTTTACGGTGTCAAAGGATGGATATTTGGTTTAATCCAATCGTTTCTGTCAAATCGTTAAATGACGGTCGTGTTGAACGCGCTCGCTTCCAGATCCTTTCACACGAACGCTCAAACCTGGGTCCTACGCTGTTTTCTGATCTTCACCAATGACCTCCCCGGTGTCATTAGTCCCAAACTAGGTATTTATGACGATGACACAACCATCTACTCCTGTCTCAATGGCAAATCCATCAGATCTGACAACGTAGACCTGGCAGCTGCTCTTGGAAATTTAGTGGTTAATTGGGACAAGAAATGGTTTGTAAATTTTGATGCCTTCAAAACAAAACTGCATTAATTTAACCATCACAGAGAAAATTTCTTGTCTGCCATCTGCATGGCTGATGCTAGACTCCAGGAGATCAACACACTACGACTTCTTGAATTCACGTTTTCCATTGGCATGAAGAGCAACGACTATATCGAATCAATACATGCATCTACTACAAGGAAATTTGGGTCATTATGTCGTTTTTATCCTTAGAATCCATCTTGAATATTTACAGATCTACCATTCATCCGTGCATACTGTTGCTATGTCTGGCCTAGTGCCCCTGCTGTTCATCTAGAGATTCGTGGCAAAATCCCAAGAAGGGTCTTTAATGTAATCGATCCGGACCAATTATCTTGACTTCAGTCAATTTCTCATCGACGTGACATGGCTTCCGTCTGTCTGTTCTACAAATATTTTCATGGCAACTGCTCTGATGAGTCCCCCCCCCCTTGGTGCCTTGACTAGATGAATTGAAGCGTGCTACTAGATTGGCAATTAGGTCTCACCATTTTACTGTTGAAATAGCTACATGCTACCGTATGTTCTATTCTATATTTTCTTTTCTAGCCAGTGGAACTCCATTCTAATTTCTTGCCTCTTAGCCACCTACAGTCTTCAAATTTTTTGATGCAACATCAGTCGCCATCTTTCGTCTTCCCGATACCTGTTCTCTTATTTCCTTTTATTCCCATTCTTTTTCACGCCTAGTAACCCCTTGCGTCCTCGTGTTATTCTCGCCTTGCCTGGGATGAAATGATTATATAAGTGAGAGAAATTATCAGGAGGATTTGAGATAATCATAAATAAGTAATTCATCGAAACCTCAAAAGAATGCAGAAAGCACTGGACGGCTTATATTTGGGACTCATCAGCAGTGCGCATCCACTAACGTCATACCATTTCTATCACTTGTATATCCTTGTACCAACGGGTCTCGGTGACGAAGAGGTGAGGAATTAGACTCGATATAGCGCTGCTCGATCACAAATTCCGTGGTGGAACTCATCCACGTTTCCCACACCCATAGGACTGTGCCCTCACGAGCCACGACTACTAACCCTAAGACGCCCCAAGTGAAGCATTAGAAGCCAGTTCAAGCAAGCATATACGAATAATAGAAATTATTAGGAGGATATGAGATAATCATAATTAATTATATAATATATAACTATGATATATATATATATATATATATATATATATATATATATATATATATATATATATATATATATATATAGTCGATCCTTATCGCAAACACCTGATCAAGTACATTTGTGTTTACTTAACACCCACAGAGCCCACCTGTCGTTCATGCTACAATCATGCTGAGTAAACGCTAGCTACAGTTTCTGGAAGAGAGCACATAATCTCACATGATCAATTTGAACAATGCCAGTACGTTCAAACCCTCGGTCACGATGACTTGTTACTTCATGCTAACAGATCCATCGAGGAAATTTCATCGACGAAATTTCACTCAGATATTCTGGGTTTGACATGCTTTTCGGGCACTTTTCAAAGGTATCGCACGTTGGGGTCGCCTACCAAGATCGGTAACATAAAAAAAGTCACCAGTGTACGTTTTAAACACTCGGTCACACACCCACAGTTAAAACCGCCCACAGTTAAAATCATCCATCCCTGGATTATTTATTCGTCAAATTGATGGCTTCAACTACTTGGATGTATATTTTTTATTAAATACTTGCTTTTCTGTCTACGCACAGCAATTAATTAAGATTATATATATATATATATATATATATATATATATATATATATATATATATATATATATATATATATATATATATATATATATATATATATATATATATATATATATATATATTATATTTTTAAAACAAGATAGGCGGCAGTGGATAGCAGCTCGGACTAAGAAATCGTATAGCCGAGTTCGAACTCCAGTCAAAAATCAATTACATTTACTTACGTGTTAATACCCTTGGGAAAGGTATGAATCTTCTCACCTCGGGTAAGGGTAAATAGCAGGACAGACCTTGGATGGCAAAAAGAAATGGCAACCTACTGCGGGAACAAAATTTGCCTCGTCAGTCAGAAGATACATGACCACCTAAGCGTGTATCACGCATGGCACATAACTGACTGATAGTTCTATTAGCTATACTAATTTCTATTTTAAGTATGGTAAAGCAATGCCCAGGTCACAAGATGAGTTAAACAGAAACAATTTTATTAAACTAGTAATAATAGTACTCATAAGGATTTTGTATTGTTTTTTACGGTCTTGTTGGTTATTTCAAGTGAAACATATTTTGGATTATAAGACTTTTTTTTAGAGAGAGTGAATATTGCATACATTATTTACATTAGTCGGACTCACCATATTTATTACAACGTTGTACGCTCCGGCCTTCTTCTTCTTTCGCTCACCGGGGTAGGCTGTTCTATTTGGATGTCAGTTATGTCCTGAAAGTTCTCCACTACCATAACCAGGTATTGAACTCACACTCTTTGGGTCCTGACACTGGATCTAACTAACGCCTTTATCCACTGTGCCATGGGAACATCTGTGTATGAATTTCTGTGTATTATAAGCCTAATGTCTTCAGCAACCATTTTTACCAGTGCTCATATTACAATTTTTGTTGTTATCATTCATGTTTTTACCAGAGCTCATATTGCAATTTTTGCTGTTATTATCGCTTTTCTCTGGCACTCCTTATTACTGTTTCCCATATTGTATTCATTTCTATACTTGGTCGGCTCAGGAGTTTTTGTGGTCTAGCATATGTGCTGATTCCTTAAGTTTACAAATTTTCCAATGGTGTTCTGAAGAAGGCTGGAGCATACAATGACCGAAACGTTGTAATAATACGGCGACAAAGATGAGAACAATAGTCCGAATAATGTAAATAATGTACATAATACCGCATCTCAGAAATATAGACAGATACTGAATATTGCATATTAACAATTTTTTGGGCAAAACAATAATTTTCCCCAGATAAAAGTCATACTATTTTACGCATAGATGAAGAGAAAGAGATAGATTCTTACCTTTGCCACGGGTATTTCCGTGTAATTGAATGTAGCCAACCCGAATGAAATTCGAACCCGGCTCACCATATTCACATTCCAAGCAGTTATCCATTGCACTATCCGTATTTTCTTCATCGTAAGGATATTGTTCGAAAAGTTTTGTTTTTTATTACTACTACTTAACCCACCTATTAAATAATGATGGCTGTATTCAAGTAATTCTGCAATTACATTAGTTACTTTTTCTAATGTGAAATATTATCTTTAAAATTACACATATAAGAAATACTTCTGCTTTTAAAATCATTAAATTAAAAAAAATAATTATAAAATTTTAAAATGAAACAAAAATAAAAGCGATGTAATAACAATATGTTCGCCTTACATTATAAACATTTGTTGTTATGCTAACATTAAGTTCTTTTTTTTTTGTTTATTTATGTCGATTAATACTTCCTGATTACAAAATATGCAGATATCTTAGTACCTCAAATCGGGAAGACAAGGATGCGTAACCAATAAATATATAAAGTTATACTGCGTTTTATATTATAGCATACATTGGTAATGATATTCCTCTTGTCGTTTCTTCTCTAAATAAATAATCTTCCAAGATATTTTTAAAACTACTTTGTCTAGTTTCTTCTTCACAAAGCCCCCACCCTACCTTCGCCACCGCTTATGTAACTAAAAAATATTGTAACTCTTATTGATGATGGGTGTTAAATGTTCCCAATATAACCAAGTGCAACTCAAATTGTAAGATGTGCACCCAGAAAAGATTTCGAATCTCTGAGTGCTTTATTTTGTTGGGGGAAGGGAAAGGCAGGTTGTTGTTTTTTTTTTTTATTTGTTTTATTGTTTAGTTCTTTTTTCCCCATATCTTTCGCGGTAATAATTAAGTAACTGATAAGTATAAAAAAAAAATCAGGTAAGGCAAGAAAAATACTACTGAAGCTACAACTATACTACCACCACCAATACTACTACTACTAATAATAATAATAATAATAATAATAATAATAATAATAATAATAATAATAATAATTAAATAAATAAATAAAAAGAGAAAATTCTTTTCAACGGACAGAGATCTTTGAATAGATCAAACTATTCTCATTTCTCAGCACATTTATCTTCATCATTAGATCATATTAATAGCGTGCATCACAAAGATAGAAGATAAAGTTTTGAAAGGTTGGAATTATATACACCTGCCAACGATGACACAATGGTATGTAAGTAGAAGACATGTGCTCTGACTTAAATAGCTTTCCTATCGTTCAGCGAAGAAAGAAAGTTGGCAACAAAAAAAAAAAAACTCAAAAAATAAAAATACTCCGGATTTTAAGGAAGCTGAAATTACGCACAAGATTAACAAAATTTAAGAAAACTAATTAAATTTTTAAAAAGAATGCATACATAAAGAAATTTCGTGATTTTTAGGAACGTTCTACGGTAGTTTTAAATGCAAACCACAAACAAGAATTGTTTAAACGATTTTACAAACTCACTGAACAAGAATAAACAGTTATTTAGAAAAATGAAGAAAATAAAAGAAAGATTGGAATTTTCAGCAATAAAAATAATTTTAAATATTAAACATCTATATAAACCTAATCATTTTAAACTAATGGTTAGTTACCAAGTTTTAATTTATTACAACAATCCCTTTAACGGTATTACCGTTTTTCTATGTCCATGTATGTACAAAGATCGGTCGGAACGTAATAGTTCATATTTTTTATGTTGGTTTACATCAGAAGCGGATACTAGTGGTATAACAAAAGAATAGAAGTATAACCTTGTCACCAATACCCCATAATTTATTTTGTCTTGTTACAGGTAACAGCTGAGCCGCAGTCTGGTAAAACAGAGTTCGACATGAAAATGCATATGAGACAGAGATGGGTTACAGGAATGGCGACAGCGGCGTATGTGTAGCAAGCAACGTTCTGCGCATGGCATTCAGGCTGGAGGAAAGATTTATAACGAATAGTGGTGTCCATGTAGGAAAGTAGTGTTTTATAACAGAAAATTTACTCTATCCTTAGAGAGGACCAGCTTTCTTCGAACCTCCTGAACTGGAATTAGAGTATAACATACATAAGAAGTGTACCAAATAAGAGAAACCCCATCACTTGAGGACTTTCAACAGCAGCAACATCTAAAATGGATAGTACATGTAAGTGAAAGAGAAAATAATGAAGCCTGAGTGTCTTGGCAAAGATCATCCTTCTTTGAACCTTGTGGACTGGTGCTACAGAATCACAAACAAAGAACTGTACCAAATAACAAAAACCACATCACTTGAGGACTTTCAACAGCAGCAACAACTAAAATGGATATCACATGTAAGTGAAAGAGAAAATAATGAAGCCTGAGTGTCTTGGCAAAGATCATCCTTCTTTGAACCTTGTGGACTGGTGCTACAGAATCACAAACAAAGAACTGTACCAAATAACAAAAACCACATCACTTGAGGACTTTCAACAGCAGCAACAACTAAAATGGATATCACATGTAAGTGAAAGAGAAAATAATGAAGCCTGAGTGTCTTGGCAAAGATCATCCTTCTTTGAACCTTGTGGACTGGTGCTACAGAATCACAAACAAAGAACTGTACCAAATAACAAAAACCACATCACTTGAGGACTTTCAACAGCAGCAACAACTAAAATGGATATCACATGTAAGTGAAAGAGAAAATAATGAAGCCTGAGTGTCTTGGCAAAGATCATCCTTCTTTGAACCTTGTGGACTGGTGCTACAGAATCACAAACAAAGAACTGTACCAAATAACAAAAACCACATCACTTGAGGACTTTCAACAGCAGCAACAACTAAAATGGATATCACATGTAAGTGAAAGAGAAAATAATGAAGCCTGAGTGTCTTGGCAAAGATCATCCTTCTTTGAACCTTGTGGACTGGTGCTACAGAATCACAAACAAAGAACTGTACCAAATAAGAGAAACCACATCACTTGAGGACTTTCAACAGCAGCAACAACTAAAATGGATATCACATGTAAGTGAAAGAGAAAATAATGAAGCCTGAGTGTCTTGGCAAAGATCATCCTTCTTTGAACCTTGTGGACTGGTGCTACAGAATCACAAACAAAGAACTGTACCAAATAACAAAAACCACATCACTTGAGGACTTTCAACAGCAGCAACAACTAAAATGGATATCACATGTAAGTGAAAGAGAAAATAATGAAGCCTGAGTGTCTTGGCAAAGATCGTCCTTCTTTGAACCTTGTGGACTGGTGCTACAGAATCACAAACAAAGAACTGTACCAAATAAGAGAAACCACATCACTTGAGGACTTTCAACAGCAGCAACAGCTAAAATGGATATCACATGTAAGTGAAAGAGAAAGTAATGACATAATCAAAATGTTAATGTTCCACACTACTCCAAGCAAAATGTTAGAAATGAATAGTGCAAAGAGAAATAACAGTGGAATTTTTCCCGAAAAGAAGTAGAAAGATTCTATCAATTTAAACTGAAAATGGTACTGCTTGTTCGGTCAATAAGTGCCGAAAATATTACCATTACCATTTAAGACCATGAGAACAGATATTACACTTTGATCTCAGTCCGACGGACAGGGAGTGAAGCAAAGCGTCAGTCAAGTAGCACTGCCTTGCTCCGTCAATAAATGCTGAATATTTTCCATATAAGGAAACTGTTAATATTATCATTACCATTCAGTTATTGTGCTCGCTGTATCTGTTGTCACTTTGATGGAAATAAATTGGAAGCATTACTTTTGGAGATTTCCTAATATTTTATTATTTTACTCGTATGACCATTTGTTTTTCGCCGGTTACGTCAGCCGTCATGTTGCATGATGTGGGCTGTTACGCTTACCAGACTGACATGGAGGAAAAGATTGCTGTATGCAATGTAGATAGATAGATAGATAGATAGATAGATAGATAGATAGATAGATAGATAGATAGATAGATAGATAGATATGAACATATTGAGATAGATATGAACATATTGAGATAGATATGAACATATTGAGATAGATATGAACAGATAGTCATAGATAGATAGATAGATAGATAGATAGATAGATAGATAGATAGATAGATAGATAGATAGATAGATAGATAGGTGTTAAATACAGATCCTTCTGAAATTGTAGATAAAATATCTTTATTAAAATATATAGGATTTCCTATTTATTATTCCACATACACTAAATTCTAAGTTTACAGTAATCACTGTATATTTCACGCTTCTGTAACGGCGGGAATAAGACAATACTCACGGTAGTATTTTAACAATCGCTGCATTTGGACCTGATGAATATGTTGGTAAGATTTTTAATCTTGATGCCAATCGACTTCACAAATACCCCACCCCATCTTTCTAACTTTGGCAATTCTTTATTCAATTAGTCAACATATGTCCGAGTTAGGAAATTTTCATTTCACAAGTTTACATAATTTTTATATTGTGCATGAAAAATGTATTATCAATGGTCAGCAACGGATGCAGACATTATTGATAGAATAGGGCTGTTATATGTATAATGTAAATGTATTGCTAATGGTTTTACTATAGGAATGCAGTGGAAATCATGAACAACGGATTGTCAGTGGCTAGTAATTAATGCAAGCAATACTGATATAATGAGGATATTATATGTATAGTATAAACTGAATTGTTAATGATTTTACGTCATTGGAAATCAGGAAGAAAGTGTTTATCAGCGGTCAAGAATGGATGCAAACATAAATAGGTCTATTACATATAAAGGAGGAGGCACGGTGGAGTAATGAGAAATCGGAGAGCCGAGTTCGAATTCCAGTCGAATCCATTACATTAACTTACGTGCTAATATCCTCGGGAAATCTATGAATCCACTTCTTCCCCCCCTCCCAGCTATGGGCAAATAGCTGGACAGACCGGGTTCTATAGCCTTGGATAGCAACTGGTCTATTGTAGAAAGAAATGGCAACCTACTACGGGAAATATTCCTCAGTCATGTATTGAAAGGTACATGATCGGCTACGCGTGTATCACGTATGGCACATAACTGACTAATATATAAAGGCTGTTCCAATAACTTGGACCGATTTTAATGTGAATTAAGTTTAAGCGTCTAATGATTTTCTTCTTTTTCTTTCAGATTTGGCGGACATTTTGGCGATATTATTTTTCACACATAATTGCCATGGATGTAATAACATGATCCAATAGAGAAATAAATAAATTTTCACCAATAACACTGATTTATTTACTGCTGACTTTGATCCATCTTAATGAAACACCCTTTATAATGTAAGTGCGTTGTTAATGATTTTACTATAGGAATGCGTTGAAAATCATAAAGAAAGGGATTGAGTCTTATGAGATTAAGCAACCCTTAATTTATTGGTTCACGCGGACACGTGGTCGAATGATAAGAACCCAGGATTTCCGGCCATGAGATCCTTGTTCGAATCTCGCCATGGTCCATTTTTCAAGGTGTTAACCTCTTGACAGTATCGGTATAGGGAACTTGTGACGGTCTACAGCTGGGAACTTGTCCAAGTCTTCCATTGGAAAGTACCTGAAAAACTATACTTCGTGTAGACTCTAAATTTGTGAAGTAAATTGGATAGACGATTTTTTTTCTAGCAATGAAGTCACAAGTCATCGTGACAATTGCTATGATGTGACTATTTTCAATTTCCAAAGTCTTGCGAGTTCAAACTTCACTAGGTTTCACATGATTATTTTATCTTCTGCCTTTTGGTTTATCTTTGTATCAAAAGGACACAATGGATCGCATTATTATTATTAGTTGTAGTAGTAGTAGTTCAAGCCAGAGACCTAAGGTCAGAAATAACTTCATGACATTTCCCACTGACCATTTTTGTAAAAAACGAAAAACAAATAAAAAAAAACAACCTGAGATCACACACATTTTTCATAGCTAAAGCTCTTCGTAATGTATGAGCTGTACTTGTGTGTATCAATGTTGTATTTCTTTAAAGCATGGGTTAACATGAATTTTTTCAATGCGTCTATCGGTACCTTTTCCAACCAAACCGAGAGCTCCAACTACAACTGAAATTATTGATGTCCTCATGTGCACAATTTTTAGATTTACACTTCAACATCCTTGTATTTTGATAGTTTTTTGAAGATCTTCAAAGATACATTACAATCTGCAGGGACTGCTATGTCAATAAGAAAGCACATCCTGTTTTTGTGATCTTTGATCACGATGTCTGGGCGATTAACTTTAATCGTTCTGTCTGTGTGCATTGTAAAATCCCATAAAATTATTACATTTATTATTATTATTATTATTATTATTATTATTATTACTATCATTATTATTATTATTATTATTATTATTATTACTACTACTATTATTATTATTATTATTATTATTATTATCATTATTACTATTATTATTATTATTATTATTATTTCTAGTTTTCTTGGTTTACTGTTTGACATGATACTTACAAATTCTCCTATCTAAGAGCTGAGCTTAAAAGGGCTGAGTTTTTCTTAGTAAGTTACCGAGTATATTACACTGAGAGAGTTTTTCTGACTATGTGATCAGTGTTCATATAAACACACTTTTTGTGTTTCAGTAATATTTTTATCATTTCTTGTGCTCCTATTATTGTCGGAATATCAGTTGTGTTTAGTACCAAATTCTTGCAATTTTTATTTCAAAATCTTTATATTTTGAAAGTTTATCAAATACTTTTGTTGAATTGATTTTTTCAGACGTATGGTCATTTCTATGAGATAGTACTTATTTTTTTAGCAATTTATTATTATATCTGGTCTATTAATTAGTGGTAAGTAATAGTAGAAGTATCAGCAGCAGCGGCATAGTAGTAGTAGTAGTAGTAGTAGTAGTAGTAGTAGTAGTAGTAGTAGTAGTAGTACGAGGAGAAGAAATGTTAAAATTAAATAATGACTGAATTTAGTTAAAATATGTATGTATATAAGTAGCAATCATTACTACATCCTAGAATAAAATTAGTACCCATTACTAACTCTTAGTATATAAGAAGTACTAATTACTACCTCCTAGTATATAAGTAGTACCTATTACTACCTCTTAGTACATAAGTAATACTCATTACTCCCTCCTAGTAAATAAGTAGTACTCATTACTACCTCCTACTATATAAGTAGTACCTCTTACTACCTCCTAGCATAAAATTAGTACCCATTACTACCTCCTAGTATATAGGTAGTACCTATTACTACCCCCTAGCATAAAATTAGTACTCATTACTAACTTCTAGTATATAATTAGTATACATTACTACTTCCCAGTATATATTTTACATTATACACATAATATACTTATAGTAGTAGTACCTATTACTAACTCCTAGTATATAAGTAATACTCATTACTACCTCCTAGTATATAAGTAGTACTCATTACTACCTGTCATAGGTAGGTATAAACGATATTTATGTTTTTTTATGGCGAATGTCATATATGGTTCAGGTTTCTTATTTTTTGTCGATTTTCCGCACCTTTTTAAGATCATAATTTATAATTATTAAAAGAATAATGAATAGTAGGTTATACTAGTCTTAATAGTTTTAAATGTACATGCATTTACCTGATTATTTTTATCTATATTTATTTACTTTTTATTTATTTCCTTTCTGTCCAGTACAATCGCTCACAAGATAATTCGACAAGTCCTAGAGTAAACCAAGGTACAAAATATAAGTATTCTGTACAAATACTGATGTTCACTGATACTTATCATATACAACGTTTATATGTTCTTCATATTCATCATTACTCTCTTGAATATGGATGAGAAGTTCCGCAAGATGAACATTTTACATTTGTATGAGCAAAAACCACCACTAGTTCTTCTTTCTACGTTTTTTATCGTAACCAGGACACCAATTATTATAATTATAATACCTGTTTTAAGGTGCCACCTTTTCTCAATTTCATTTTTAAGATTCTTATATATACTTATTTTGTATTGTTCTTTAACAGACATATGTTTTATCTAATGATATATCCTGTTTTTTTATGACTACTATTGTTAATATTATTATTATTATTATTATTATTATTATTATTATTATTATTATTATTATTATTTCCTTTGATTTCTGGCGTGTACACATTTCTTTCTGGGTCCCGCCCAGAGACCTAAGGTTAGAAATGGCATCATGACACTTTCCTCTGACAAAAAAAAATATTTTACATAGATAAAGCCCTTCGTAAAGTGTGGGCTGTACTTCTGAGAACAATTTATTATTATTATTATTATTATTATTATTATTATTATTATTATTATTATTATTATTATTATTATTATTATTACTACTACCAAGAAGAATGTATCTTTGAAGATCTTCAAAAAAGTATCAAAATACAAGGACCTTGAAATCGAAATCTCAAAAATGTGACGCATGAGGATATCAATAATACCAGTTGTAGTTGGAGCTCTCGAGTTGATTGGAAAATGTTTCGATAGACTCACTGAAGGGATTCCTGGTAGACCGTGCCTTAAAGAAATACAAAAATTGCACTCACAAGTACAGCTATTCATTAAAAAGAGCTTTATCTTTGTAAATTTGTCTGACCTTAGAGGTTCTTTTTATTCTTTTTTTTTGGGGTGGGGGGTTACAAAACATTTTCAGTGGAAAATGTCATGACGCTATTTCTGACATTAGGTCTCTGGTTGTGATCCGGAAGGAAATGTGTATACAACAGAGATCGAAGGAAGTAATAATAATAATAATAATAATAATAATAATAATAATCATTATTTACATTTACAGCGCTGTTATTATCCGATGGCTTAATATATCTCTTACGTGTCATATGAAAATTGATTTATTTAGTAGGTTAATATTTATCTAGGTGCCGTAGACTACGAATACTTTGTATCAAGCGTAACTCTATAATATCCTAATATTAAATGTAAATATCAGAATTTTATATGAAATGTTGAGCTATCTGGCAACTAAATGTCTACCAGAACATGTACCCTTGACAAACTGCATAATATTCTAATATTAAATGTAAATAATGACGTGTCTTATATGCCGTGAAATGTTGTATTATCAGTAATAATATGCCAGTGTACACATTTTAAGGGACACACATTTTTTCCTATGTTCCAATCATTTTCATTCTCTTTCTTTCTCTCTCCCTCATGCTTACACATATTACTTGCACACACACACACACACACACACACACACACACACACACACACACACACACACACACATGTACACGTATACACACACGCACGCGCTCTAGCGGACGTACAAACCTTGAATTCATAAAGTCCAAAACCTGGTGCCGAAGTTTATTGTGAACTCTGTAATCTTTTCAGCGGCTGCGTTGTGCGCGATCACCTGGGCTACAAGCCGGTTTTTAACCCATAGTTGTGGGGGGAAATGGCTGTCGAAATATGTCCATAGCCTTTCACAAGGACATTTGCACGAAACTGAATATAACGAACTCATTTGGTATTCGTTGTCGGCTCAACCGATTCCTATCCCCGAGCCGCTAACAATTACACCACTCCCACCCACCCCTCTCTCTCTCTCTTTCTTTCTCAAACACATATATGCTTAACTACTTTTTTAAAATACTTTTACAAATTTTGGTGACGGATTCTTCATACCAAAACAAGGACAAAATTCAAAATAAACATATGTCCTCCGTTTTTTAATTATTCAGTTTAAAGTTTACGGTAGACTCTGGGAAATGTATAATCCAAGATACAATCCAAAAATACATATTTCCTGCTGAGACAGGATCCATGCCACCACAAACTATGGATCGAGGAAGACCGACATCCGCCCGTGCGCCTGACCACGAAGAACACGTTCTGCAACCCGTCGAAGGCGATCCAGCTATTTCATAGTACCTTGTGGAGGGCACTTGAAGAGCAGCTCCTGTATCCGTATCATTTGCAACGTGTGTAGGGTGTTTCGCCCTCTGATCACTCACCATGGCAGAACTTTTGTCCATGGTTCATTACACAAACTACCGATCCGCTGTTTGTCTCCAGTTTTGTTTACGGTTGAAGTAACGTTTGGAAGAGATGGAATAGAAAATTTACACAACCACATTTCGGGGGGGGGGGTCGGAATCCCCATGGCATAATACACGTTAGAAACCAGTATCACTTTAAGATTAATTTGTGGGCTGGAACTGTAGGTGACTGTCTGATAGGTCCATGTGTTCTCCCAGCAGGTCTTACAGGAGCTGTCTACAGAGACTTTATTTCGAACACACTTCCAGACCTGCTAGAGGATGTATCCCTGCTAATACGAAGACGCATATGCTTAATGCATGATGTGGCTCCAGCACAGGTTAGTCACATTGTTCACGATGCACTGTCTGACAACTACTATGAAAGATGGACAGGTTGGAAGAATGTGCAGAAAGATAGTGAGGATATCATGAACTGAACATGTGAGCAACGACGAAGTTTTAGAGAAAATGGAAACAAAAAGGAAATTTATACTTAACATCAGGAAGAGGCAGTTGAAATTTCTGGGACACGTAATGAGGAAGGAAGGCATGGAAAATCTGATACCTGCAGGATAGATTCATGGAAAGTAGCAAGTAATATAATTGATGAACTTGAGTAAATTGGTGGTAGAACAGGCCTTAGGGGAACTAATAAAAAGACAAAACTTATTAAGAGCGACAAGGGACAAAAAAATACGGAGGGCCATGCTCGCCTACCTCCTGAAGGGACACGGCACATAAAAGAATCAGAGTAAACGTATCACAATCAAGAAACTTGTTTTAGTTAAAGAAGAATAAAAAATTAAGAATATTTAAACTCTACCAACAGATTTTAAGAAATTTTCAAAAAATCAGGGAATTTTCCAATTTTAATAAAAATTTCAGTAATTATTCATTAACGAATGATTATATTATTGAAAGGGCTAGTTTGTTAGAAGACGTTCTAAAAATGTTCCACCTCAGTTACAACTTCTTAATTTATTCTAATGATATCTAAATTTTGATTTTTCATTTTCATTTTTGATATTCTATAGTTTAAAAATCCAATAAGTTGTAAAATGAATAAAATTATTTTAAAAAAAGTTCACACTCAGGAATTCTATTAAACTTTATATTAAAATTCTTCAAGCACATTTTGATATGTTATGTTGTATATATTTGGTATTTTATATATTTTATATCAAGATTATCAGCAAGGACCAAGATCTGAAAGAGTTTTAAAACCGTATTGTGAAAAATATGCGAATAAATCAGATTTTTTTTCCTATAAAAACAAAAGAATATATAATATATTTTATTAAAGTTAACAACTCTCCAAAAAAATCGTTTTTGAGTTTTCTTAAAGCATTTTCTTAAGATATCAGACCATAAATTCGATGTTGATATTAAATCATTAAATTATTCTTTTACTGATATAGCACTTTATGAAAATGTATGAATTAGGAATAATTAATGAATAAATACAAAATACCTTAATAATCAATAAAAATGGAATATTGCTGCCATATCTGGGCTCTAGGTGCACAATCCTCACTTTCCAGACTGGATAGAGTAATTTGTTCCCCGATTTCTCTTTACAAGAGACAGATTAGACTAAAAATGGAATGTTGCTGCCACATCTGTGCTGGAGGTACTCAATTCTCACTTTACTGTCTTGATAGAGTCCTTCTGCAAGGCTTCCATTTCCAAGAGCCAGGTTAAACCAAAAATGCAGTATTGCTGCCATATCTGTACTGGTGCTCAATCATCACTTTCCATCCGTGAGAGTGTTCTTTCTGCCAT
This sequence comes from Acanthosepion esculentum, assembly GCA_964036315.1. Taxonomy (NCBI): domain Eukaryota; kingdom Metazoa; phylum Mollusca; class Cephalopoda; order Sepiida; family Sepiidae; genus Acanthosepion; species Acanthosepion esculentum. Next base: position 6,489,521 of record OZ038520.1, read on the forward strand.
GCTACTTTACAAGAATCAGATTAGACCAAAAATGTAGTATTGCTGTCATATGTGAGCTAGAAGTGGTCAATCCTCTCTCTAACACTTTCCCCCCTCCGACGTCTTACTCTCTGGGTTGAGGTGTCTACTCGATCCTAACCTAACTTAAGGGAGTGGCCGTAGGTCCCCTGAGCATCCGTAGATTATTCAGCCGGTCCACTGGTTTAATCCTGCTTCCTGCCCACGTTGTGATTGGTTTGATCCAAAAAGCAGAAGTGATGTTCATTCATTCACAGTCGACTGAAGATGTAGACACGGCTGGAAAGTCTGTGCTAAGAAATTTAGAATGCAGCAAAAAAAAATTAATATCTGCAGAAAGCCGGACAAACAATTATTCAATGGTTGAATTGTTAATGTCTTTTATATAGCAGAAAAAATAGTATAGAAAAGAAACGGGTTACAGAAAAGAAAATAATTGACGTAAAAACTCATACACTGGATTCTAGACACAGAGAGAGAGAGAGTGTGTGTATTGTGATTAACTTGTTGTTAAATCGTCTCAGAACGATATACGACTCTTGGGATAGAGGGATAATATTTCTGTGCGGGGCTTAAAGTTTATAGTGGCGTTCCTCCTCAGCAGTAGTAACAGTAGTAGTAATATTCGTGGTATCAGAAGCAGCGGTACTTATATCAACAGTACATGTTAGCGGATGCTTCGTTCCAATCTCTACGTCACTTCCTCTCCTCGAGTCTCCAACTCGACTCTCCACTGTCCCTAGCCCAACTCTGGCTAATTCTCTTCTCCAGTCTTGCCAAGAATTTTCTCCCGTTTTTCACTTTCTCAGCATAACTACACGTTAATATAGAAAAACCCGGCTGGTCATAACCGACCCTTGGCCCTACTACTTCGCACGTGATTATCACGGGGTTCTGGCTGCTTCAACCAAAATCATGTGAATTCCAAAGTTCCTTATAGCTTAACAATCACGATTTCAATTTTTAACTGATAAAAATTATTTCGACCATTTCATTGTCTTCTAATGACCAAGATCCAATAGATACAACTTCTGCCCTCGATCAGATTTCCCCATCAGTAAACAAAATGCTACTCAGATATACTCCAATTTCAATAAAAAAAATATACGTGTGTGTGTGTTTCCCAGACTCTCTCTCTCTCTCTCTTTCTCTCTCACACACACACACACACCCACACCCACACACACTCTTTCTAGCCTTGATAGAGTCCTTCTATCACGCTTTCTCTTTACAAGAGATAGATTAGACAAAAAATCGAATATTACTTTTACATCTGTACTGGAGATTCTCAATCTTCGCTTTCCTGACTGGACAGAGTCCTTCTGCCACGCTTCATCATTACAAGAGTCAGATTAAACCAAAAATGCAGTATTGCTGCCATATCTGGGCTGGACGTGCTTAATCCTCACTTTTCAGCCTTGACAGAGTCCTTCTGCCAGGCTTCCACTTTACAAGAGTCAGATTAGACCAAAAATAAAGTTTTGCTGCCATATCTAGGCTGGAGGTGATCAATCTAGGCTGGAGATGATCTTCCTGACCAATAAAAAACATTAAAAACAGAATTGAAACTATCGGGACGTTTTCTTCCGTAACTCATTTTCTTACAATTTCTAATGATGCATCCATATAACTACACCTTAACGTAACCCTCTACCTCAAGTGGCCCCCAGGCCTTATGCAGGGTGAACCTTACTGTAAAAAAAATCGGAACATGTTAAATTTTAAAATGTTTCCTATTTGTTCCTTATTTTATCATTCACTTTCAGCAAACCAATTTACCTCACATACGCATGGTATGATCTTCTTCCACTTCCCAACATTACCGTACACTGGGATCGTTTCTGCAGGCTGGTATTACCAAAATGTCACCTGAATGACACGTCAATGGTGAAATTGAATCGTAGTTTCGAATAATTTACATGAATATATTTAGTCTATCTATGCAGTAATTTACTTACCTTACATGTACTGCAAATATATTCAGTAAAATGTATTTACTGGGTATAACAGCAACATTGTCCAAATCGTGTCAGAGCATAATTGTCCACCCCCCACAAAATGTTTAATATCTAGAAATCACTAAACTAATTTAGTTTCTTTTTTCCAGCTTTTGAGATAAGCCGTTTAGCCATCTTGATACCATTTGTCATTTGTCATAAGAATATATTTATAAGGTTCTCAGCATTTCACCAATACCAACTTCTGTCAAACAAACAACGTTCTTCTCTTTCCATGACATATTTAGTTCTGGATAAATCTGTTAACTTGGCTATGCCTTAGTTGCGACACTTGCTCTGTCCCTGATACTCAGAATGCATATATATATATATATATATTTAAAGACGTTTATATTATGTTTAACGTTCTTTTTCAGGCCGGTAAATGTTATTTAATACTGTTTATTATAAAACAGTGCATTTGCTTAAATACTTGTATCTATAAAAAGAACGTTAAACATAATATAAATGTCTTTAAATAAATTGTCGGACTATGTCCAATTCTAATATATATATATATATATATATATATATATATATATATATATATATATATATATATATAATGTTAAACATAACAGACAATGAATTTATATTATGTCTGATCATGAGCCGTTCTAAACTTCGTATATTTGCTTTAATTTCGGGTGACAATAAATACAAAAATTAAAGCACCTCTTCACAAGAAAATGTAGGAAACGAGGCTCGAATATAGATGAATCCAATTCACTATACAGTACTAGGAGAAACTAAATTATAAGCAGACATTCCAGTGTCTATTTAGATGTATCGTTTTAAAGCAGTAGTAGACCTTACTACTAATACATTGTGACAAATTCTTTCAAGAAATCCTGTATCCTAAATATACTGTTTGTCAGTGAATATTGAGGAAGAAGGACAAAATGACTCTGTGGACGATGACACCGAAATCGAAGATGATGAAGACTTTTCAGCTGACAATACAGATGAAAAGTCATAACGACTTTCAAATGAACAACATCGAATCAGTTATAAATTTGCTTATTATCTATGCAAGTTCATTTTTCAATGCAGTGTTTGGTTAGTTATTTAAACTCTATTATACATTAGTTAGATTGGATTATAGATATAACTTTCACTCTTAGCCTCCTCAATATAGCTATGCAAAAGGGCTGAAAAAAGATAATAGAAATCCCCGTGTATAATGTGTATGTCTTTATAATTTATTCATGCATAAATCTCGTTATAATGTGTATGTATATATTTGTTTATAAATGTCTTTATAATTTGAATGCCTATATTTATTCATGCATAAATCTCGTTCTAATTTGCTTTCCTATATTTATTTATACATAAATGTCGCTATAATTTGTTCGTCTATATCTGTTTATGTATAAATGCTTTTATAATTTGTTCACCTGTATTTATTTATGTATGTCTTCATAATATGTTCGCCTATGTCTGTTTATGTATAAATGTCGCTATAATTTGTAAGGCTATATCAGTTTATGTATAAATGTTATTATACGCCTACATTTATTTACTAGTTTAAAGGTCAATCTACTAGGCGGAATTTGAGCTGGTTTCTATAGAGGGCTCTTGATTGGGCCTTCATCACAATAGGTAGAGATGAGTAGAAGCGATAAGCAAAAATAAACTACAGAACTCAAAATTGATCGCTTCATTTAAGTATTGCATTAATATTTAAGCGTACCTTTTAAAAGACTAACGATATTTTTCTGTTGCCATTTAATGTAAAAACATTACTTTCTGTTCAAACAATTATTTTTATTACATAGGTGACTTTCGCTGGCTTTCTCAATTCCCAACTTTATTTCCAAGTTATAAAAATCATTATCATAACAAATCATGTATAAAAATAATCGAAAACGATCGCAGTAATGAAATCTTGGGAATCCAAAACTGTATAATTGCGGGTCCGTATCCAGCCCGGAATATTTTTAATTTGCTAACAGAATCGATCTGATTCCAAAATGGTATGATATGTTGGGATACGGCCTCTAGGAGTAAAGTTGAAAAAATGTGACACAGTGACATACTGATATTCACATTTACTAAATAAGAAGATGAGCTATTGAAAGTTAGAGAGTTGTGTCGTTTTAATTGAAAAAGTGTGACACAGCGACACATTGACATTCGCATTTTTTATATAGATGTATAAATATCGCTATAATTTTTATTTTTGCTGATATTTAATAAATGTACCATACCAGGATTTAAGTGCAAGCGTGTGTGACACTCAGTACGGATCTAACTCACTATACTAGTAATGGTCGACGAGGTTAGCTTTTTTTAACGGTTGCGGTGAGGTGTCAAAACATAGTGATTTTCTTACACAGAAATGTAAATTTCTGCTTTAGCAATTTGAATTAGATGCACAAATGCGTATTGTGAATTCTATGCACTGGTTCCTGTGAACTTACTGATCTAGGAATACAAAAGGAACTGTAGTAAAAAAAAAAAATTAAAAACACTAGCCTTCGGATCAAAACTATTCGTCGAACATCGATCGTTCAAACTGTAATTATTTGTATGACTAATAGGCGTGATCAAATACCATGACGTCATTTAGACGAAATTAATCTCTCCGCCAGATACTGCTTAAAAAAAGTGAAGGGAAAGAAACATTATTATTATTATTGTTGTTGTTGTTGTTTTTGTTGTTGTTGGGGGGGTGATTGTGATGATGGTGGTGGAGAGCAAGGTAGTCGTCATTAATATATCTCTTCTGTTTCCTTTTAGCCTAAACAACAATGCAGAAATCCTCTTATTTATTTTTATTCTTTTTGTTTTTTCAATTAACTGAAGTTTCTGAAGTCGTCTTCAGTCTATCTGGGTACGTTTTAAGAAAACGCAAGTAGACTGAGTAACCATATAACTTTTGTGTTGATTGATATCTTCTTGAATGAAAAGGAAGAAGAAAAAATAACAGAGTTTATTCGTTAGGTTAAGTTACGATTCTTCAGGCAAAAAGAAATAAATTAAAAAGAGGAAACACTATTGACATCGTAGGATTCCATTTTCTTTTAAAGATACGACGAAAGAGTAACTTAACATTTAAACGGAGACAAGCTTTCAAGTTTCATGCAGAAAGAAATTAATTAATCTGAGCCAAGGTAATGTTGATGCTGTCACAATATGTCTGCGAAACAGCTTGGTTTTAGACTTGTGATAACGAAGATATATTTTCTAATCATGCTGATTTCTTTTGAGTTGAGACTCCTTCCCGTTGGGCATTGGATATTATGATTGGATGGTGTTTATATCTGAGCATAATTCTAAACAGCAATAATAATTTCCGGCTGGTTGCAATATTATATATATATATATATATATATATATATATATATATATATATATATATATATATATATATATACTTATTTTAACACTTGCGCTTTTAGTCAGGAATTGTAAGTTTTTTATAGATTGTCACGCTAAGTAGATAACCACTTCGAACTTGTTTGATGATCATCCGATCGATTAGTTCGATCAGGGTTGAGTTATCAGTTTTACAAAACGTGTTCGATGTTCTGTATCTCTTCAAAACACTCATGGTGTAGACAATCATGGCTCTCCACAATTACCTATCAATTGTATCTAAGTTGGAACGTCGAGAATATGGCAATAAGAATGAGGACAAGAGTCTGAACAATGCAAATCATGTACGAGCGAGAACGGCTAGAACGTAGAGAATATGGCAATAAAGATGAGGTCAACACTCCAAACAATGTAATTCATGTAAGTGCTGGAACGCCTTGAAGGTGAATATGACAATAAATATAAGGACAGCACTCCAAACAATGCATATCATGTATTATTTCCACTTGATCATCCGCACAGTTTTATCCTAACGGAAATGGGCGTACTTAGGCGCATGTATACATGCATACAGACGTACACACGCATACACACGCACGTTGGCAGTGATGCTAGTGTACGATTATACGAAGCTCAATATACCCCTGGGTATACCAAGCTTGATAAGCATATAGCGAACACATACATCACAGCCAAGTGTGTGTGATGAAGTGATAGATTTTGTTAAAGGTTATGCATAAACTTAAGGTTAATATGACCAGACGGTGTCCGATTTAGGATGTTCTCACCATTCTTCAAACTTACAAAATAACCCTCTCGACTTCGGCCCCTGTCATGATGTTCCTCCACCACTTTCTATCATGAACAGAGACATGCAGTGCGTCAACTCCAAAGGAACGTTCCGAACTGGTTTTGGTCAGGAAACTGACATGTAAATATGCGGTAATGAAAAGATTATGTACTATTTTCCATTTTAATTCAACAGCAAAAAAATATGTACATGCTAATGCCTCCAATCTTAGGATTAGAAGACAAATGAGCCATGGCAAGTGTATCATTAGCGCATTTATTAAATTTTTTTTTCTTATCGTTGTGGAAGTTTTAAATGATCTCTCTACATTTAATATTTAAATTAATATTTACTCCCTAGATACATCCAATAATATACATCCGTATAAAAAAGAAAAGGGCACTGAATGGCTGTGCATTACCAGTCCTACTATATGGCAGTGAATGCTGTACAGATGAAGAAGAAACTTGATAGAAATGTGAATCTCGAGAAGGAGACTGGGAACACTACACACTGAACATGGGAGCAACGTCTAAGTTTTAAAGAAAATGGAAACAAAAAGGACATTTACACTTAACATCACAAAGATATGGTTGAAACTTCTAGAGTACATAATGAGGAAATCAGGATTGGAAAATTTAACACTTAAATGATACATCGAAGGTAAAAAGGACAGAAAACTGTACATAACATGGCTAACGAGCTTATGTAAACTGTTGGAAGAACAAGATTTAGAAGAAATAACAAAAAGATAAAATTTACTAAGAGCTAACAAGGACAGCTCTTATAATAAAAATATAATAATAATATTTTGCTCTACTTTGTATTGAGCACTTTTTTAAAACGTAAATGCTACGAAATGTGAATTTTTCATCCATTTGTTTTTCTCTCATTTGAATATATATATATATATATATATATATATATATATATATATATGTGTGTGTGTGTGTGTGTGTGTGTGTGTGTGTGTGTGTGTTTGTGTGTGTGTCTGTGTGTGTGTGTGTTTCCGCTGTTGACGAACTTCACCGTTTCACTGTTTGCATACAAGATCAAGTTTTGGAAATATCGGTTATAAAATTAAACAAATAAATAACCAATCGTAATAAGTATGGCCAAATACTCAAACCCCAAGATTATTTAAGGTCAGACTAATAACTTTTCAACATATCTGTTTAACAGAATTTGGTCTGTCATTAATTTTATCAAAATTAATTTCATTTTCTGAACATTGCAAAATCACAAAATATTCAAGTTATTATTTTTCATTTTAATCTTCTATATTAAATTAAATGTTATATGCTATTTTTGTTTATTCACTGGAATAAATTACAATTGAAAATATGAGGGTGCCGAAAAGTTCTCAGCCTTCCACATATCCCAAAACCTGAGTAACTCTGAATTTGTTTTTTAAGCGCTTCTTGGTCGGATCAGAACCTTTCAGTGTTCTTTGATAATGGGATTCAGTTTGTCACTTATTCTTCCAAAATTAATTGCATTTTCTCAGCATTGCAGTAGCACTAACAAATTATTTAAATGCTAGTATTTTTATTTTATTTTACTCGTCAAAATTAAAATATGGCAACATATACTATTTTTATTTATGAATTACAATAAAGTATCATTGAAAATACAAGGCGGCGTTGAAAAATTCCAAACCAGACCCATTTTATCAAAATCTGACCTAACACTATAATTTATGTTAGAAGGTGGTCTTGGTTAGGCCAAGAACATTTCACAAACTCCTTAGTATGTATGTATGTATGTATGCATGTATGCATATATGTATGTATGTTTCAACACATGGCTCCCGGCTTCAGACATTCTCAATACGTTCCATTGGTTTTATTGTTCAGTAACTAATTATTTGCCAAATTTCCTGCATAATACTTTGCTAAATAAACATTTTAGAAACGTTTATTCGTTTCTGCTATCCCCTTTAGCAATGAATATCACTGAACTATTTATTGATTTAACGTGTTATTAAGAGAGTAATATCGTTTGTTTTGTTGATGAAGGATTTAATAGTATTCAAAAAATAATTAAAATTAATTTTTTTTTCTCATAATTTCTATTTATTCATTATCACTTGTTGCCAAAGGCTAGTCCGCGGATTTGCACTTAATTCAATAGGCTGGATCATGTATTCCAACAACAGGGAAAACTTTATATCACACTGAAAAAATAAAGCAATCTTTCTCACTATCTTTTCGTCTGTCTTTTTCTCTTTCTTATTTTGACCTTTGCGCTTTCTTTGTGTATTTCTTTCTAACTCGTTTCATCATCCATTCAAAGCAATTTTAGCTGGTTAAAAACCATTCTTATTAGACCATTCTTCTTATTATTATTATTAGTAGTAGTAGTAGTAGTATTCAACCAAAACACTACTACTATTACTACTAAATTAAGTTGTACTAGCATTAGCGTTTCATGTATTGACATATACCTTGCAAACCCCTGATAGTTATAGTTCGAGATTTAATGAGAGCAATTCTAATCAAATTTACAATATCTTTTTCAGTATTCTTGAAAACTAACATCTTATCATGAACGTTTTCTGCACCTTGATCTAATTTCAGTCTAAATGCGTAAAAATTATAGGGGCGATTCTTACACACATACACACACACACTCACACTCACACACATACACACACACACACACACACACACACACACACACACACACATATATATATATATATATATATATATATATATATATATATATATAGGTAAAATTTCGTGGGCAAGTAATTCAAGTGAATCCTAATGATATAGAATATTAAAATTGATCTGCAAAGCTTTATGGTGGCAGATTTCTAACAGTGCTTAGCTCTGTCTAGACGAGTTCTTAATTTTCCATCCTCTCTGTTTTGTTTTTTCTCTCTTTCTTTCTCTTTTCTCCCTTTTAAAATATTTTTTCTCTTACTTTGTCGTCATTCCCGTCTTCTTCCTCACGGTTTTTTAAGTTTAAAAATTTTTAAGTTTTCTTTTCATTTTATCTTCATACCCTTTGGTGTTGACAAACCTCGAAAAATTAATCTCTTACGGGGATTAATCTCTTACGGGGGAGAAATGGCCATACAAATTGGGTATTGAATTTCATCTCTATGTATTCTATCTATCTATCTATCTATCTATCTATCTATCTATATATATATATATATATATATATATATATAGTTCTCAGGTTTTCATCCTCCTTGGGATTATCCATACGGATTACCAAGATTTTCGTTACTTATATATATATATATATATATATATATATATATATATATACACACACACGCGCACACACACTCATATATATATATATGTGTCTGTATATATATATATATATATATATATATATATATATATATATATATATATATATATATAGGGTGCGATGGGTAAATTGTTGCAATAATATATTTTTTCATTTCGCACATAAGCGTTGTTGGTTTTTTATTTTGTCAACTGCACAGTATAGTAGGGTCAGCTTGGTACTCTCTGTAAGAAAAAGATCACTATATCGCAATTTACTCCGCCAGAAATTTGGCAACAACATGCTGTACTGCTTGGCATTCGCGCCGGAATCTCCTATTACGAACATTTCAGAGTTTGTCAATCAGAGGGTGTTAATCTGAGTACAGTGCAGGGGATTCGGAAAGAGTTGCATGAATCTAATGGTGTTTACGAAGGTACGCCAACTCGAAAAACTCAATATGACCGTTCTAAGAAAAAAACTCCCGAAGTTGTTGGTGAGAGACTCAGACTCAACACGGAGGCTTACATCAACAGTGCTGCCCTGGCACAAGAGGGCGGCGACTGGAAGACCCTATATCTGGCAACAGGACTCTGTACTATGCGACACGGACAGGAGAACCCAGTCATGGCTGGCAGACAATGTCTGCGACCACATCACCCCTTACATTTGTCCACCTATCTCCCCAAACTGCAACCTCCTTGAGAAACCAAAACGAAACGTTGTAACACCAAAGATGAACTGAAGACAAGGATTGTGGAAGCAGGGTTAGGGTTAAACAAGGAGACTGTCCAGAAGAGAAATGATCTATTTTTGTCTAACCTGAATATTAGAGAAAAATAGGCTCTCTCTGGCAGGATTTTTAGGCCGGTAGGCGAAAATAAATAAATATACTGTTTTAAAAAATAAACGGACTGCCTACTCAAATACGTTTATCCACTAAAAATATCGTCTAAGTAATAAAATCTGTCGCATTAATAAATACAAAAATTCATCCTTTTCTTTAGAAATTGCGAGGATATGTCTATTTACAATCGGAGAAAAGTCTGTAATTAAAATGACTATTCAGCTTTACTCGGCGAACGACGAGCTCTGTGGCTGAAAGGTCCAAAGAACGTCAGATCTGATTCCCCTAAAGGCATGCGGGTTCGAAACTTACCGAAGAGCACATATTTTTTTATAATATTTCTCGAATATTGAGGCTTGTAGAAATAAATAAATAAATACACTATTTAATAAATAAACGGAGCGTATACTCAAATAAGAGTATCCACTTAAAATAATGGCTAAGTAATATATATATATATATATATATATATATATATATATATATATATATATATATATATATATATATATATATATATATATATATATATATATATATATTCCAGTAAGTATAAACATATGATTCTTGTTGTGCAAAGTTCCCTTCCTGATCATTGGGAACATTTTATTGGTTCTAATGTTGATTGCTTTGACTTTATTTGCCTTCAATACACACACACACACACACACATATTTATATATATATATATATATATATATATATATATATATATATATACATACACATATATATATTGTTAAATATAACAGACAACGAATGTCTATTATGTTTGATCATGAGCCGTTCTAAGCTTTCTAATCTTAATTCCATTAAACAACATTTCTTAGAAAAAACATAGCCATGTACATAATATTAAACAGATATTAGTTGATAACACAACAATACTCACGCATACACACAGTAAAAGATCCTTCAGATATTGGAGGCCATCTACATTAAAACAAGGCAACCCACACTCAACAAAATTACATTTTAACCTAGTCATAACATATTGCAATGCATTTAAACACATGGTTCTGTTCATAACATTTCCTTCTCTCACATGGTCATGTATGACGTCATAGAACTGCATTACGAATTTACGACCTGCGTCTGCTATTCTGCGACCGTTATCATCGCATAACAAATTTCTATGTAATCAAAACAGGATGGCATCTTTGACATTGAACATTAGATCGACGACCAATTTAATACTTTGCTTAAAATAAAGTTTAAAAAGTTAAACTTTTGACTAACGAAGTTTAGAAAAATAACAAAATTTATTACTAGTAATTGTTATGAAATATCTGTTTTTTATTCATGTTGTAGTAGTACACTAAAGGACATATTAAAGGTAAGAACGTAGCGAGTCTAGTTTGTGTAAATAAATGGCAGAACAGGGATTTGAACCAATAGCAAAAAGACAAAAATTATTAAGAGCTACAAAGAAAAGGACACTGTGGAGATGCATGATCATCCATATCTTGAAATAACATGGCACCTAGGAGAAGAACTACAAGATCTAAAAAAGGTTTCTTTCAATCTAGGCAGGCAGAGAAATATCTCTCCATTAATACTCTCCATTCAACCGGTATTTATTGTAACTACTATTATTATTATTGTTGTTGCTTCAGCTCGTAACTGGTGTTTTCCGCGGGAAAATTAAAACAAGTCTTAGCTGTCCTCCAGGACTTTCAACATTATTGTAGGAAACATTAACAATCCATGTCGACTCGTTTTGTTTATTGCTGGAAATATCCGTACAGTTTATTCTCTGCACTGCTACGATTTATGAGTTTTGAATGTTCTTATATTCTTCTGTCTTATGTTGGTTCCGTTGCTATTTCAATTAGTCTTCAATTACGGTGGTATTCCTCATCTCCCTTGGTAGCAGACTGATACAATCCTTCATGCTGACGAGTCCAAATCCTGAAACTTTCCTCGTTACATAATTTCTATTGACATCTCTTCTTGAATGCAACGCTTCATCTATTTTCAGCTCCCTCTTTTCTCTTTTCAGTTTATCTCTTGTCAAGTTCAAGAATGGCTGCGATTATCTCAAAATAGAAAATGTTCATATATTTATACCTTTAATCAAGTTTTTCTGGTTGTTGATTTTAACTTCTAATATTTTCCTTGTTCTATTCAAGTATTCTTTATTGACCTTTTTTATCATCTGTTGTTCACCCGTTGGGTTATATATCAGTATTATCTTCTATCTGAAAGCACTCTCCCTATTCTAGATTATTTCTGCTATTCGACTTGTTGCAGTTGCTCTCTCTTGTGCAGACATCAAAACAATAGCAGAATCGATGCAGTCGTCAATACTGATGAGGGCTTATTCTGTATAGATAGTACCGGTTCTTTCTACTTGGTTTAAAGTAGAAGAAAGAACAGAATCGTAATGAATCTAGTGATAGAACTGACTTTTATTTCTTCATCCTTGTAGTAATTTTGGCAATGAAGGTAAAGAAAAATAACATTGTAAACGCAGCTCTATTTGTCATTCTTTATTTTCACATTAAAATTTTTGCCGTTACTTTTTCGACATTAAATTTTTGTCGTTCTTTCATATCACATTAAAACTTTAGCCGTTCTTTGTTTTCACATTAAAATTTTTGACATTAATTTTTCGACATTAAATTTTTTGTCGTTCTTTCATATCACATTAAAACTTTAGCCGTTCTTTCTTTTCACATTAAAATTTTTGCCATTACTTTTTCGACATTAAATTTTTTGTCGTTCTTTCATATCACATTAAAACTTTAGCCGTTTTTTCGTTTCACATTAAAATTTTTGCCATTACTTTTTCGACATTAAATTTTTGTCGTTCTTTCATATCACATTAAAACTTTAGCCGTTCTTTCGTTTCACATTAAAATTTTTGCCATTACTTTTTCGACATTAAATTTTTGTCGTTCTTTCATATCACATTAAAACTTTAGCCGTTCTTTCGTTTCACATTAAAATTTTTGCCATTACTTTTTCGACATTAAATTTTTTGTCGTTCTTTCATATCACATTAAAACTTTAGCCGTTCTTTCGTTTCACATTAAAATTTTTGCCATTACTTTTTCGACATTAAATTTTTGTCGTTCTTTCATATCACATTAAAACTTTAGCCGTTCTTTCGTTTCACATTAAAATTTTTGCCATTACTTTTTCGACATTAAATTTTTTGTCGTTCTTTCATATCACATTAAAACTTTAGCCGTTCTTTCGTTTCACATTAAAATTTTTGCCATTACTTTTTCGACATTAAATTTTTGTCGTTCTTTCATATCACATTAAAACTTTAGCCGTTCTTTCGTTTCACATTAAAATTTTTGCCATAACTTTTTCGACATTAAATTTTTTGTCGTTCTTTCATATCACATTAAAACTTTAGCCGTTCTCTCTTTTCACATTAAAATTGTTTCCATTAATTTTTCGACATTAAATCTTTTGTCGTTCTTTCATATCACATTAAAACTTTAGCCGTTCTTTCGTTTCACATTAAAATTTTTGCCATTACTTTTTCGACATTAAATTTTTGTCGTTCTTTCATATCACATTAAAACTTTAGCCGTTCTTTCGTTTCACATTAAAATTTTTGCCATTACTTTTTCGACATTAAATTTTTTGTCGTTCTTTCATATCACATTAAAACTTTAGCCGTTCTCTCTTTTCACATTAAAATTGTTTCCATTAATTTTTCGACATTAAATCTTTTGTCGTTCTTTCATATCACATTAAAACTTTAGCCGTTCTTTCGTTTCACATTAAAATTTTTGCCATTACTTTTTCGACATTAAATTTTTGTCGTTCTTTCATATCACATTAAAACTTTAGCCGTTCTTTCGTTTCACATTAAAATTTTTGCCATTACTTTTTCGACATTAAATTTTTTGTCGTTCTTTCATATCACATTAAAACTTTAGCCGTTCTCTCTTTTCACATTAAAATTGTTTCCATTAATTTTTCGACATTAAATCTTTTGTCGTTCTTTCATATCACATTAAAACTTTAGCCGTTCTTTCTTTTCGCCTTAAAATTTTTGTCGTTCTTTATTTTCATATTAAAATTTTTGCTGTTTCGCATTAAAATTTTGTAGTTCCCTCTTTTCACATTAAAATTTTTGGTGTTCTTTTTTTCACACAGATGAAATAGAGTTTTATTATATGCTTTATTGATAAGAGAAAGGTGCTCAATATCAGAGACTGAGCTTATAAGCAGTGTGGACATAAGTATCAACACTGGACTGAGACAGACTGCTTCATGCTTAAATGCAATAGTTATAGCCTGTACGTATAAACTTTTACTACATATGTGTTTAAAGTATAATTTCACGCAGAACATGGATTAGACAACGTAGACATTTATAAACAATTATTAATGAACATATATAAAATTGTTTTTAAACACATTTAGCCAACAGACTTGAAGAAAAAGATGTTTCTCTAAAAACCCAGATAGTAAAATATTCAGTAATACTTGTAACATTTTTCCTTCATTTTATTTTGCTTCATTGGATCCGACTACAAAATAACTGTCCTCGACAGATTTCAAAAGCTCTTATGCGGACTTGTGTGGTGAATTATTCTCCACGCTGAAACCCTTATCCCACAGACGAAACATTTCTATCCTTTCTCTACTATATGGCTATTACTATGGCAAATATTCGAACGAACTACATTCCTTCGTTCCACCAACCCATTGCTTCACAGCTAGCATATCATCCCCCATTCCATTCGTGTTCCTTTGATAAGGAGTAAGTTCCGCTCATATTTTCTTCCTTAGAGCTGTTACTTTGCGGAACAAACTCCCGAGAGGATGCTTCCCTGACAACTGCAACCGTGGTCACTTTAAGTCCACGCTCAACCGATATCTATTCTAAATATCCTCATAAGGAGCACTTCTTACTTCTGTCTACTCACTCACAACAATCTCATTCAGTAACAGTATACCATATATTGGTTGAACTAACAGTAAAAAAAAAAAAAAAAAGTTTGTTTCTTTCTGTCGTTTTGACTTTCTTTCTTTTTATCGCATGAATAACACATTCTTCGGTTCCAAATACAATTTCGGAATAATCCTGTTCTTCCATTAGCATCCCTTCAGAACATAAATAATCATGGCTCTCCACAACCTACTGTCCCTTCTACTCCTTAACAGTTTTTCTCCTTTTGGTCTTAAGTACCCCGTCCCCCTTTTCGTTATCCATTGTCATACAAGCCATTCAGATAAAAGTCTTGCTGACTTCCCCTACCTCTCTTGCCTTCAATATGTCGCGAGAGTGTAAAGTTCTCCAAGCCCACCTTCCTCATGATGTGTCCGAGGTATTTCCGCTGTCTATACTTCAAATGTTCTTTCTGTTGCCAACTACTGTGCCTTATACCTCTTAACAGTTTTTCTCCTTTTGCTCTTAAGTACCTCGTGCCCCTTTCCGTCATCCATTATCACACAAGCTCTTCAAATAAAGGTTCTGCTGACTTCCCCTACCTCTCTTCCCCTCAATATGTCGCGAGAGTGTAAAGTTCTTTAAGCCCACCTTCCTCATGATTTGTCCGAGGTATTTCACCTGTCTATACTTCAAATGTTCTTTCTGTTGCCATTTTAAGACTTGCCGAGTGAGGGTTAAGTTTTCCAAGCCCACCTTCCTCATTATGTGTCCAAGGAATTTCAGCTGTCTATTCTTCATTCTGAGTATACATGTTCTTCCTGTTGCCATTTTCTTTAAGACTTCCTTAACTTCCTCGCTTCCTCCATTGAATTTTCAGCATCCTTCTGTAGAACTGCATTTCTGCCTCCCTCAGCTCCCCATCCGTGAGGAGATTGTTCAGCATTTACAGCCATATAGAAGAATAGGTATCACACAGCAATCCAGAACTCTTTTCTTTGTTTCTAGTGAAACCTTTGCTCAGTTTGTGGATTGCTTCTTTTACTAGTCCATTGTGCATTCGAATTTCGATGTCACATTTTCTATCTTGTGGTAAAACTCTTCCCAAGTATTTTACCTTGTACCTCCTTGATGACGACATCTCTAATTGTAAATTCTTGTTGATGACCATACTCTCCGTCTCGTTGCCCTTGATGCTCAGTCCTTTCTTTTTGCTTTCTTCTGCTACTCTGTCTAGGAGGTCCTGTAATTTGTTTCATTTTCTTTCCGTGTCAACTTACATTATTAAGATTATGCCTACCGATAATAAATCCTGGAAAAGCTAAGCAGTGTATTATGAGACAGAAACATTTCGTTGCAAAGAAAGAAAAGAGTATTGAACTGTTATGTCATATCTGTCCTCCTTTATGACAGCGAAAGCTGGAAATCTCCTCAAAGATAAAGAAGAGTCTTAAAGCAACGGATACATATCCGTTGCTTTAAGACTCTGTTCTACAGAAGGATGCTGAGGATACCATGGACAAAATGACGAGATCTTAGAGAAAATGGAAACAGATATTTATATTTAACATCAGGAAGAGGCAGTTGAAATTTCTGGGGCACGTAATGAGAAAAGAGGGCTTAGATAATATGATACTCACAGGACAGATTGAGGGAAAGAGCGGCAGATGAAAGCAGCGTGTAATATACTTGATTGACATTATTTACATTATTCGGACTATAGTCCCCATCATTGTCGCCGTATTTATTACAACGTTTCAGCCGTTGTACGCTCCAGCCTTCGTCACGTGGTTGGAATGTCGAACTGAACCCTTTATTTCGCTCACTGAGGTAGACTGTTCTAGTTCCACGTGCCATGTTTTATGGATGTCAGTTATCAGTTATCTCCTGTTAATTACCCTCTGAAAGTTCTCCACTGCCTTAGCCGGGAATTGAACTCACACTCATTGGGTCCTGTCACTGGATCTAAGTTACGCTTTTATTCACTGTGCCATGTGTTCTTTACATCCATTAGACATGGCACGTGGAAGTAAAACAGCCTAACCCAGTGAGCGAAATAAAGGGTTCAGTTCGACATTCCAACCACCTGAAGAAGGCCGGAGCATACAACGACCGAAATGTCGTAATAAATATGGCGACAAAGATGAGGACAATAGTCCGAATAATGTAAATAGTGTACATAATACCTCATCTCAGAAATATAGACAGATACTGAAAGGCCGAAACGTTGTAATAAATATGGCAACAAAGATGAGGACAATAATCCGAATAATGTAAATAATGTACATAATACCTCATCTCAGAAATATAGACAGATACTGAAAGGCCGAAACGTTGTAATAAATATGGCGACAAAGATGAGGACAATACCTCATCGAAGAAATATAGACAGATACTGAAAGGCCGAAACGTTGTAATAAATATGGCGACAAAGATGAGGACAATACCTCATCGAAGAAATATAGACAGATACTGAAAGGCCGAAACGTTGTAATAAATATGGCGACAAAGATGAGGACAATACCTCATCGAAGAAATATAGACAGATACTGAAAGGCCGAAACGTTGTAATAAATATGGCGACAAAGATGAGGACAATACCTCATCGAAGAAATATAGACAGATACTTGATGAGCTTGAGCAAATGAATGGTAGAACAGAGTTTAGTAGAAATAACAAAAACCAAAACTTATTATGAGTTACAAAGAAGATGTGGAGGCCATGATCGCCTACGACCTGAAGAGACACGGCACATAAAAGAAGAAGTATCTCCATTAGGGTATCTCCATTGCTGTAGAGGTTGAATAAAGATGAGAATAAGTCGCATTCTTTCTATATTCATGAGCGGATTCAATTTTTCTCGTGAATTTATATTTTCATAAAATATATCTGAGCAGTATCATTGCTAAAATAATAATGAATGAAGAAACGGCCCCTTCTTGAAAATACTTCTTTTTATTTTAATGTTGGCCAGATGTCCTTCAGGATTTTATTTATTTACTCCCTTTCCCCTAATTTGTTATTTGATACAATCCTTTACCAAGTCTTTTACCTGAGATATAAGATAAAGAAAGGTTTTCTTAGAAAGTTATTGAGATTTTTTTTTTGTTTTGTTTTTTTGTTTGTTTGTTTGGGGGGGTTGGGGGTGAGTATGTGAGTCGTATTCTTATATTTCAAATAATGAAATGTTTCATGGGATTTGGGGGTTTTCTTGGGTTTTCTTCTCCTCCTATTACTCTTACTCCTCCTCCTCCTCCTCCTTCTTCTTCTCAGGATGGTTATATTTGTAGGATATATTATTATTATTATTATTATTATTATTATTATTATTATTATTATTATTTCCTTTGAATACTGTTGTATACACATTTCCCTCCGGAAATAAAGTCAGAAATGGCGTCATGACATCTTCCACTGATCATTTAAAAAATTCCAAGATCACACAGATTTTACATAGATAAAGCTCATTATAATGTGTGGGTTGTACTTGTGAGTACAATTTTTGTATTTCTTTAATGTGTGAAAAAATATCTTCAATGAGTCTATTGGAATCTTTTCGAATCAATCTGAGGGCTTCAACTACAACTGGAATTACTGATGTCCTCATCTACTACACTTTTTAGATTTCCGTTTACTACTACTACTACTATTATTATTATTATTATTATTATTATTATTATTTCTTTTGATTTCTGGACCAGAGATCTAAGGTCAGAAATAGCATCATGACATTTTCCACTGAGCAGTTTTTAAAATATCACACATATTTTACATAGATAAAGCCCTTCGTAAGGTATCTGCTCTACTTGTAGCATGGGTTATCAAATATTCCTCCAATGAGTCTATTGGAAATTTTCCAATCAATGCGATGTCTCCATCTACAACTAGAATTGTTAATGTTCTCGTGCGCCACATTTTTGAGATTTCCATTTCAAGGTCCTTGTATTTTGATAGCTTTTTGAAGATCTTCAAAGATACATTACAGCCTGCAGGGACTGACATGTCAATAAGAAGGCACATTCTGTTTTTGTGATATTGGGTATATCTTTAAGGCATGGGCTACCAGTAATCCCTTCAATGAGTCTATTGGAACCTTTTCCAATCAATCCGAGGGCTCCAAATACAACTGGAATTGTTGATGTCCTCATGTGCCACATTTTTTAGATTTCCATTTCAAGGTCCTTGTAATTTGATAGTTTTTTGAAGATCTTCAAAGATACATTGCAGTCTGCAGGGACTGCCATATCAATAAGGAGGCATATTTTGCATTTACGGTTTCTAATCACGATGTCCGGGCGATTACATTTGATTGTTTTGTCTGTGTGTATTGTTAAAATTATTACAGTTCCTATCTCTGTAACCGGGTCTGGATGGTGTTCATACCAATTTCTTGCAGTTCCCTTTCCGTAAGTGATGCAGATTTTTCAGTGCCGATATTGACCCACTCCGTCGTGTCGTGTTTTATATTCAGTGGGTGCCAATACCTTGAAACTTGACACTAGGTGATCAATATTTTCTTGATATTTATCACGGAATCTGCATTTTGAGCTAACAAAATTTTTTGTATGTGAGCTTGATAATTTCTAGTTAGTAAGCATTGATCCTGTGAAGCAAGAATAAAACCTCCAGTTTCAGCTTTTAACCCTGCACTACGTAGCCACTGATGGGTACGGGATTTGTCTACATCAACTTGTTTGGTACGGTTACATTTGCCTTTTCTTTCTTTTGTAAGTATTTTTCAGTTTCAGTCGATGTATTATACCTTACTAGGATTACTTCACCCAGTTGAAACTCCATTTTGAACTTGTTGGTTCCCTATATTTATTATTATTATCATCATTATTGTTCTTGTTGTTGTTTTGGCTACTCATTTCTTTCCGGATCCAGACCAGAGACCTAAGGTCAGAAATAGCATCATGATATTTTCCACTGAGTAATTAAAAATAAATCACACATATTTTCCATAGATAAAGTCTTTCGTAATGTGTGGGCTGTAATTGCGAGATAAAAAATCTTTCGTATTTCTTTAAGGCATGAGCTACCAGGAATCGCTTCAATGAGTCTACTGGAATCTTTTCCAATCAATCCGAGGACACCAACTACAAATGGAATTGTTGATGTGCCACATTTTTGAGATTTCTATTTCAAGGTCCTTGTATTTTGATAGTTTTTGGAAGATCTTCAAAGATACATTACAGTCTGCAGAGACTGCCATGTCAATAAGATGGCACATTTGTCTTTGAAGTCTCTAATTACGATGTCTGGGCGATTAGATTTGATTATTTTGTCTGTGTATTGTTAAGTTCAATAAAATTGTTACGGGTCCTATCTCTGTAACCGGATCTGGGTAGTGTTCATACCAATTTCTTGCAATTTCCTTCCCGTAGAAGTTGCAGATTTTCCTAGTGCAGAAAATGAAAAAATGTTATGAGAGAAAAGTGCTCAATATCAGAGACGGAGCTTATAAGTAGTGTGGACATAAGTATCAACACTGGACTGAGACAGTTTCATGCTTAAATGCAATAGTCATAGCCTACATATAAAACGCTTTTACTACATATGTGTTTAGAGTAAAATGTATAATTTCTCTGTCATGCCGTGTTTTATATCCAGTCGGTGCCAATACCTTGCAACCTGATACAAGAGTGATAAATTGTTTCTGGATATTTATCACAGAATCTGTTATTTTGGGCTAACACATTTTTTTGTATGTGTGCTTGGTAATTTATAGTTAACAAGCATTTGTCCTGTGCAGCAAGGATAAACACCTTCGTTTTCAGCTGTTAACCCTACACTACGTAGCCACTGAAGGGTACGGGGTTTGTCTACATCAGTTTGTTTGGTACGGGCAGAGTATTGACCGTGAAACGGTTTATCTTGCCATCGTTTCTGTGTCTGGTCGGTTGCTCTTGCTTTCTTTTTTAAGTATTTTCGTACTTCAGTCGGTGTATTATGCTTTACTTGTATTTCTATTATTTTTATTTTTATTTTCTTTGATATCTGGCGTTTACATATTTCTTTCCGGGTCCCGACCAGTAACCTAAGGTTAGAAATGGCATCATGACACTTTCCACTGCAAAAAAATAAATAAATAAATAATAATTACATAGATAAAGCCATTCGTAAAGTGTGGGCTGTACTTGTCCGAACAATTTTTTGTATCTCTTTGAGGCATGGACTTCCAGGGATCCCTTCAATCAGCCTACTGGAATCTTTTCCAACCAGTCCAAGGGCTCCAACTACAACAGGGATTGTTGATGTTCCCATGTGCCACATTTTTGAGATTTCTATTTCAAGGTCCTTGTATTTTGACAGCTTTTCGAATATCTTCAAAGATACATTGCAGTCTTATTATTATTATTATTATTATTATTATTATTATTATTATTATTATTATTATTATTATTATTATTATTATTATTATTATTATTATTATTATTTCTAGTATTCCTGGCACCCGAGGAAGGTTTTTTATGTTACTGAGCATATTATCTTAAGAAACTTCTTTTCTGCATATTTGAGTCGAGCTTATCAGCACATTCTTTTGTATATCACACAGTGTGTGTTTCTTGTGATTTTTCTTTATCTGGGTATCACTATTCCTTTTAATTATTCCTAGTGTTTCTATTATTATTGGTATAGAAGTGTTTTAATATGTTCAGTTATTATTTATTTATTTATTATCATTTCCTTTGATTTCTGATGTATATTCACTTTCTTCCAGGTCCCAACCAGAGACATAATGTCCGAAATGGCTTCATAACATTTTCCACTGTATATCTCTGTAAAAATAAAATAAATCAAATTAAAAATACACACATTTAACGTAGATAAAGCCTTTCGTAGAGTGTGAGCTGTGCTTGTGAGAATAAGTGATTTTTTAATCATTTCACTAAAAGCAAGGCAGTAAAGCAACAATAATTCTGTAAAGGGTTAGTGTGAAAGAACATGAGAAAAAAGAAAAGCAGCGAGAACAATAAAAGAACAGGAATTAAGAAGATAACGATTGATATTGCAATTTTTGAAGATCAATATTAACTGGTAAGAAAATAGTCGGAAGAGAGTCCACAAGCGAGAAATCTGAGAGAATAACTCTTATGAAAATGAAAATTGTATTTAACCCTTATTTTGTAATTTTTTTCTTTTCTCCCAACTCAAACAAAACGATTTACTTCTCTAAGTAATAGATTTGTTATTACTGAGATAAGTCAAAATAAATAAAAATAGTCTAAATATTCTCTTCAGTTTCTCTTAATTATTTTGGTACAGTTGACGAAGACTTTAATTTCTAAGGAGTATTAATTGAGTGGTTTTCCTTTTTCATTTCACTCATTTCAAATTGTCCCCAATTTTGAACTGTTAAAAATATTTAAAATTAATTTAAACAAAAATTGTGATTTCAAAAGGTAGCTGTACTGAACTAATACGAGTACGTTGATTCCGAATATGTACTCAGAATTTTCCTAGCACGTTATAATAAAAAAAAGTAAAGCTGATCAATTAAACAACGTCAAAATGGCAGCCAATGTACAAAACGATCTCAAGACCGTCGTTAACTGGGGCAAAAGATGGCTTGTCAATTTTAACACCCTCAAAACTAAGCCGCTCTCATTAATCATGTGAGAGGCTCCTCTCTGCCTCCCGTCAGGATGACTGATGCTATTCTCCAAGAAAGTGACTCATTTCACCTTCTCGGGATAACGTTCTCAGCTGACATGAGATGGAAAGACTGCATTGAATCCATTGCTAGATCAGCTGCTAAGAAAGTCGACTCACTGAGACAATCTTTTCTCCAGAATCTGTCTTGCATATCTATAACTCTACTATTCGTCCATACTTAGAAAATTGCTGCCATATATGGTCCGGTCCCCCCTGATTTTTTCCTGGAGCTCCTTGATAAAGATCCAAAGAAGAATCAGCAATATTATTACTCCTGATCTGGCGGTTCATCTTCAGTCACTTGACCACCGCCGTAAGGTTACCTCTCTGTATCTGTTTTCATGGTAATTTTTCGAATGGGCTCTTCGCTATTTGTTGAGATGTTGAGTGTTTCCACGTGAGTATATGGTAATAACGAACAAACACAGTCGTAGGGAAAAATACTGGTATATTCAGAGAGGTATTTACATCAGAGAGATTAGTAGTAGAACGAACGTAGGTTAGTAGTAACAATAAGTAATAGTAATAAAGTCCAACGGTATCTTCCGGTCGAGAAACGGAAGTGTAACTGATCACTACAGAAGTCTCACTCTGCATTGCACTACACTGCTACACTACTCATAATCTCTAGAACTACTGTTCTATTTATAATAATAGGATCAGTCTATTGTGGTTGTGAAAGTGGGTGCGCCCCAACACTATTGTACTTAGATTGTATGAATTTAAGCACAATACTACACTGGCAGCGAGACCTCATCAAATTTCATCAATGCCATAGCTAGATGTAGCCGTAACTTCTATGCTAACAATTTCTTATCCCGCACTTCTTGTTTGTGGAACACCATCCCCCGGCTCCATGCTTTCCAACCATTTTTAATCTGCAAAAATTTAAATGCAATATCAGTCGCTATCTACTCTCCTCCTGATTCTTCTTTTCTTTCTCCTCATTACTAATGTTTGTATTCATACCATGTAACACCTTGCGTGACAGGGGCTGTACTGCCTTACTCGTGGGGGCAGCAATTAAAAAAAACATAAGGTGTGATAAAATAATCTTAAGCATTGACTCATAATCAATACATTGATTTAGTCTAAGACATACAGTAACCAAAACGTTTTTCAATATTATCAATAACAGATAATGATAATCAACCTCGTGATGTCATGGTTAGAAAACGAACGTAGAGGGCCAGAAGTACAGTCGTAATTTCGATCCCCATTGAGTACTCCACATCAGTGACCTTGTGTCAGATTAAACTTATAACGTTATGAAACAGTGCATCATAGTTTATCATTAAGTTTAAATGAAATATGTAAAAGAATATTTTCTAGATGTTTATTTGAACTAATATTTTAATTTTAGGATCCATTAGTATCCATTAGGAGATATTTAGGATCTTTCCAAGGCTAGGATTTGGATCAATGAAAATGAATTTTGGTAGAAACATGGGAATTAACGCCTATAGATTGTATGGAGATAATATAAAATAATATTTTCTTGCCTCTTCTTTTTATTGTTAAGTGTATTGGAGTGGGGTACTTATGCTCTTGCTAAGTGTATTGGAGTGGGGTACTTATGCTCTTGTTAAGTGTATTGGAGTGGGGTACTTATGCTCTTGTGTTAATAAATTAGTTCTTTTAATCTATTGATTTACTCTTGAGTTCATAAACGAGTATTTGGAATATGAAAATATGCTTTTAATATTCTTTCACGGTAAAATCAGACTATAAATTTGGATGCACCGGGATTCTTCAAGAAAAAAAGAATTAATTAGTTTCTTACTTATTTAAATATATAATTAGTGAAATTCAGAACACTTAATTTATTATTAAAATTCTGTGTTTTCATATTATATTTTTCGACTTCAAAATAAACATGCGGAAGATCATAGCTGGACCAACAATGCAAACATTAATGTAAAAATTCATTTAATAACTGTATCAAGCTTATTGATCTAACATGAAGCATAATCAATAATGATAAACGGGTAAAAGAATGCAAAAATCAATTAACGATCGGCAGAATATATGAAGATTGATATAGTAAAACATCAGGTAGCCTGTCGCCATTAATAGCTGCGATAGAAATATATCGTTAGTCCTGTTCAAAGGTATTGTGTGACAGTTCGATAACTAATGGTATTAAGTACTAGCGTTTATTCATCGTGAATGCTCTGTCCAAATTATATATAAAACAGTGTTTACTGAAAAATATTTAACACTAAGCTACCTGTCAATTAGACATCAGAGAAGCAAAAGAGTAGTTTATTGATATCGTTAAATGGATACGAGTAAGTCCTTAAGGGGATGGCATTTTGCATTACGAAAAACGCAAGGCCGAATTGAAGCTAACAGTTTGAATGATAGAAAGCTGGAAATTAACAGTTATCAGACTCACTCTGTAAATACCCATTTTGTCATTATCAAAATTTGGCATTATCAAGACCAACATTTTTCATTTAAAGCTGAAAATAGAAATACTATACGCAGTTCAATCAAAAATAAATCGAAATGAAAAAGCAAAATAAACAGAATGTTTAGAAAATATGTATCAGTAAATTTTTAATTAAAAAATAAACTTATAAATTAGAAAAAATTAACTCTATTTTGCAAACACTTATATTTTCCTAGCTCGTCTGAAATGTTTGTATGTTTGGAAACACTATTTACCAATTCCAATTAGAATGTTTGGAGATATTATATACCAATCAACTGTTGTAATTTTGAAGAAAAATTCACTTAATTTTTTATTAGTTTCAATTTTCTCTTTGTTAAACATGTGACTGGAGACTTTATTTTTTAATATACCCTTGTAATATATTTCTATCGCAGACATTAACGACGACAGGTTACCTGATGTCTTACTATGTCCACCTTCATATATTCTGCCGACTGTTTAATGATTGTTGCATTCTTTTACCCGTTTGTCATTATTGATTATACATCAGGTTAGATCAATAAGTCCGTAGCTTGATACAGTTATTAACTGAACTTTTATATTAAATTTTCAATGTATAATGTTTAATATATGTACTCCATGGATAAATATTGATTTAAGTGCATTAACAAAAAAGAAGATTATGTTGAAAAATACATATTTATAACATATATTTGCATCATTGATTCTATATGATTAAAGGACTTATTTTCAATATAACCTTGTAATTTTAAAGTGAAATAAATTAACTTGATTTTGATACCAGTTTTGCTGCTTTATTTGATCTAAAAGTTTTACATTTTTTATTTTATTTATCAACCAACTTCCGTAATTTTAAGACAAATTAACTTGATTTTTCATCCCAATTGTCTTGTTCTGCCTGGTCTAAAAGTTTTATAGAATTGCATACGGCATTTATCAATTAACTGTTGTAATTTTGAAGAGAAATAAGCTTTTTGATTTCATATGAAGTTCGTTATTTGTTTTTTTATGGTGTAAAATTTATTGTATAAGTTTGGGGACCTCATTTCTCAATCATCCGAAGTAATTTAAAATAGAAATAAATCTGCTACATTTTTACACCGGTTTACTTATTCTTTCTGTTCTAAAACATGGAGATTGCAAACCTTTTTTATCAATCACCTGTCTTACAAGCTTACAACAACTGAACTATATTAAACATACGAGTACAATGTTCAAAATATGTATTTCTGAAATATACAATGATATCACTAATCAAAATATAGACCAATTTTATAGGTAAATGAAAATTATCAAAACATAAGATACAAGAAAACATAAACGTTATAATAAAAAAAATATAAATGAATATCGAAATTAATTAAATATCAAAAAAGATAATTAAAGCTTGAGAAAACATAAAGAGACAGAGATAATAAAAAAAAGATATATTAGAATGATGAAAAACCAAAATGCAATGTAAAATAT
>OZ038520.1:6521151-6567388 GCA_964036315.1 Acanthosepion esculentum
GACCTGACCTGACATCTCAGATTCAGTCACTTTCCCATCGTCATAACGTAGCTTCTCTGTATCTTTTCTATAAATACTTTCATGGTAACTGTTCTGATGAGCTTTCCCCTTTGGTAAAGTCTTGACCTGGCTTCTCGGCTTCAGTCAATTTCCCATCACAGTAACATAGCTTCTCTGTGCCTTTTCTGTAAATACTTTCATGGTAATTGTTCTGATGAGCTTTCCTCTTCCGTACAGTCTTGACCTGGCATCTTGGCTTCAGTCACTTTCCCATAACAGTAATGTAGCTTCTCTGTGCCTTTTCTATAAATACTTTCATGTTAATTCTTCTGATCAGCTTTCCTCTTTGGTACAGTCTTGACCTGGCATCTCGGCTTCAGTCACTTTCCCATCACCGTAACGTAGCTTCCCGTTGCCTTTTCTATAAATACTTTCATGGTAATTGTTCTGATGAGCTTTCCTCTTTGGTGCAGTCTTGACCTGGCATCTTGGCTTCGGTCACATTCCTATCACCGTAATGTAGCTTCTCTGTGCCTTTGCTATAAATCCTTTCATGGTAATTGTTCTGATCAGCTTTCCTCTTTCGTACAGTCTTCACCTGGCATCTTGGCTTCAGTCACTTTCCCATCACCGTAATGTAGCTTCTCTGTTCCTTTTCTATAAATACTTTCATGGTAATTGTTCTGATCAGCTTTCCTTTTTGGTAAAGTTTTGAGCTGGCTTCTTGGCTTCAGTCACTTTCCCATCACTGTAAAGTAGCTTATCTATGCCTTTTCTGTAAATACTTTCATGGTAATTGTTCTGATGAGCTTTCCTCTTTGGTAGAGTCTTAATCTGGCATCTCGGCTTCAGTCACTTTCCCATCACAATAACATAGCTTCTCTGAGCCTTTTCTATAAATACTTTCATGGTAATTGTTCTGATCAGCTTTCCTCTATGGTACTTAGACTTTATGAATTTAAATGCAGTACTAGACTGGCGGAAAGGTCTCAACATTTCACAGTTGAAAAATTGTTATCTTCTGTTTTCTTAATTCATTTTTTTTAATTGTCCTCTCTCCTTAATAGCAGTTTTTCTCATATTCTCTAACACTCAGTAACCCCTTTGCATCCTAGTGGCATTATTGCCTTGCTTGGGGTGAAATGATTAAAAATGTACTCTACATATTACAGGCTGTAGATACCAAATGTAAATATATAATATTATAATTTAATTTTTTATTTATTTTTATTTTAAGTTATTGGTTGGTATTTTTAAATAGTTTATCACACGATTTATGCATTAACAGATAGTTCAAAAACACATAAGGTCATTGCATACAGTCGACTATATTAGGAGCAATCATTTGTGTTCACTCGATGATTGTGCGAATCTGGTAATAACTGCTTCTGCATATAATTCATCTGATAATTCCTTTCCAATGAATAGCAACATATGATTCCAACTTCTCCTCAAACAGCAAATTTCTTAACCTTGTCTTTATGACATTTAGCTTTGAAAATGTTCTCTCACATTGGACTTAAGTGTGCAGATGACTTTATAAAGTTCATGTTCCTTTTTTATTATAAAAACTGTTGTCTCTGCTTAAATTCTTGCCGAAAAAACGTAAAACGTATTGACAAATATTCCTACAAATGATATTGAAAGTATTATACAAAACATTTACAACCAACCTTCTCTCAGCTTCATATCTGAAAATCAAACCTAACAATCTATGAAAAGTAAAGCAATTATGTACCACACTTACCTACTTCTGTGACAATCTTGAGAATATGCGTGAAGATAATGAACCAAAGTTGAAGAGATATAAACGACACATTTCACCGAGAGCGTCGCCTAGGCATTTTTCGATTTTCTAGCATTGCTAGACCCAATCACCAGGTCACATGTGTTGTTTTTTTTTCTCGACTATTTATATATATGGATCAATGGTGCATTTTGGGTAGTCCATTCTAACGCTTATTTTCAAAAAAGTTACTTTCAAAAAAGTTACTTTCAAAAAAGTTACTTTCAAAAAAGTTACTTTCAAAAAAGTTACTTTCAAAAAAGTATTGCTGGTAATAGTTAACTATTTGCCCATAGCTGAGACCCTAACAGGTGCTACCACCCGGGTTAGGATGGACCTGGGAACACTAGCAATTAAGAGGTATTTCCATGCTCCTCAAAACCTCCTGATCAGAGGCCTTGTTGCTGGATGTAGTTTAACGTCTTACCCAGGACGTATATGGTCCGCTTGAAAAGATTATTATATGGTCCGCTTGAAAAAATATTCAACAATACAGATAAAGCCGCTATATATGTTTAGTAGATCGATGCCAATGTTTTTTATTAGATAAATAGCATAAGTTTGAAAGTAATTCCATACTCAATTTCATATATGTAGTTAACATTTTTTTAAAATTACAATTCCCTGCCTTTTTTTAGTACAGTTGTATGTTTTCAGTACTTCAACATACTAAATACCTACTAATATTAACTTCTGCCTCCTTAACTATCAAAGTTAATTCTCATTAACGATACAAGATGGCAGTCATAAAATCTTATTAACCGTACTTAATTAATCTTCTCTTTTAAAACATTTTCCTATGTAGAATTATCTAATATTAAACAAACACTAATTATTTTCCTAATCAGACTTTTGAACAAATAAAATTATTTTACAGAAAATTACGTTAACATACATAAAATCCTGATTTAAACTACAATAATACTATTAACTTATTTTATTGTAGTCGGGTGTACTGCAATTAGATAAAAAATGAAAATGTCATAGAAATATAATCCATAGATATATAATTACTACAGCGGGTTGGACGTGGTGTCTCGCTCGCAGTTACGACTGAGTAGTGAGTTCGATCCTCAATGAGTGCTCAATATTTTTGGCCTTGTGCTACATCTAGGCTACACTTAGTAAATCACTACAGAAAAAATTTATCCTAAAATTCATCACATGTTACTAAAAATTCAAACCTTCCAAAATGTTGTTACTAAAGACATTCTTCTACATTCAGCATCTCTTCAGGACATGGCTCTCCATAACTTCCTATCCCCATCCATTCGTACAAGCTCATCAGGTAAGTGGCTCGCTGTCTTCCATTATTCCTCCTGTCCTCGGTATGCCATGTGAGTGTCAAGTTTTCAAAACCCTCTTTTCTTATTGCGTACTAGAAATTCCGGCTGCCTCTTCCTGGTTCTGAGCATCTTCTGTTTTTCTGCCATTTTGATTCTCCTTATATGTACTACATCCCTTCAGGACTTTGGTGATCATAGCTAGAATAATTTTCCATAAAAGAACTACATTGCAAAAGACAAATATGCAGCAGTTTTTTTCTTCTTGTTGTTTAGAAAAAAATGTTCCTGTTGATAAAAAAAATCCATCGGTTTATATTGGCTGTGTCACAACATTTCTCTTGAGAAGATTGACCTCTTATCTCTCTAAGCTGGTGGTTTCCAAACCGATTTTGGGCCATACCCCACTTTGGTATTTCTAAAATTCTAGTGCTCCCCCCACTGTAATATTTAATTCTTACATATTCAAAATTTTACTGCAATTCACGTGAAGGAAACTTAAAAGGCCATTAACTTGGTTTCTAAACAAGCCTCCAAAGAGAAAAATGGAAAAAAACAAAACAAAAAGAGAGTTAAATATATATTGTTTCAAAACATATAATAGAGAACTGAAAGGCACAAATATAAAATATTTGAATGAAAGCTTCTTCTGTAATATACTTTGATCATTTTAATCATGAAATAATTTAAGCTCACCACAAAATGACTGTTAGTGAGATCCTTGTGCGTCATACCTGCTACAGATAGATTTTATATTAGCCACCAAGTTAGTTAACTTAAGCCTCAAGTTTCCTCCTCGTTTAGTGATATCCAGTCGATTTCTTTTCTTCAATAACAAATCATTTACGGCACTAAAGCCACATTCAGTTAAATATGAAGATGGAAATGGTAACAAATTTCTTGCAACAGGTTTTGAATTTGGGTATTTAGTTATTGTCTCATCACAAAGCCATGCCATCACTCCTTTTATATTGAATAAAGTTCACTGTTAATAATTCATTCTCGAAATGCCCCCTTATTCTGTCGATATAGTAAGTAGAAGGGTGCACATCCTGCGCATGCCTCACCAATATATTACCATGCCGCACCGGTGGGGTATGCGTCCCACGTTGGGAATCATTGCAATAGACCTTTCTAACCATAATGCACCATTGACCAGATTATATATAAACATAAAATATTACGCAGTGTATGCTAGTCGTAATAAAAGTGTTCGATGTAAAATAACAGAACTACAACTTATACTATTAATAATGAACATACATTTTCCCTCTCCATTTAGCGGCCATAATTTTAACAACAGAAGATATGCAGATAACACAATGTTGATAGCAGACGCGGAAAGAAAACTGCAAAAACTCTTACAGAAGGCAGTGAAGGAAAGCGAGAAGAAGGGACTAAACACCAACTGCAAAAAGACAGAATGCATGGTTGTTAGCAAAAGGATGAATCCAAAGTGCAAATTGCAAATCGGGAGGTACCAAAATCAAATAAATGCGGAAATTTAAATATCTGCGAAGTGTTTTAACAGAGGATGGAAATACACTGTTTGCCAATTACATATGTACGTACATACACACAAATATTTTTTATGCATGCATAACTGTATATGCATCGTATGTATTAACACGCATTAACATTAACACTCTCACTCAGACTCACTAGAAAACAATTCACTGTTGATAACTCATTCTCGAATTGCCTCCATATTCTGATGGTATAGTAAGCCGAAGGGTGCATATCTTACGCATGCCCAACCAAAATATTACTATACCCCAGCGGCGGGGCATACGCTCCACTTTGGGAATCAATTGCTCTCAGCAAAGTACAATACGCAAACGTACAGCAATTCAATGGTGCCTCTACTAAATTTTAGTCGACAATACAATAGTTCCAACTGCAATAAAAGCAAAAACAAACCAAACTACTATTAATAACATTTATTTTGGTCTAGGTGCGAAAGTATTAAAATACCTTTGCGTCATGTCTGCCAGGCGATACTAAATAATAGTCCCCATTTCAAACTTTAAAGGAAAGGCAATACAAACACCGTATTGACTATAACTGCATTTATTCATATTTATGACAAAATGACCGACTATGGTCAAAGTATTAGGACTTTGACATATAATTATAGGAATTTCATTTAATAGTTGATTCCCCGTATTCAAATATGCCTATCTATTAGGATGACTAGCCAATCCCTATCACAGACGCCTGCTCAAGCATATGTATATTTTTCAATACATACGTGGTTTATATTGCAATTAGACTAAGCGGACCCTAGTTACAGTTTCTTGGTGAGAGGGCATTATCCGGGGTGATTAACATTCAAACGTTCGGTCACGATGAATTGTGATTTCTTGTTAGCACGAACGGCTCCAATATAGTTCTGTTTTCAATTCCACTCACAAGGCTAAACCGTTTTATGGATTTCGGACACTTTCCAAAGGTGTCGTACGCTGGGATCGCCTCATCAGGCAGGTAACATCAAAAAGCCACCTTCCAGATAAATTGACGATGGTTAGATTCGAACCCGGGTTATATGGTCATGATATATATATATATATAAATTCTCGCTCTCTCTTTCTCTCACTCTCAATTTCTCTCTCTCTCTCTCTCTTTATATATATATATATATATATATATATATATACGTGTATATATATATAAATAAAGATTTGCTGCATATGTGTGTGTGTGTGTGTGTGTGCAGCATATCATTAAATAATATATTCATATTATGTCTATATTTACATTTTATTTTTACAATAATCCGTTCTAGTTCTCTAATTATCTTCTTGATGTTAAGCTGAAAATCCTCAAGGAAGGCGCCGTAGTTCTTGCTAACCCAAGTACTTTCGATCTCCATCGAGATCATCTTCAGTGGTGAATTGCGAAGACAAACTTAATGTAACTGTAATCATTGTGGTGGTGATTTTTGTAAACACGCGTTTCTGTTATAATTAGATTTAAGATTAATCGTTGTGGTTACGATGTTTCGTAAACAAGCGTTCCCAATACCAGGTGTGTAATCAAACATGGTAAATTTCATCTTGATGTTAAAAGTTAGTTAGCTCAAATGCATTTTCAAACATTACTACTATACTCATAATAAATTTTGTTTAGTGTTGGTTGGATACTTTTTATATGGAGGCTCTTGAGAATTTGAAGTTTTTTTCCATTATTTCCGTGGTGCAGTATATTGGTGTTGCCAACATATATTTTCCTGTTTTTTTAAGGTGGACAGGAATGTGTCTTTAAATGCTGTGCGATAGAACTTGTATCTGACAAATGGAGTGTAAGACGTCTTGATAATGTTGTTATAGTCAACCTATGTACTTACTTTTTTTGTCAGATACAATCTCCCAAATGACATTTAAACTAGTATACACTAAATAACATATATTGATAAAATATAATGAATTATATATATATTTTCTTTTATTACTCTTGATATTTACAGCAATGGTCTAGATCGCGGTAATGCTTATACTTAGTAGAGCACTTGGATCAGTTTCAGAAAGAATGCAAATAGGAGAAATGAAGATGTTATTGATCACGGACATCTTTGAAGACGATTAGATTATTAAGAAAGCTACAGAATATATAAGAAAACTTAGACCACTACAAGCCTCTTTGTACGCAGATGCATATAATTTTCAGATTATAATAATTACAAATCTAATTAATATTCTACTTAGTTCAGTTGTAATTTTATTGCAACGAAAACAATAATTAGTGTATTTGATCAGCACTTTCAAAGACTATATATACATATATTTGACCACTATTCACTGAAAAACGAGTGAAGTTATATATACTTTCAAATTCACTGCTCTAAATATTTGACTTACTTTCGAAAAAATAGAATTTTTATTTCTTTCTGGTAGCTGTTTCTGAATCACTTGTCGTAGTTATAATTTTTCTTTGGCGCGAATACTTAAAATTATGGCTACTTCCTTTCAGTCTTCCAAATCCTTGTAGATTTTTTTTTTCTGTCCTTGATCGTAATTCAGCAAATCCGCTTCATGATAACCCCCCTTAAACCACTTCCGCCCTTTCCTGATTTTTGTTTTATTAGTTCTTTCTTCTCCGATTCCTCGACGCACACAAACACGCCACCTTTCCTGTAGGCGCATTTTTGTTTCGTTTGTCCTTTGGTTAAATATCGATAAAACGTTCCATTTCCTATTTGTCACTATTGTTTCCATTAAATAATTTTTTTTCTAAATTTCTCTTTCTTTCTTTCTTTCTTTCTTTCTTTCTGTGGGTGTATGTGTGTGAGCGGTTTTTTGCTTTGCCTGTCTCGCGTGCGCATGCGTGCGCATGCGTGTGTACGCCATTTCGTTTCACGCCTTCAACTTCTATATTTTCTTCCTTTTTTTTTCTTGATTCCTTTAGTTCAGTTAAAAATAAAACGTTAACAAATATTTTCAATCTCATTCTCATTTTTTTCTCTGAATCATTTATTTATTTTTCTTTCTCAATGTTTTTCTTTCTTTCTTTTAAATTCTTTTACTGCTTTTTTAAAATAATTACTTTCATTTTTCATTCCAAATTTATTATTTTTTATTTTCTTTCATTCTTTTTCTGGACCTTTTCTTTGGCTTCTTTTATGTTTTTTTCTTCTTTTACCTTCCTTGTAATTCATTTCTTTTCATTGTTGACCAAGTTCTTTCTTTCTTTTTTATTTCTTTTATTCATTCACTCATTTATTTTTTAATGCTTCTCATTTTTCACTATTTACTTTTTCTTTTCTTGTGTTTTCTTACATTTATTACTTTTGTATTTGTCTAAACTTTTCTATCTTTACTTTATATATTATTTCTTTTGTTTATCTTTCTGTCTTTCCATTTTTCTCGTTTATTTCTTTTTCTTTTGTATCTCACTATTTGTCTATGCAAAACGAGAAAATACAAAACACGTCCTGTATAAATTGTAAAGACCCATGCTATTATATTCAGAAAGTTTCTGGAAACAGGAAACAACGGAAAAAACTCTACTCCTGTTCAACAGACTGGAGTAGAGATTGTGTCCTATTAGCGTTATTGCCTTGATTGTGTTTAGTCAGGTTTATTTTATTTTACGGCATACCGAACTCAATAGGTTATTGTAACGCCTACAACATTTTTAGAATAGATTTGTATGAATAGAATATGTATTTTTTATAAGAAATCAGTTTGTTGCAGATCAGGTTTCATTGATGTATTTCTGTAAAGAAGGTTTTGTCGAGATGCTGGTAATATTTTTTGACAAATGTATTGCTGGTAATTTTACTATAAAAATCTATTTTTATACCTCCATAGTGTTCTGACCTCGGCTTAGGAGCTATCTATTTTCACACAGCTTGGACTCTAACAGCTGCTACTACTCCGGGTCGGGGTGGACCTACGAACAACAGCAACTAAGAGCATGTTCCACGTTCTTGAAAAACTCCCGATCAGAGGCCTTGCTGTCGGATGCAGTTTATCGTCATACCTAGGACAAGGCTTGTTTGGGATATAATGATTAAATAAACAAAAAAATGTTATTTAACTTAGAGATGTAAAGCCAGATTGATTGTTCGTTTTTGGGAGAAAAATACACCTGGAATATAATTATTAATCTCCTCCTTTTATTAAATATTCGAATGAAACGTTTTTGTCATTGATGCTCAATGGTCGGAGGAAATTTCCTGAATATTTAGGGAAAGGTGTCGTTAGAATAAAGATGTTTCCGAGAAACTATAATCGTCAGCGTCTGGAACTCAAAGGTAACATGAACACCCGTTCGAATTATTAAGTAAGGACATTTTTTGATAAAAAAAAACACGTAAGAATATAAGAATGTAAGAATGTAAGAATATAAGAATGTAAGAATGTAAGAATATACATACACAGAGAACTAAGTTAAGTTTTCATGAACAATCACAGTTCAGTCATTTATATATTAAATATATAATCTATGTATAAATATTATACGTAAAGAAAAACGCAAGAAAACTAAAAGAATATATATATATATATATATATATATATATATATATATATATGTATATATATATATATATATGTATATATATATATATATATGTATATATATGTATATATATATATATATATATGTATATATATATATATGTATATATATATATATATATATATGTATATATATATATATATATATATATATATATATATATATATATATATATATATATATATATATATATATATATATATATATATATAGGACCATTATACACATATGTTTGTGCTTTTTGCTATTGGTGGACTTTTATACCCACAGGCCAAAAATATATATATATATATATACCGTTCACAGATATTATATGGATATATCATATGCACATAATACGCTTATCAATACTTACAAATTTGCATACAGGTGCATACATACATACATAAATACGTAAAAGGTACAACCCAAAGACTGTGAGACTTTTAAAAGCGCGCGAAGAGAATGTAGAAAATAGAGATTTGCTGAACTGTGACTCTCTGTAGCCGAGTGATAAAGCACGGTGGATCACAGTTCATCAAGGGTTTATTTTGCCTTTGAAGGAAAACACACTTCGTCATTCAGATTATTTTTAAAGTAAATCCATTAATTCTTTAGAAACGTATAAATGTGTGCACATGTGTGTGCGTGTGTATGCGTGCGTGTGTATGCACGTGTGTACGTGTGTGTGTGTCCGCTCGCGCGCGCGTGTGTGTATTATCGTGACTGTAAACGTTATGTTAGTGGGTACACGTGTTTTATTGACATATCGGATTTTTTTTCTTAAACAATGAAACATACATCAACCGGGTCATATTGAGAAGTCCTGTTAAACAGAAATTTGCATCCCGACAGGAATCGAACCTGTATCCCGTTTTCTTTTTTTCATCAGGGAAACGATATTTGATTCCTGTCAGGAGACGCATTTTTTTCTAGTAGGGTTTCTCGTTAAGTAAATAAGAAAAAAAGATGTCAAGTCACACATGTACCTATTAAAAATAACTGTTATATTACTATAAGTATAATTATTAGTAGTATTAGTCAATTAACACTTCTTCACTTTTGAGTAATGTTCTCAGTCCGTCCTTGAAAGACAAAGATCTTCCTTAAACCACGTTTCCTGATAGGAAATTTCATTTTGCTATCAAACGAGCAAAGAAATTGGATCTATGCATGGATTTTCAATATGGTCGATATATTTTAGCAGTATGACCGCTCAACTCTCTCGAGGTAGATGTAAACTATTCTTGATATCCACCTTTATTAAAAAAAAACATTCAGTATTTGTAAAACTCAATCAAGTCCATTCATATTCCCCTTACATATGGTAGCATATCAATCTGACCAGATGCAAGATGAAAGATAAGTTTCTGTACACTACCCAGAACATCAACGTCTTTATTGTAGCATGGACTCCAGCAGTCCATATTTCCAGCACTGACTGCACCATAGATAAATACAGTATAAAGTTTTGATCAACTGGTCGGTAATTCCAGTAAAACAAGGATTAATTGAACCAACACTTTTGGTTGGCTTTCTTCACAATCAGCAATGTGCTTCATTGAGGATAGATCATTTGAAATTATGAACCCCAAGTCTATTTTTTCTCAATTTGAAATAATCAGAAGATATTTATATTATTGAGTATTATAGGCCGAGTTGTTAGAACGTTCGCATTCTGACCATGAGACCCTGGTTCGAATCTCACCATGGTTAATTTATTTGATGCTATCGGACTAGATGAGTCGATCACAGCGTGCAGCACCTTTGAAAACTATACCACAGGTTGACCCAAATCTTGTGAGTAAAATTGGAACACTTGGAGCCGTCGATATCTGTGCTAGCACGAAGTCATCACAAGTCATCGTGGCCGAGGGGTTGAGCGTACTGACCTTGTTCACGCTAGATAACACGGTCTTTCCCAGAAACTGTAACTAAGGTCTGCTCAGCATAGTTGCAGTATAAACCACAGATGTTGAATAAACATAAATGCGCCTGAACAAGCGTCTAGTAGACAGTATCCTCGAATACACATACCAAAACACATGTACCCGCTAAAAATAATACGAGTGGCCAGCTATATATATATATATATATATATATATATATATATATATATATATATATATATATATATATATATATATAAGAATGAAAGGAAATGATCGTTCATATTGACTCGATGATCCCGTCTTAAATAAATAAAAATAGTAATATAGTATTAAGATGTAAGATTAAAAAAAAAATTATTATGTGCAAAAACAAAGCTAGCAGATATAGAACCTGAAAAAAAGAAGAGATTTCTCGAATGCGCAGGGCGATGGACGTAATGCAAAATTTAATAAATAAAAATGGGGCGTGTGTTTTAAAAACGGAGTATACATTATAATATGGTTTGAAGTAATAAAAATGCCGGATTAAAAATAAACCCATTAAATCTTTACATGCATACATATATATATATATATATATATATATATATATATATATATATATATATATATATATATATATATATATATATATATATATATATTAACCAAACCTGTTTGAACATATATATATATATATATATATATATATATATATATATATATATATATATGTTCAAACATATATATATATATATATATATATATATATATATATATTAACCAAACCTGTTTGAACATATATATATATATATATATATATGTTCAAACAGGTTTGGTTAAAAAATTTAGACATATGTCGATTAGTTTTTGTTGTGGTCTTGCGGATTAAATTTTTGGTTAATGTCAGAAAACTGATTAAGAAAAATACCAAAATTTTCTTTCAAATAGTTTTTATTTTTCCAAGTACTTTCAATCTCATCTGAGACCATCTTTAGGAGGTTAGGTTGTTTGTGAGTGTATATATGTGTTTCAATAAATTCAAAGCATTACAAGTGTTCGTTTTTACCGCTTCTGCAGCGTTCTAGATTTCAAAGTTCACATGTTTTTTTAGTGTTTTTTTTTTCCAGTATCAGGGAAGTAACTTTTCCATTGTCGCTCATACATATATATTTTTTCTCAGATGGAACATATCGGTAGAAAATACAAAATTAATGAAAAGACAAGAGGAAAACTATACTAGGTTTTTTTCCGACGAGTTTCGTCATCTATGATGCTATTTCCGGTTGTCTCAGGTTACTGTAACTTTATCTTTTTTATTTCTTATAACAAATGGCAGAACCCTTGTATAGAAAGAATAGATCGTTCTTAAGACTCTTTTATTGTTTGTTTGTGTTTTATTACTTAATTTAAGATAGAGCTATATATTGTAAGAAAGAAGGTATAGCCATTAGCAAGTGTGAGTGTCCAAATTACAAGCTATGATTTAAAAGCGTCAGAATCAAGCAGGTAGAGAAAATTAAATATCCAGTCATCGCCGTAACAAACGATGGAAAATATGTCATAGCTGCAATGAAATATCGAAAGATGCCTTTCAGAAACTAAATAAGGTATGAAAATATTAGAAAAAATGAAGAGTAACGCTATGTAATATCATTTCTCCTATATGGCAGTTAACGTGGGACAATTCTTTACAAATTGAGACATGAGGCAATAGAGATGTCTTTCTACAAAACGATACTGAAATAAACATGGATGGATTTTGTGAGCTGCGAGAGAATTTTAACCCTCTCAGGCCTGATCACTGCTTTACCGGTGGTAGAGAAAAAGTACGTAATGCCCAGCCACTGGTTGAACGGTGGATAAATACTTGCGTCGTGTTTTGATATTGGTTGTCTTATTTTGAAGAGTCAATCAGAAAGGCCGTAATATTCTAATGTCATTGAATGTTATACCAACATGTCTGTGCCTTTTCATTGTATTTTGTGTATATGTTTTGAATAAAAAAGATCATTTATACCATGAAAAATATTGCACAATGAAATTCATCAAGGAAGATGACGTACTTTTTTTTTAACCGAAGCACATTCGACCTTCTCTAAGATCATCTCCAGGGGTAAATCTTAAAAAAAGTCGAAAGTACTTGGGTTAAAAAAAAATGTACCCTGCCTTCCTAGATGAATTTCATATTATCATCAAGTAACTGATTAGACAAATGGAAAGGATCAGTATAAAAATAAGTAGACACAATATGTCTATATTATTCACTGAAACATGCTTGAATGTAGATATGCTAAATATATATATATATATATATATATATATATGTATAATTATTTATTTGAAAATTATAAGATAAAAATGTTATAAAATCACTATAAAAATATTCATTTTGTTTCAACACCTATGGTGTCTTATCAAGTGATGATATTGAATGTAGAATAAAAGGTTTTAAAAGATTCAAATTAATTAACCACCCTTCGCAAGAGGAAACGCTGTTACATAAGCTGGAATGACCAATCAAAATACAAGTATACGGGAATTAAAAAAACTTGACAACAAAGTAAGGTTATAATAACTATTAAATGCTTTAAAGTTGGGGTTATACTAAAATAGAATTTATTCTAACTAAGAAGTATTAAATTATACGATAAAATTTGAAATTAAAATTAAAAATTACCCATTTTAAAAACTAAATTTAATCTCTATTAAGTTTAAATTTATAAAATTACTGAGAAGAAAAGAAAAAATACATACGTTATTCTATTTATTTTGTTCTTATTGAAATTAAGTTAAAATAAACGTTAAGATCGACTGCTCTTAACTTCATGACAACATGGATAACTTTGAATTCTAAGCATAGAGAGGAGATGATGACATCTTGCAAAAGACAATACATACATAATCCGATTATAATACATAAGCACGAAGACATATTTAGATATTTACCCACACAAAAAAGTGACGAGACAGGAAATATCTTAACGACGCTTTACAAAATCAAAACAAAAACACATACATACACAATTAAATGTGCATGTAAGTTACCATTCACATAGACACCGATAAAGACAGGTACATACACCCACATACATTGACATAGACACTCCGATACAACAACCAAGAAATATTCAAGATTGAAAGTGTTATTAAACGAATTCTAACCACTTATTAAAATATAACTTATACGGGCAAATATACATAGATAAAAATGGTCTAATAGAACAGAGAAACAAACAATAGGGAAAGAAAGGACATTAAAACAGATATATACGTATAAAAATAACACAATCTAATATATAAAAACGAAAATTCCAAACACACAAATATATATAAAAAATATATATTTCATATATGCCCTACTGTACATTAGGTGAAAGGAAATAAAAACTACCTACAGATATATGTGTACAACGTACACACATTCTTCACTGCATACAGACCACAGAAAATCCTACTTATAGACAAACATATACACATATATATACATATACACGCATACACACATACACATATATATATCTACACATATACACACATACATATACGCATATGTATATATACATATACAGAAGCAATCATAAATATATCTACCCACACAGTAACGTAAAAAAGTAAACAAACGAAATATAAATATATACACTTTTTATCGTATAATTTAATACTTCTTAGTAAGAATAAATTCTATTTCAGTATAACCCCAACTTTAAAGCATTTAATAGTTATTATAACCTTACTTTGTTGTCAAGTTTTTGAATTCCCGTATACTTGTATTTTGATTGGTCATTCCAGCTTATGTAACAGCGTTTCCCCTTGCGAAGGTGGTTAATTAATTTGAATCTTTTAAAACCTTTTATTCTACATTCAACGTCATCACTTGATAAGACACCATAGGTGTTGAAACAAAATGGCTAATTTTGTAGTGATTTTATAGCTTTTTTATCTTATAATTTTCAAATAAACAGTTGTATTTGCTCTACTCTGTATTGAGCATTCTTTTAAGAATAGTAATTGTTGGGTATTGGAATTTATTCTGTATACACCAATCCTATACTTGTATATATATATATATATATATATATATATATATATATATATATATATATATATATATATATATATAATATATATATATATATATATATATATATATATATATATAAATATATATATATATATATATATATAAATATATATATATATATATATATAAATATATATATATATATATATATATATATATATATATACATATATAATGCGCATTATATTATTCATATATTATATTACTTATATGTAAGCGCTCAATATCAGAGATAGAGCTAACA
This sequence comes from Acanthosepion esculentum, assembly GCA_964036315.1. Lineage (NCBI taxonomy): Eukaryota > Metazoa > Mollusca > Cephalopoda > Sepiida > Sepiidae > Acanthosepion > Acanthosepion esculentum. The sequence continues at coordinate 6,536,420 of OZ038520.1, forward strand.
TATTTAATTGGATTGATGTGAGTTTGTGACCATGGGTTTCACGCTATTTGCGATCGTCAGACAAACCCTGACGATCACAAAAGCGTGAAACCGAGGGTCACAAATTCACATCAATCCAACTATATATATATATATATATATATATATATATATATATATATATATATATATATATATATATATATATATAAAATTAAATCTACACCAATCCTAGATAAATGGTAAGGGATCAACTCTGAGACAGAGACCACAGATACTAAACTGATCCCAAATAGAATAGTAGAAAGTAACACTGATTATAGTGCACATATACTAAACTGATCGTAAATAAACAGCTGAGGAACAACAATTTGAAAAGAGGTAAAGTGGTAATATCCTTAATTTGATCTTAGATTTCGGACGGAAGCACGACACTGATCATAGACATTGTGCACAGATGCTACTCCGATCCTAGGTAGATAGTTGTGTAGCTGCCCTTTGATATGACGCAGAGTGCACATATACTAAATCGATTCTAGATAAGTCGTTTGAGAGTGACACTGACCAGAAGCATTTTACACAGATACTTCACTGATCTTAGACAGATGTCTATGAAGCAGCACTTTGATATGAAGTTTGGTCTTTGACAGAGAGCTAAAGAGTGACGCTGATCAGTAGCAGAGTACACAGATACTTCACTGATTCTAGGTAGATGTGGAACAGCAATTTCATTTGAGACAAAGTGCACATATGCTAAACTTATTCAAGATATTCTTCAGAGGAAGAGTGTACAGATACTTCACTGATCCAAGATATTCGCTTCCACATAATCACTTTAATATGAGGAAAAGTAGGCAAATACTAAAGTGTTCCCAGAAAGAGTGTTAGATTGTGATACTGATCAGTGGCAGGGTGTATAAATAACATTAATCTTAAGCAGGAAATACTTTAAATGACGCAGAGCACACAGATACTACTCAGATACTAGTTAGAGGGCCGGAAAGCGACAATTTAGACTTGGCACGGCGAACATATGCCGCAATTATCTTAAACATAAATAATTCAGTCATGCATTATTGGTGCCATATTAGTATTTTATAGAACATATTTTAATATATAAAAATCAATATTTTGGTTTTAACAGAATTATTCCAATGATGTATGGGTAGTGTAATGATCCGTGCAGAAAGTGGAATCGGCGTGTCGAGTTCAAATTCAGGTTTAGTTTTTTTATGCCCTTATGAAAAACAAGAATCCATCTGCATGTATGGGTTAAATAGCAAGGTAGATTGCCTTTGTTGGTAACCAACCTAGGAGAAGGCCAACTCTGAATTCTAAACTATAGAGAAGGTAACAAGAAATCATTCTGCTATCTTTTTCCCAAAAAGCCATTGTAATTCATAGATAATAACGAAAAGAGATCCGTGGGGAATAATGTCCGCCTCCGACCTGAAGAGACATGGCATTTAAAAAATATTTCTTTCCTTTCTAACAGATTTAAGTGACATCCGCGAGAGAAAGAAAACGGTAAAACACGATTCAGAAGCAGAACCGCACAGATGTTGTGAGTAAAACCGGAGTACCGGATCTTTACCAACTTTCAATGGACAGAAAATCGAAAAAGAACATTCAAGGCAACATGGATAAAAGTTCTGTCGCCTCCTTCTGTTTCTTTCTTTAACAAAGGATGACAATTCATGTTCCTACGTCGTCGATACGCGCGCCCAGAACGGCAGTTAAAAAAAATAGTGATTAAAATAGTCACCACTCCAACCAACACCATTCCGGTCACACACACATTTGCTAAAGCAAGTAGGAGGACCTCAGATCTCAGATCTCAGATAAAGCATCCCTACTTACTCATAACAGCCATCAACTAGCCGGCTGCTTGCTCCGCTGACGTACATTTTAAAGCCATTTAGTTTCAATTAGTGGAAAACACACAGGATGTCCCTACTCTCCCCATGACCGCTGGACACCACCGCACCGTTTTATTACTAATTACATGAAGAGCAGAAATGCACGCTGTAGCGAGATATGCATGACCACACATGGATAAGCACGCCTCTTTAAATAATTAAACAACAAAAATGGCAGAGCAGAATGAGTACCCTTTGTTAGTGAGTGCATTACTGATGGGATAAAGTAAATTTTTATCGGCATTCATGTAGCTGATGAAGACAGAAGGGTGACGTCACTAGCCTTCATAAAGGTTTACTCAATCCCGACATTCATTCTTTCTTTATTGATCTTTCTTTCTTTCTTTCTTTCTTTCTTTCTTTCTTTCTTTCTTTCTTTCTTAGTCTTTCTTTCTTTCTTAGTCTTTCTTTCTTTCTTTCGTTCTTTCTTTCGTTCTTTCTTTCTTTCTTTCTTTCCTTCTTAGTCTTTCTTTCTTTCGTTCTTTCTTTCTTTCGTTCGTTCTTTCTTTCTTCATTTCTTTCTTTCTTGTTCTTTCTTTCTTTCTTTCTTGTTCTTTCTTGGTCTTTCTTTTTTGGTCTTTCTTTCTTTCTTTTTTGTTGGGCTTTCTTTCTTTCTTAGTCTTTCTTGCGTTCTTTCTTTCTCTTTCTTTCTCTTTCTTTCTTTCTTTCTTTTTTTCTTGGTCTTTTTTCTTTCTTTCTTTCTTTCTTTCTTTTTTGTTGGTCTTTCTTTAGTTCTTTATTTCTTTCCTCCTTTCTTTTTTTCTCGGTCTTTCTATCTTTCTTGGTTTCTCTTTCTTTCCTTCTTGATCTTTATCGCTGTCTTTTTGGTGTGTTCTTTTTTTATTTGCACCCGTACTATCATGACATTCTTTTCTTCCCAATTAGTTAATCTTTTTTCTTTTCCTTTTCTCTTATCACAGTAATCCTTTTCATTCTTTATTTATTTATCTATTTTTCCATTCTTAGCCCTCTCTTCTTTCTTAACCATTCATTTTTTTCTTTCTTAGGTTTTCTTTTTCTTCCTTTCTTTATTATTAATTGTTTCACTTTACTCATTCTTTTATTTTTGCTGCTGCAACTGAAAAGGCAAGTCAATTGCCCCCATTAAAAAAATTGTGAAACTGTTATTTATGATTACCGAATAAAAAAATAAGAACAACAATAGCATTAAATGGAGCATCTGTCAATAGTATAAAATACACTATGTTGCTCAATCGATAGATAGATAGATAGATAGATAGATAGATAGTAATGGATCACTTCACGATGTGACCTACACTTGTGACCTTTTACCAGGTTAACATAAAGTTACTAAATACATATACCTGTATCTGTTTCAATGCTTAATCACACCTAAAGTTATTTATGCACAAAAGCGTATAACTATAGATGTATGTACGCGTATACAGTGATAATATCACATGAGAATTTAACTATGCATACTCACGCACTTGCTGGGTTAGATATAGGTATCTGTAAACTTCAGACGTTGTTCATTAATGGTCATTCTTTATTTGAAGGTGTAACCAAATATTTACATATATCTGAGCATGCATCTCTACTAAAAATGTATACACACATATGCATATATGTAACTTAAACGCACCAAGTATATATATATATATATATATATATATATATATATATATATATATATATATATATATATGTATGTATGTATGTATGTATGTATGTATGTATGTATGTATGTATGTATAACCCAAACATCTACGCTGAGACATAGATATAAATATTAGCATGAACAACGAACTAACGCAAAAAAAACTAGTGAGAATTAATAGAATTGCACATTTATATACGCAAATCACCAGAAATTCAAATGTGTGACAGGTGAATGAATGCACATTGATAAGAATAAAAAAAAATCAAGCAATTTCGATCCACAGATGCATAGCAGGTAAAGAGTGTTCGAAGATTAAAAGCAAGATACCAAGTTCGAAGAGTACCCAATTCTAAGTTTCGTGTGTAAGGAGACGACAATTCTAAATTCTCAAAAAAATACGACACACTTGAACTTCACGAATTTTTAAAAGCGCCAGGTATATTCAGTATTATAAAACGCGTGAACACAGCTTTGGGTCAATCCTCAATATTAAAAATCGATTAAAAATCGATATAATGAATGAATTACAAAATTACCCGTTCTCACTATTGTTGTATTAGTAAGTCGAAGAAAAGAAAAACATTTTTCTTTTTGTTTTTCTTTTCCTTAATTCTCGGTCGTTTTAATTACTTAATTTAATTAACTAATTTGATTTTTAAGTTTAACCAAAAATCTAAAACTTCTCTCAAGTTTAAAATCAGATATCAGACTTACTTTCCGATACTTTTTCATTCGTTCATGTAAAAAACATTTAAAAAAAAAAATGAATGAAAATAATTTTCCTATCTTAGCAGACACATGGAAACATGATGCTAGTGTATTTTATCAATGGGGAATATCGAATCGGCAAGAACTTTTTCAAGCAATCTTTACGGTTTTATTCACTTTTTCTTTTCAGATGAGCATAAACACTTATTTTTACGCTTGTTTTCGTGTTTCCTTGAGTTTGTTCTTGGAAAGCAAAAAGTGATCTTTGAGCGGGGAAGGAATATTTTAAGATAATAACCATTCTAATCAATTACTCAAATCCTAAGAGAAAAAAGAAATTATCTCGTTTGCTTTTTCGAATAAATAATAAAAACGAATGTACAAATAAACGTGTATTTTTAAATGCATTTAAGCATAAAAACAGAATTAATTTTACTTTGAAGCATATTTTGTAAGTAAAATTTTATAATCTAAATAAAAATGATTTTCAATAATCGCAATTACCGCCAAAGAATTCGGCGATCTCAAGTGGATTTTTGGTAGGAATTTATAGAACTTGAAATCAGTTGAAAATGTTGAACTTTTGAAACCAGTTTATGTACCGATATGAACTGTGAAAGAAAGAAAGAAAGAAAGAAAGAAAGAAAGAAAGAAAGAAAGAAAGAAATGGGTTAAAGAAAGAAAGAAATGGGTTAAAGAAAGAAAGAAAGAAAGAAAGAAATGGGTTAAAGAAAGAAAGAAAGAATTGGTTTAAAGAAAGAAAGAAAGAAAGAAAGAAAGAAAGAAAGAAAGAAAGAAAGAAAGAAAGAAAGAAAGAAAGAAAGAAAAATTCAAAGGACTTCAGTTTTCGTAGACATAGTTCCGCTCAATATGTTAGGGTAAATCTATATCTTACTCCTAACGAGCCGAACTAGTTTCTCTGAAACTTGAAATCCGATGATGTAATTTAAGTTTTAAACATCTTTTAACTACTTTTGATTTATTTTCATCTTATATTTTGTGTGCACTTTTTTTTAACATGACCTTTGTTATTATGATTATTATTATGGTTATTAAGATGAGAAATAAATTTGTTCACTAAGATCTACTCTAAATTTTAATGAAGTGAAATCTATTATTTATTAATTCTCTATCTCTATATCAATCACTATAATTAAAAAAGATTGTTTACCTTAAAAACGTTATAATTCAGAAATATTCTACGCAGAATACGATCTGCTATTGTAGTATTATACTCACAAACATGGACCGCGAGATCAATACCTTGAGGCGACAATCTGTTTCATGATTGAAGCCAATCTTCAGGCCCTGTGTGTTGGGTGTTGGACTTACTATGTATATATTCTGTTCAATGAGGATTTATGTGTAGCAAGGTCAGGCATTTCCGGTTTATTGTATTATCATAAATATTACTGGGTAAGTGATAACGGTTATATTTAAAATTATTCTAAAGGTGGAAATCATTGTGGATCCGAATGTGGTTATTTCGTGTATTTTGTATTTATTCATTAATTATTTGTTGCTTCTTATTATTAGATTTATTTGTGTTTATGTGAATATTCGTAGTTTTCTAATTTATTTATAATTTACTTAATTTATTTAACATTTAATTTATTATTATTATTATTATTATTATTATTATTATTATTATTATTATTATTATTATTATTATTATTATTATCAAGACTTAGTTATCATATTTGTTTACTTTAAAGTATTGGCTTTGTCCGGAGTATATTGCATTATCTGCGTTGTATATAGTGCATATTTTTGCATTTTCTTGGTGGTGTTTTACAAGGTATACGTTTTTAGTTTTCAAGTTTTTATGTAACGTAGTAATTTTTTATCAGCACTTTAAGATAAGTCCTGATCGACTATTCGTAATTTGTGTTGGTCTGGGAAGATGATTATAGCTATTTCCTCCTCCAGACAGTATTCACAGTTTTTGGATTTATTGTTGTGAGCCGATGTTGTTTTCCTCATTTTCCATTATATTAATAGTGTATTTTGATTTTTTAATTTCCCATATATGTTTAGAAAGTATTGTGCTAAAGGAATATTCTACATTAAAATGGGAAGTTGTGATGGAGCAAATTCTGCGAAGTAATAGGTATTCATTTAATACATTAAGTAAGAAAAGTAATCAATAAAGATGACAAAGGCCACTACAGGGATGACGGTCTCATAATCTTATGAAACTGTAACAGACAAAAAACAGATAAAAACCAGAAAAATAATCACAGAATCTTTAAATATAGGATTTGACATAGACATAAAAACAAACCTAAAATAAGTATATATTCTAGATACCACACTCAACTTACGAACAAGTACATATTAAGCATATAGAAAGCCAATCTACAAATCACTTTACAAATCAAACATCTTCCAACCAACTACCAACAATAAACAAACAGACCCCAGAGTCTATTAACCGCAGGTTATATGACAACTCTTCTAGTGAAGCCATGGCTTCCGTTTCTCCAGGTCTACTGCCGATGCTAAAGACGATCACTGAATTTGTGTATCAAGCTTTAGATAATAACGGCGAAGCTCGGGCTGTGGCTCTAAATATCTCGAAGCCCTTTGACAGGGTTTGGTTTGCTGGCCTTTTCCACAACCTCAAAGGCAACGGTGTCTCTGGATGAATATTTAGTTTAATGCAGTCGTCCGTAACAAATTGTGAGATGAAGGTAGTGTTGAACGGACACGCTTCTAGTTCATTTTGCATTAATGCGGGGGTGGCCCCAGGGCTCAATACTTGCACCTACGTTGTTTCTTATCTTCATCAATGACATTCCCGATGTCATCAGTTCCTAACTAGGTATATATGCAGATGACGCAACTATTTACTCCAGTCTTAGTAGTAAGTCCCACAGGTCCGACAAAGTAAAACTGGGAACTACTCTCGAAATTGACCTCCAATCAGTTATTAACTGAGGCAAGGAATGTCTTGTAAATGTAAGCGCCTCTAAAACTAAACTGCTTTCATTTAATCACTATAGATCACCTTTTCTGTATGGCTGAAGTTAATCTCCAGCTAAGCAAAACTTTACGCCTACTTAGGCTCAAATTTTCTATTGACAAGAAGTGAAGTGATTATATTAAATCAATCGTTAGGTCTAATGCGAGGAAAGTTGGTTCACTGTGTCGTGTCAGATAATCTTTTTTGATCAAAATCTATATCGTACATTTATAAACCTGCTATTTGTCCATGCATTGACTACTGCTTGCATATCTGGTCTGATACTCCGTCTATATATCTCGAGATTCTTGACAAAATTCAAAGAAGGGTCTGTAATGTAATTGATCCTGACCTGGTATCTCGTCTTCAGTCACATTACCGACGTAACGTGATGTCCCTCTGTCTTTTCTACAAATATTTTCAAGGTAATTATTCTGTTGAGTTTTCCGCCTTGTTACCTCAAATGCGTAAATTTAAGCGTGCTACTAGATTGGCAAGTAGGTCTCAGCGTTTTAATGTTGAACTAGCTAAATGCAACTGCCACTTCTATTTTAACAAATTTTTCTCGCAATTTTTGCCTATGAAATTCTATTCAGATTTTTTGCTTCTCTGTCACATACAGTCTTCAAAAAATTAAGTGTAATGTCAATCGCCATCTTCCGTCTTCCTGAAACCTGTTCTTTTATTGTCCTTTCTCCTTATTAAAGTCCTCTCATTGTCTTTCACTGTCAGTAATCCCTTGCGTCCTAGGAACATTATCACTTTGCCCGGGGTAAAATGATTAAAAACAAAAGTCTTCAACGAAGTCAAAAAAAGATTATGAAACAAACCTAAAAGATAGTGGATTTTCAGTAACACTCACATACACACCACACAGTACCAAAAATGTCAACCGCTAAAATAATAATAATAATAATAATAATAATAATAATAATAATAATAATAATAATAAAACAAATAAGCGGAAAATTAAATAAAGAAATTAAGCAAATAATAAACTACGAATGCACACATAAACACAAGCAAATGTCATAATAATAAAGAATAAATGATAATGAATGAATACAATATACACTAAATAATCAATAATAAATAATCAGGTAAAAGTTAAAAAGAAACAACATTATAAAATAGTTACAAATGACCGCATGCAGATCCACAATTATTTCCACCCAATAGCCTTTAGAATAATTTTAAATGTAAACGTTATCGCCTACCCAGTAATATTTATGATAATACAATAAACCGGAAATGCCTGACCTTGCTACACATAATGCACCAATGACCAGAATATATAAATATTAGGTCCAACACACAATACACAGGGCCTGAAGATTGGCCTCAAGCATGAACCAGATTGTCACCTCAAGTTGTTAACATCACTGTTCACACACACACACACACACACACACACACACACACACACACACAAATATATATATATATATATATATTTAAATGAAGTGAATTTGTAATCAGTGACTATTACTGCGGCTAATACAAGACTCTTCGTTAAGACGAATCGAGTTCACCGGTCACGAGCATGTTTGTCTAAAAATAAATACGTCTTCATCCCTGCGTCAATGGCTTAGGGATAAAATCTCTGACTGATACCAGATCAGTTGGGTTTCGATCCAGGCTTGAGACACTCGAATGTCTAGCCACACTGATGAGCTGTGAAACAACGAAACAGTCTTTCAATATATATATACAAGTTTCGGTTGAGCTCTTCGAGGAGAAAAGTGAATTTGTAAACAGTGACTATTACTGTGGCTAAGATGAATCGAGTTCTCCGGTCATTAAAAATGAATACGTCTAAATTCACCTTCATCCCTGCTGTGCGCCAATGGTTAAAGATAAAATCTCCGGTAGTGAGGCAATCGGATGTCTAGCCACATTGATCAGCTGTGAAACAGCGAAACAGTATGTCACACGCACGCAGACACACACACACACACACACACACATATGTATGTGTGTGTGTCTCTGTGTGTGCATACTTTAATATATAATATTTAAATATATTTAAATTTTAAATATAAGTTACCACCTACACAATAACAGTTTGGATAATACAATAAATCAGAAATACATTAGTTTGCTACCTTGCCACAAACCACCACGGCAAATGTAAAAATATACAACAGAATTAAAACGTTAAACAAAGCCTTTACTTTAGAAATAAAGTAAAAATAAATTAAGAAAATAATAAACAAGTTAACAAACTAAGAATGCACGCATTAACACAAGTAAATTTAATAAAAATCAACGACCAATAATTAATGAATAATAATTAATAATCAACATAAGTAATCAATAATAAATAATATGTTGAACACTATAAAATACCTACAAATAACTGCATTCCAACACGATTATTTCTGTTCTATAGTCATTAGAATAATTTCAAATATAAATATTATCACCTACCCAATAACCATTAGGATAATATCATAAAAAAGAAATATCTGACCTTGATACCCATCGGTCCCATTGACCAGCCTATATAAATAGTCGACCCACCATACTGCAGACGTAGCCCGAATATTGCGTTTAAGTACGAAACAAACTGTCGCTACTCAGTGTTGACGTCAGTGTTAACTCGTATATTTACAGACGCTCTATACCTAATTTTGTGTGTGTGTGTGTGTGTGTGTGTGTGCGTGCGTGCGTGTGTGTGTGTGTGTGTGTGTGTGTGTGTGTGTGTGTGTGTGTGTGTAATATATTTGGGTATTTAATCCCGACAGAGTTATAATGAATTTCGCCTATATAGCTTCCTCAGATTGATAACGAAAAACGCATACACACACACACACACAATACATATATATATATATATATATATATATATATATATATATATATATATATATATATATATATATATCGCCTATGGGGTGTGTATGTCGCCAAGAAATGTATACACTCTTCCGGTATATCTTCGGACGTTTGAAAATACGCATATTTTTCTCACTGAAACCCTTCTTTAAATCTTCTCTCTGTTACATTTTAATGCCCCCTCCACCTTTGGACCTCCCTGCCTCTCATTCGTCATTATCAATAATGTTAATGTTTATCAGCATTGAAATGCAGAAAATAACACTACACGCATTCGACATTCGTACATTTCAATTAAAATTACAACGTTTCCTTAAAATAACAATTAGGATGAAATTAATAAAACCATTTTCTCTCTTGTTACTGATAACTTCAACATTTTGATTTTGATTTTCTTACAAACTTTGCACTTTTGATATAACTGTACGCGTATCGAATGCAATTGATGTCATTTTCGCTATTTTCAATGATAACATTCACGTTCTTGATAACATTCCCGTTCTTGATCTTCGAAAGTACTGGAATAAGAACCTTGCGAAACTTTGGGGGGTTCTTTCATCAATTTGAACTAGATGTACGGCAACTAATACGTAAACTGAATAAAAAGATGAATAGGCAGCATTTGCCGATCGATTTCAGTAATTCAGTGTTTCAATGAAACTTTTCTCATTGATTGATTTGTCTTTTACGACATATCAACATTTCGCAGGTTATTTAAAGTCAGAAAATGTTTTTAGATTATAAGAATTTTTTTTTAGATAATTATATTTTGCTGATACAAGTTTTTTCTAATTAACCCATAGCTGGAGAAGAACAGGTGTATTCATACCATTTCCAGGGTATTAGCACGTAAATGAATAATAACTAATATAACGGGAATTGGAACTCAGCTCATCGATTTCCAATTGCGAGTCATTATCCATTACACCACCTGCGCATCCAAGTTTATAGCACCTGGTATTCCCAAGCAGTCACCCATCTAGGTACTGACCAGGACCGACGTTGCTTAACTTCATTAATCGTGCGATAACCAGTGTTTCAACGTGATATGGCCGTAAGACTAGTCGTTCTAAGGAACATTAAAATTCTCAGTTCAAATCATTCATATATACGTGTGTGTGTGTGTGTGTGCGTGTGTGTGTGTGTGTGTGTGTGTGTGTGTGTGTGTGTGTGTGTGTGTGTGTGTGTGTGAATAATAGATATTATAGCAAGGCAACGTAAGTTATCTGCGTTCGAACAAGGCATAAGAGGATGCTAGATGGATGAGACATTCCATTTCTGAAACTGTGAGGATATTTGGCATCACATGATCTACAGTGTCACATGTCCGTCCACCTGAGTTACTTAATAGAAGACATTACCGCACACTGTGGTCAGCGAAGTGTTCAACCACAGATCCGTAATTATTAGACGTTGTCCAAATGGGAGATCGGCGCGATACAATCTTCCTAACATTACATTTTTCCTGTTTGATTACCTTAGCAAATGTCATAATTCAAATCATTGGTTAACGAATGAAAACACCTGCTTGACACCTGAAATAGTTGCGCAATTTTGTTCCGTGTCTGTCAATCGTGTTTGATCTGGAGTCGGGATGTTGAATGCTGTTTTTTTCTAAATAAGTATTCTAAGCTCGAAAGATTGCTGTAACACGACCTTTTATCTTTGAGTTATCGATATAACATATTCGACTAAACTTAGTAAATGGTTAAGGCATAAGTATTTGTTTATAAAACAACAAAAACAAATTCGTAGTAGAGAAGATTTTAACATTTCTGTTTAATAACATTCTTGGTTAAATGTGTATGAGCTGCCTTCGCTGGTTCCTATTACTCATGAATTTAAGCGTCCTACGAGGCTGGCATCCCGTTCCCACCCCTTCACCGTTGAAACTGTTAGATGTAGACGTCTCTTCTACTCCAGTAGCTTGATGTCTCGCACATCTCGCCTGTGGAACTCCCTTCCTTATTCCTGTTTCCCTGACAAATGCAATCTCCAACTATTTAAGTGTAACGTCAATCGACATCTCCAGTTGCCTTAATCTATCGACTTCCCTTCTCCACATCCTTTCACCTTTCATTCCTATCTGCTCTCGCTCCAAATCTTCTGTAACCCCCTTGCCTTGATCGATCCACTATCTTTCTCCACATCCTCTCCTTTACCACTCCTATCTGCTCTTCCTCCTAACCTTCTGTAACCCCTTGCGTGCTAGTCGCTTCCAGCCTTGCTTGGGGTGATAAGCTTAAAAAAAAAGAAAAAAGATTTTAACCACTGCGTATTTATAAAATTAAACCAGCTTATATAAATCGGTAACTCCACTCAATATTAACAAAAAAGACTCATTAATCGTTTTTTTTTCTATTTTTTTTTCTTTTGCTTATTTTTTACACAGGTAATGGACTGTTACTTCGTTTCTGTATATTTCAAAATTATCAATCATTCAAATTTTACAAGTAAACGATCTGAATGTCAGCGACTTAGATGGAATGTGATAAACTTACCCAAGGTCTAAATACCTATTTTTCTTTGTTGTCTATGAATCATATATATATTTTTTAAATTCATAGACACATTGTTCAAAAATCAATTATAGGCAAAAAGCTTAATATTGCCGTTCAATGATTTATTTTGATATCGATCTTCAATTAACTCACTGATAATTGACCTATTTTAGAGCTCAATGAAATGCTATATACGTTTTAATGAAAGACAAAAAAACAACACACACATACGTGTGTACACACATACACAGATATTATATATGTGTGTGTGTGCATGTGCGCGTCTGTGTGTATGTGTGCATAGAGTGATAGGTGTGGGTATGTCGATGGGTATCGAATGGCAGACGAAAATGAATGAATTGAAACAAAAACAAAATGTGTCTCCCCATTTCTCCTTCATACTCACACACACACGCGCGTGCGCGCACACTCCTTTTAATTCTTTCTCTCTCTCTCACTAACTGTCTTTTATTCTTGTTTTTTTTGTTTGGGTATGCACATGATTACAAATATATAGGTATGCATACACGTACATTAACGCAGAGACGCACACAAGAAAATTAACACACAGAATCACACATACACTCAAATAACAACCGTATGTTTGCACACATGTAAACATTCTTACTCTACATACAATCACACACAGGTACACACACATATATATATATATATATATATATATATATATATATATATATATATATATATATATATATATACATGATAGAAATTGTTAGGGGGATTTGAAAATTATAATTAAGTAATTCATTGACTCTGAAAGAAACCTCAACAGAATGCAGAAAACACTGGACGGCCGTTTCGTCCTATATTTGGGACTCATCAACAGTGCGCATCCACTACCGAGAATCGAAACCCTGACAGTTGAGTTATCAAGCAAACGTCATACCAACTGCTTTTATATATATATATATATATATATATATATATATATATATATATATATATATATATATATATATATATATATATATATATATATATATATATATATATAAACACAAAATCTCATACACGTACGCACACATAAGGCATATATACACGCACACCATACTCGCACATTCGCGCGCACATACACTCGCATGCACATACAAAAATGCACTCACGGCTCGAAAATACGCAGGCGCACACACACTGACACGCGGACACACACATGTGCACACATACGCGCGCACATACATCCACACATATATTAGGAGCTTAAGCTTTCTTTATGGCTGTAGTACAAAGAAAAGAATTTCTGAATTGTTAGGTGACATGTGTCATATTATATGTCAGTGTATTTTGTACAATTTCATCAAAGACACCTAAAGCGTGGTTCTAAATGTGGTTCTATAGAAAGATGTTGGGATACCATGGACCGACAACGTGAGCAACGACGAAGTTTTAGAGAAAATGGAAACAAAAAGAAAACTTACATCAGGAAGAAATTTCTTGGGGCACATAATAAGGAAAGAGGGCTTGGAAGATTTGATACTCACAGGACAGATTGAAGACAAGAGGGTCAGAGGAAAACAACGCATGAGACAAAATTTATTAGAGCTCCAAATGGCAGAAAATTGTGGAGAGCCATGATCACCTCTGTCTTGATGGGACACGGCATATAGAAAAGAAGTGTTATTCATTACTTATATATTCTTAGTTATTGCAAGTTTATTATTATTATTATTATTATTATTATTGTTGTTGTTGTTGTTGTTGTTGTTGTTGTTGTTGTTGTTGTTGTTATATCTGTGCCGTAAAAAATAACGGCAATTGTTAGAAACTTTTAATAGTGAAATACAATGAAAGAAAATTTTGAAACAATGTTGAGATTTAATAAAACGCAGATAAAGAATTCACAACTAAAATAGATGCCAATGAACCAGTTAATATGTTTCCATTATATTTTTAAACGTTCAGTAACATTTATGACTCACTGATTACTTCTGGTATTGTATATATCGCTTTTTGCTCAACATTTTTTCATGTCAAAATTTTTTTGTGTTTAATATAACAGTGAAATAGAAATACCTCTCGGCAGAAAAAGAATAAAACAACAAAGACGGCGATGAAAAGGCCTATTTCAAAACCTAGTTGAAGGAAGATGAGTAATTAATAGAAAAATATACCTATGTACCTCACATGAAAGGCTTGAACAAATACTACTTTAATCTAAGAAACATAGGAGTAAAGGACCTTATTAATTAAACGGTTCATTTTGCTGGAGAACTAATTTTGTCGAAATAATTTTGCAGATAAATATTTTATTTGTATAAATTATTAAAACGACTAAGGGAAGTAATCACTCATAAATTGACTAACTTATTGAGTTACCTCCCTTGCAATTACAGATAACATAGAAAATGTATAAATAAATATACTTGATAATTATTATTATTATTATTATTATCTTTTTCGAATGTTAGAATACATGAAAGAACACACGCACGCACACACTCTCACTCACACACACACACACACACACACACACACACACACACACACACATATATATATATATATATATATATATGTGAAAATTTCTCAAATTTTACTTTTAGAGAAGACAATATATGTAAATAAATGACAATAAGAAAACAGTAATTGCTGACGCGTTTCGTCCAATGCGGACTTTTTCAAAGCAAGTAACGAAATGAATTTAATCAAACAAAGAAAATTAATAAAAACAAAAAACAGAGTGTTCTTAGCAACGGGAATGTAGGAAACGCTATTTTCATATTGTTAACTGAAAATGACGTCAGTTAATGTCACGTGTGGAGAATATTTCATTAATCTGTGTTGATGGATTCAACCATTTTCTTTTGATTTTAATATGTTTTTGTGTACATTTGTTTGTGAGAGCAGTAATTTTGTTAGAAAAGCTGAAATAAGGAAAAAACCTGGGCGTAGATTAATATTTGGGTACTGTTCGATTGCGGCACTCTCTTGGATTTTGCTTCTGAGTGAGTTATTTTCTTTTTTTATAAGTATAGAGTTTTTAAACAAAAAAATTATATATATATAAAACACCAGATGTCCGTTAAAGAATCAAACACAATCGCGTTCCACACCACGTGTCGTCCAAGTCTAAAAACAAACACACAAACACAGTAATTTAAGTACAACACACATACGAAGAAGAAAAAAAGAAAAATACTAAATTCTAAAATTAGACACATAAACTAGGGGTAAACAAACACATGAATATTTTAAATCTACATAAATATTTTTACAGTTAAAAATATTTTAAGAAATATTTCTTGAGTTATGGTCAAAAAACCTTTTAAACAACATTTAAGACACTATCATCAGTCTTCCGCCAAAAATTCAAACAAAGTTGCATTGCACATCACGTGACATGCGCACGCTTCACGACAAACGCTGTAAACAAACGCTGTAAACAAACACACAAACACAGTTTCTAATTTGATTTCTGAGGAAAGACCTAGGTGGTCTGAAATATTAAATAATTAAATATATACAAAAACACAGAAATAAATACTTTCATAAAAAAAACACCCAATTTTGTTTCATTCATTTTATCCAGATATTATATACATATCAAGAAAGTATACGTGGCCTCTCATTATGCTATTTGGACCCTACTTAGAAGGAAAAAAACTCCACGATAGAAGAACACTAGAAAAAACACTCTACAAACTGGCACAGATACACTCGGACATTATATTTCTCGGACTCTGCAAAAAAATGGATGTAGTACCAAAAGGATTCAGATTCAAATACAATTTCCAACACAGCTTTAGTACACTGCATAAAGAAAAAGCTCAGCACATATACAACAGAACCTCCACGCAATTAAGAAATCTTGCGCACAACACTGCTTACACTAAGAAATCTTTCTACATGAACTTATCCAAAAAAATCAGTTATTCGCTCTACCTAACACTTTCTCCCTCGCAATACTCTCAGGTAAAACAAACACTCAATTTCCTATACCAAAAAAAACTGACAGAATGTATATCCTTAAAAAACCAAAAACTCAATAGACTAATTGCTGAGGACCCACTTTTGCAACACATACCATACCTGAACAACTACTTAATGCAACAAACCTCACGAAGATCTCATTATGCCCACCACACCCATACTAACTCTGCTGACAACCACATCGCCAACCTATCCAAATATACTCTTACCCAAGAAGAAACCGCTTTACTAAATAAAGGATTATCATTCTGCCCCTCACAACCACTAAAACCTCTAAACCTCTGCTATGATATGGAAAATTACATTCGTAGACTGAGACTAAAAGAATATTTCTCGGACAACAAATCTACCTCCAGTACGGACAACACCACTAAACAATCATGCTCCAAACCACCTCCAACGAAGAATAACTCTCTATGGACCCCACCAACCGGACGAAATCAACACTTAGACCAATATGCCATCAAAGCCAGACAACACATGGATAACTTCCTAGCAAACAAAGGACACCACACAAAAAAATACAACTTATCCAAAATAGAACACCAAGCCATCTATAATCTTAAAAACAACCAAGACATAATTATCACACCAGCCGACAAGGGCGGAGCTATAACCATCTTAGACACTAATAACTACATAAAAGAAGCAGAATCACAACTTCAAAATAACCAGTTCTATGCACCCTTACCTCTAGACCCAACTAACACATTCAAGACAGAACTATCATCTCTCACTCAGAACCTGAACCACAACATAAGGGGCACCATAAATTCTCTTATCCCTGAGAACCCTAAAACAGCAACATTCTACACTATCCCAAAACTACACAAACTCCCTAAAATCATTTCAGAAAAACACTCTAACACTCTCTCATCCAACGAACACCAAATTACACAACAACACAATGCAGGGAATATATATGAAATTTCAAAATCCCTCAAAATCATACCACCTGGTAGACCCATAATATCAGGCATTGGTACCCTCACAGAACTTATATCCGGGTACATAGACAACATCCTAAAACCTTTACTGCCTGACATACCCAGTTATATTAGAGACACCACCGACTTTCTCAACAAATTAAAAAACCTCAACTCAGTCAACCCGGATACAATCCTAGTAACGATGGATGTTTCATCTCTTTATACGAACATTCCACACACTGAAGGAGTTTCAGCTTGCCGTGAGTTCCTTAGTAAAAAATTACCCAACAACCAAGTTATAGATATATGTCAATTAATAAATTTCATTCTTACACATAACAACTTTAAATTCAACAACAAACACTATTTACAAATTAGTGGCACAGCAATGGGCACGAAAATGGCACCTAGCTATGCTAATATCTTTATGCACATTCTAGAAAGGAAAATACTAGACAATTCAGAATTTAAACCATTACACTACTTTAGATATATTGACGACATTTTCTTGCTATGGACTCATGGATCAGAAAAACTAAAAAGTTTTTTCACTTTCTGCAACAACTTCCACAACACAATTAAATTTACCATGGAACATTCAAACACATCCGTCTCTTTCTTAGACGTTGTGATAAAATTAAACAAACACACACTTTCCACCAGTTTATACAACAAACCCACAAACCATCACAAATTCCTTCACTTCAAAAGCTGTCATCCTCTTAAATTAAAAAAATCTATCGTATACAGCTCATTTCTAAGAATCAAACGCATATGCTCAGACCATCTAGATTTTCTACACAACATTAATAACTTAACAGAACAATTCCTAAAATGTAAATACCCAATAAATATAATAAAAGAAGCACTTAATAAAACTATCCACATAAACCGTAACACACTTCTCACATACAAAAAAAGTAAAAACAACAATCGGATTCCCATGGTTTTAACCACAATCAATATTCCCACACACTTACTCACAAATTAAAAAATGACTACAAGATCCTCCAATTAAACAAAAATATCCAACACATTTTCGCCAAACCACCCATCAACGCAAAAAAACAAACACCTAACTTATCAGCTATCCTCACCTCCACCAAATATCTAAATAATACAAACCAAACAGGTAATTACAAATGTAACAAAACTCGTTGTCTAATTTGCAAACACATAATAACAGACAGTGAATTTCTCGCACCCAACTCCAAAATCACAATACATCCACCCCGCCTCACTTGTGATAGCAATAATATAATTTACTACCTATTCTGCACAATATGTCCTAATAGTGGATATATTGGCGAATCTGGAACTAACTTTAGGCTTCGTTTCAACAACCATAAACAAGATATACGACAAAATAACTCATATTCCCCAGTAGCAGAACACTTCAATAGACCACGACATTCGATAGATAATTGCAAATGTATATTGATAGACTCAAATTTTAGCACGACATACATACGAAGAAAAAAAGAGAAATACTGGATTTTAAAATTAAACACATATAAACTAGGGTTAAACAAAGACTTGGGTATTCTAAATCAGTATAAATATTTTAATAGTTAAAATATTTCTTAAAAAAAATTCTTTAGATATGGTAAAAAATCCTTTTTAAACAATAACCAAAACACCAGATGTCCGTTAAAGAATCAAACACAATCGCGTTCCACACCACGTGTCGTCCAAGTCTAAAAACAAACACACAAACACAGTAATTTAAGTACAACACACATACGAAGAAGAAAAAAAGAAAAATACTAAATTCTAAAATTAGACACATAAACTAGGGGTAAACAAACACATGAATATTTTAAATCTACATAAATATTTTTACAGTTAAAAATATTTTAAGAAATATTTCTTGAGTTATGGTCAAAAAACCTTTTAAACAACATTTAAGACACTATCATCAGTCTTCCGCCAAAAATTCAAACAAAGTTGCATTGCACATCACGTGACATGCGCACGCTTCACGACAAACGCTGTAAACAAACGCTGTAAACAAACACACAAACACAGTTTCTAATTTGATTTCTGAGGAAAGACCTAGGTGGTCTGAAATATTAAATAATTAAATATATACAAAAACACAGAAATAAATACTTTCATAAAAAAAACACCCAATTTTGTTTCATTCATTTTATCCAGATATTATATATATATATATATATATATATATATATATATATATATATATATATATATATATATATATATATCAACATATATTGTTAAATATAGAAGACAATGAATGTCTATTATGTCTGATCATGAGCTGTTCTAATGAGACATTCCCCGGAATGGTTATACAGACATGAGACAAAGACATCCACCGTCAAAAATTATATTTTGTTATTTTGACATAGAAGATGGCTATGCAATGTTAACGGTCGCGCAATAACAGACGCAGATCGTAAGTTCAAGATGCGGTTCTATGACGTCATACTATATTTTTTAAAAGATTCAACGTTGGTTTGAATAGAACAAAAGTCATTTTAAAACGTCTGTACAAAGGGTTATCCATTAAAGGGATAAGCCTTTTATAACTTCTATAGTTATAAAATCTAATCTGAATCTATACACTTATCCGTGCCAAAAAGTGCGTAAAAGCAGATGTTATAACTTTTCATGTTTTATTTTGTTTTTAGGTTTTTGTGGTTTATGTTTTTGTTTTTTTATTTTAATATTGATGTTAATTTATTTGTTACGCGGCCGTGATGTTGATACTTGCATTAAAAACATCGTGTCGATTTTCAGTTTTTAGTCACTTAACACTCTGCATAGTGAAATAAAACTAATACAAAAAAAATTGTAGTAATGAACCCCGAATATTTCAAAAGAAGAAAGAGAGGAGTAGGGAGGATAGGAGAGAATGAGAGAAACTCATTAAACAAATTAACTGATTCGGTAAATACTAATCGTAAAAAATGTCTAATTGCTCGTTAAAGATATTAAAATTCAATCTAATTTTAAACAAGATTTGATTGACAGCTAATAAAGTGTTTTCTTTTGTTTTCCTTTAGGTCGAAAAGTGGGAGTAGTAGAGAATGTCATGATTTATTTTCATTATCTTAATTGGGGTGGAGAATTAAAATAGTTCCAAGGATGCAGTGGAACAAACCGTAGAGTGATGGTTAACAAGCTAATGCTGTTAAACCATCACTAGTGCAATGAATCCGATACTCACTGGCTGCTCCAGCTCTTGTTGCCTTTTCTCAGACTAAACAAACATTAATATCTTGGCATGCTTTCTAACTAAATTAGTTGTATTACTTACACTAACGCTATGTTTGTTATTCGATCGCATATGAATTGGTCTGCTTAAACTTTTCATTTTCAAGGTAAGCAGGTAATCTATCCCTACTTGTATCGCTTGGCGCAATACATTCTTTTCAAGCATTCTCCAACATCTTATCCAATACTGCTACTTTTTAAATATCAATATATTGCCAAGAATGGTGTAAGTTAATAGGTTAATTCTAATAAACTAATGTTAGTAATTCATTTATTAGCATAGTAAGTTTTAACTATCCCACCCTAGCTGCGTTGTACCAGTCTCCTTATACCTATCACATACTATTTACTAATTTCACTTATAATGATAATGAAACAAATAAAAAATCTTTTCAGTTTTACACATTATTCGGACTATTGTCCTCATCTTTGCGGCCATATTTATTACAACGTTTCGGCCGTTGTACGCTCCGGCCTTCTTCAGGTAGCTGGAATTTCGAACTGAACCCTTTATTTCACTCACTCGGATAGACTGTTCTCAAGAAAACATAGCACAGTGGATAAAGGCGTTAGTTAGATCCAGCGACAGGACCCAAAGAGTGTGAGTTCAATACCTGGTTTAAGGCGGTGGAGAACATGGAGAGGGGAATTAACAGGAGATAACTGATAACTGACATCCATTAGACATGGCACGTGGAACTAGAACAGTCTACCCCAGTGAGCAAAATAAAGGGTCCAGCCACCTGAAGAAGGCCGGAGTGTACAACGGCCAAAACGTTGTAATAAATATGGCGACAAAGATGAGGACAATAGTCCGAATAATGTAAATAGTGTACATAATACCTCATCTCAGAAATATAGACAGATACTTTTCGGTTTTACTTAGTATGATTCAAAACATTCATAGTAAGATATAAACAATCATTCATCGCTATCTGTCCCAAGTGATGATGGATTCTTTCAAGGAAAAATAATGCGTGTGAATGGGATTTTTAGAGTACTAAATAGTACTAATTCAGGTCTGCTGGTAAATGTGTATTTACAGTGAATGAACAGGCCAAAGTTCAATGCAAGGAGTGCTGTTCTTGCGCATTTTCATTCTCGTAGAATGTTTATTCGACAAGGCTAGGGGACATAATTTACTGTTATTTAAAGTATAGCTGAAAGGAGAGGAACTGTGATCATGCCATTTCCAAAGACATTAGTGAACTAAAACGATCAGAAGTTGAACTTTGTCCGACGACTTCATTTTCCGAGATAATCGTTAAAATACCTTCTCATCCGTTACATTATGGTAATATTCTAAGCGTACCTGAGTTAATTATGGTAATTTTCTAAGCGTACCTTAGATGTGGCCCAAGGCCGAAAGTCAGAGTGACTCAGTGAGGATCGAACTCACTATTTAGTTGTAAGTGATCTAGCGAAGCAAGCTTACTAACCATTAAAATACGTCGAAGTGTCCCTTATCTATGACATAATGAATGACTTAATATACTAATGTCAGATAAGCTTGATTATTTGTGAAAGATTTTAGAATATTCCAGAACTTATACTATGAGCAAAACGCCTGTATACGGATAGAAAATGAATTCAGTCAGAAAGAGCAATAAAAATACAAAAGGACGTATACCTATGGTTTATAGATTATGCAAAAGTACGTCAGAAAGAACTATTTGAACTGCTAGGTAAGCTTTATTTACTTGGGAAAGATTTTAGAATATTCCAGAACTTATACTATGATCAAAACGCCTGTATACGGATAGAAAATCAATTAAGGAAATAAACAAAAATAGCATGCTTAAAACAAGAATTCGTTTTCTCACCTAACTTATTCAACCATTATAGTGAGACGAAAATGAGAACTCTTACCAGGTGGCTACAATATTAGCAACATAAGATATTCAAACGACATAGTGTTGATAGTAGACGCAGAAAGAAAACTACTGGAAATAATAAAGAAAAGCTTCAAGAAAGGATTATGCATCAATTTTAAGAAGACTGAATGCGTGGTTTTTAGTAAGAGGAACCTCCTTCCTAATATGCGACCTACAAATTGGAGACACCAAAATAAAGCAAGTGCGAAAGGTTAAATATCTAGGAAATGTTTTAACAGACAATGGAAAATGTGACACCGAAATCCGAAGGCGTATTAAGAGAGCGAATGGTGCCTTCAAAAAGGTAAGCAGAGTATTAGAAACTTAATTAGAAACTTAATTAGAAACTTCATTAGAAACTTCATTAGAAACTTCATTAGAAAGAAAGAAAAGACTGTTGAACAGCTATGTAATATCAGTCCTCTTCTATGGCAAAGTAAAGAATAGACATGAAGCAACTGGCATACGACTCTACAGAAGTATGCTGAAAATAACATGGACAGAACACGTAAGCAACGAGGAAGTTTTATGGAAAATTGGAACAAAAAGTATTTGTAGTTAGAATCAGAAAAAGAAAGTTGGAATTTATAAGGCATATAATGGAGAAAGAGGGCTTAGTGAATTTAACGCATTGAAGGCAACGGGGAAAGAGAAAAGCGGTGAATAAACTAACTGGCTTAAGTAAATGGTTGGTAGAACAGGAATTAGGAGGGAGATAGCAAAAAGATAAAATAACGGACAGGAAATTGTAGAAAACTACGATCATCCACGTCCTGAAAGGACACGGCACATAAAGTTATGAAAGAATATTCGGATATTAATTATTAATTAAAATCAGATTCGGGTATTAATTATTAAATAAAATTTGCTTAGTTTGGTACAAGCCCGCAAAAGTAAGTGTCAAACACACTGCACAAAATAGAATATTGCTGCTATATATGGATTGGAATGGATTTCCACCGTCCTCATTTTCCAACCCTGTAAAAGTTCAAAAGTGGCCCTGTGGGTGATTAATTATTTTTCCAGCACGCAAACCCTTTCCCACAATCGAAACTTTACTAGCCTGTCGCTATTTTAACGCTATTTCCATGGCAAATGTTCAGATGAGCTACATTCTTTACTTCCACCAGTTCAGACCTTCACAGTTGACCCGCTGTGTACCGTGTACAGGGTCAATGCATCCTTTTTATTCCACTGATAAAGAAGTTCTCCACTCGGACAGTTTCTTCACCAGAAGTGTTACTTTGTAGAACAGAAACCTGAGAGCATGTTTTCCCGACTACCAGGATATTAACATCTTCATGTCTAGTGTTAATAGTTATCTATCCTACATATCCTCATAATATGCACTTCTTAATTCCTCATATTACGCTCTTACATTAACCCTCTACCTTGAGTGGCTCTTGGGCTTTGTATTAGGTAAACAATAGTGTAAATATAAATAAATATCACTCAACAGCGAGAGCCACCAGCAGATATTTGCTAATTTTAATTTTGTACGCTGCTATATTACTGTTTCTGAGTCTTATTAAAGGGAAATAATTTTATTATTATTATTATTATTATTATTATTATTATTATTATTATTATTATTATTTCCTTTGATATCTGGCGTGTACACATTTCTTTCCGGGTCCCGCCCAGGGACCTATGGTTAGAAATGGCACCATGACACTTTCCACTGCAAATAAATAAATAAAAAAAATTTAAAAAATAATTACATAGATAAAGCCCTTCGTAAAGTGTGGGCTGTACTTGTCAGAACAATTTTTTGTATCTCTCCGAGGCATGGACTTCCAGGGATCCCTTCAATCAGCCTACTGGAATCTTTTCCAACCAGTCCAAGGGCTCCAACTACAACAGGAATTGTTGATGTTCCCATGTGCCACATTTTTGAGATTTCTATTTTTGACAGTTTTTTCGAATATCTTCAAAGATACATTGCAGTCTGCAGGGACTGCCATATCGATACGGAGGCACTTATTTTGTTTGTGGTCTTTAATAACAATTATTATTATTATTATTATTATTGTCGCTGTTGTTGTTGTAGTTGTTTTATTTCCTTTGGTCTCTTGTGTATACACATTTCTTTCCGGTTTCTGACCAGTGACCTAGGGTCAATAAAGGCATCATGACATTTTCCACCGATCAGTTTGGAAAGAAATCGCACATATTTTACATAGATAAGACCCTTCGTAAGGTGTGGGCTGTACTCGTGAGATCAATTTTTTGTACCTCTTTAAGGCATAGGCTACCAGGAATCCCTTCAATGAGTCTATTAGAATATTGTCCAATGAATTAGAGGGCTACCAGCTACAACAGGTATTGTTGATGTGCCATGTTTTTGAGATTTCCATTTCAAGGTCCTTGTATTTTAATAGGTTTTGAAGATCTTCAACGATACATTACAATCTGCAAGGACTGCTATGTCAATAAGGAGGCACATTTTGTCTTTGCGGTCTCTAATCATGATATCAGCTTTAATTGTTCTGTCTGTGTGTATTGTAAAGTTATTATTATTATTTCTTTGAATGTTTGTTGTATACACATTTCCTACCACACATTTTACGTAGATAAAGTTCTTTGTATTATTTGAGCTGTACTTGTGAGTACAATTTTTTGTATGTCTTTAAAGCATTTATTATTATTATTATCATTATTATTATTATTATTATTATTATTATTATTATTATTATTATTTGTGTATGTTATGTTTCCTACTTTGTATTCTGTAGAGCCGGGTCCAGACTATGGTCCTTAAGCCCTATAGGAGAATTGTCATTTAATTTATATCATTTTTCTTAGTATATGGGATGTTACTAGTAAGGCGATCTTCTGGGCAACTTTTATGTTGATGTTACCTATTATTATTATTATTATTATTATTATTATTATTATTATTATTATTATTATTATTTATGCATGCAATGTTCCTTGCTTTGTATTCTATAGAGGCGGGTCCAAACTATGGTCCTTAGGTCCTATCATATTTTCCACAGATCCTGCATTTCGGGTTAGTTTCAATCTTGATTATGTGACAGTGATAAGATCTGATTGCCAAACTTTGGTCCAGAGCTGTAATAATTAGGCCTTCTGCCTCAGCTTTCAGCCCGGTGTTCCTCAACCACTGATGTTTCTCTTGGTCCACATCTGCTTCTTTCGTTCTTGTCATGTCCTCTCATTTTTTTTTTTTTTTTTGTAATTTCATATGGCCAAGTTTTGCTTTCTGTTTCACTCGTTTGGCGTAGATGGTATTCGCTTCGTTTTTTGTTGGTAGGATTTCAGGTATATTAAGCTGTTTCTTGAAGAGTGCAGCTTCTTTATTGACGGAGTGGATTTGGTATTTTACTATTTGTAAGAGTGCATCATTGTCTCTTTGTGAGGTATGCTTCTAATCTGATTATTTCAGCTTTTATAATTCAATATAGATTAGTCCCCGACTTCTTAAAGCTCTTGGTACATACAAACTATCAACATCTGATTTCGGGAGGTGCATCCTCATTTGAGTAAGCATTTTTCTTGTCTTGGCATCCAATCTTTTAATATCATTCAACTTCCATTTCATAATGTTGAAGCTGTACGTTACTACGTGTATAGCTAATGTGTTGATAGCCTTCATTTTATTGGCTCCATTAAGTTCGCCTTCTAGTATCAAAAGCACTCTCCTATAATATTTTTTTCGGGTCTTTTACTTCATAAATGAAAATTATATCATTGTATACCCGTGCACTGTCTTCATGAGTGCTAGATTGTTTTTTTTATCCAAAAATTAGATGGTCCTCGTACCCGTAACTTTCTCTTTTACATCCCCTCTGTTCTGCTGAGAGTAAATTGTTTTTCTCAAGGAAGTTGGATGTCCTCTCGGTTATGACAGAAGTGAGGATCTTGTACATTGTTCGTAGGCAGGTGATGGGCCTATAGTTCTTCTGGTTCTGCGTCTCTTCTGTTTTTGGGAGTAAGTATGTTACTTCCTACGTGGGCCATTTAAGGCATTTTTCTGAATTTATGATTATATCATTGTATGGCTGTGCCATATCCTGGTGGGTGCTGGATAGGGGTTTTATTCAAAAATTGGATATTTGTTCTATTCCTGGGGATTTCCAGATTTTGCTTTTGCAGATGGCAGTGATTGTTTCGGTAATATTGATATCCATCTTCTTTTTGCACTCTCTGTGTGTGCTGTTCCTGTTGTCACTTGATCCATGTAGCTCTTTCATCGTGCATTTTACAGTTCCCCCACATCTTACACCAGAACTCCTCGACTTCCTGGATATTAGGTGGGTCATTTACCTCTATTTTATTTTATCTTAGTACTCGATATAGTTTCTTGGCATCGTTGTACCAGAAGAATCCAATTCTTTTTTCATAACGCTTGATTGTCTTTACCTTCGCCTGAATTTGTTGTTTCAGCTTCTCTTTAACTTTTGGTACGTCAATCTTATTTTTTATGTCAAGGCTTCGTTTCTGTTGTCTCTTTTTTCTTTCTTTAATTTTGGGGCCCTTGTCTACTTCCCTTAGAAGTGATAGAGATGCCCTCAAAGTTTATTTATTTCGGTTTCTATAATTTCTTTCCAGATTGGCATTTTTCTTTTTCGTTTACATTGTGTTTTTACTTTTTCACCAATTGTTTCTGCGATCGCTGCCGAGGCTGTGTATATATGATGATTAATTTCGGTCAGGTTCATCGGTCACTGCATTTCGTCCCTTATTTTGCTTGGTTAGAAAGGTTGATGGTTTCCTTCACTTGACGGTTCTTTCTTATTTTTGGAATTGTTGGCCTTCCCTCGAAAGATATTTCCTTTACATTTTCCTATTTCTATCGGATGTTTTTTATCATCTCTGTTTCTCTCTCGTATTCGTCATTATCTTCCTTTATTTGCTTGAGTACCTTAGAAGGATTATTACAACTGGTTTCTATTTGTTCCTCTGCATGTGTCTCCTCTGGGTTGTTGGCATTTAGCCCCACGATGTTAACGTTTAATCTATTCTTGATGTTTTCTCGGATGCTTTCGAGTTCTATGTCAGGCATTCTTTTTTCCTGATAATGTCACGCCCGACATTGGCATCGATGTTTAGTATGTTTGATGGGCGTTTTTCTCATCATATTATAAGCGGCTTTAGTTGCTGTTGTCGGATTAATCGTAACGGTGTAAAAGGCTATCATTACTTCAATATACCCTTCTCTAGACCACTTATTTATTGTTCTTTTTATTGGATCTTCTTTTAATGGATATAGAGGTCCCCTGTGAGGATTGTCCTTGGCGTGGTTTTCCTCTAGTTCTAGTTGAGTAGAGTTTCTTCCAGTTGCAGATATTTCGATTCTCACTAGTGACTGCGGTCTTTGTTGACCCGCGTGACGACCGATACGGTTTATCAATATTTTTCATTGTGTCAGCATTATTGTTCGTATTTACCCATATGTGGGGAGCTGGATCGTAGGTGCCAGAGCATATTCATACCATGGCGGGCCATCACGTTCAGTAGGGCTAATTATTATTATTATTATTATTATTATTATTATTATTATTATTATCATTATTATTATTATTATTATTATTATTTCGATTTCTGCTATGGTTACACTACCTATCAAGTCTGCGGGAAAACCTAAGTTAGGTAGTGTTGTGTTGTTATGGCTACATTTCATGATTTGTTTTACTAACTCCCATAACATGACTAGCGTTATATGAACAAATATTTTTCTAGTGTTTGGGCTGTACTTATCTAGTCATCATTCCAAGCGCACCTACGATGACTCGTACTAGTTTTGTTTTTCAATTTACACACTGTTTGCCTCAGGGTTCTTCATAAGATCCAGAGACGGATAGGCAACGTGATTGGCCCTGATCTGTCATCTCGTCTGCAGTCGCTCTCTCACAGACGCGATGTTGCCTCGCTCTGCCTTTTTTACAAGTACTTTCACGGTAATTGCTCCGAGGAGCTGCTCTCGCTTGTCCCTAGGCCTCGTGAATTTAAACGCCCCACGAGGCTGGCAACCCGCTCCCACACCTACACCGTGGAAACTGTTAGATGCAGACGTCTCTTCTACTCCAATAGCTTCATGTCTCGCACATCTCACCTATGGAACTCCCTTCCCTATTACTGTTTCCCTGACAATTACAATCTCCAACGGTTTAAGTGTAGCGTCAATCGACATCTCCAGTTGCTTTGATCTATCCACTTCCCTTCTCCACATCCTTTCATCTTTCATTCCTATCTGCTCTCGCTCCAAATCTTCTGCAACCCCCTTGCCTTGATCGACCCACTGTCTTTCTCTTTCACCACATCCCCTCCCTTGCCACTCCTATCTGCTCTTCCTCCAACCCTTCTTTAACCCCTTGCGTGATAGTGGCTTCCAGCCTTGCTTGGGTTGATACGCTTTAAAAAAAAAAATTTAGATTTCCAGGTTTTTATACGTCGATATTTTTTCAAATTCTTTGGTTACATGTTACATATTTATGTTACAGTCCGCTGGACAAACCATATCAATTAGTAGGTAAGTTTTTTTTTTGGGGGGGGGGTTTACAATTATGTCCGGACTATTTGCTTCAATCTTCCTGTCTGTAAAGATGATGTAATCCCATAAAATTGTGATGACTTCTATTTCTGTAGCCAATCTGGGTGATGTTCATACCAATGTTTATTAACATCTTTTGCAAAGTGTTTGTAAATTGTGCATTTTAAGTATTGCCTCAACTCTATCATAATGAGTTTTATATTAATTTGGCGCAAGCTGTCAGATCCTCATGAGTGGAAACCGACGTCAGAGTCAATAATACATATATATATATATATATATGTGTGTGTGTGTGTGTGTGTTTTTGTTTGACATTAAATAAAAGTTTTATTGTGGGCATCGCTGCACATTCTTTCAAATCCATTATTTCATCATTTGTAAAAAAAATGTACATGAAGATTCCATGAAAATTTGCGACATTACAACTTTATTTGTAATTATGGAAGGCGAGTTGAAATAATTCTGCCCACGACTTTATATATTAAAATAAATAAATATATACATATATATACATATATATATATATATATATATATATATATATATATATATATATATATTTATATATATAGATATATATATATTCATATCTGCTGCACCATCATATATATATATATATATATATATATTGAAGTTTGAAGAAAACAGTAATTGAATCTGATAGTGCAGCAGATATGAGAATACTAGTTCAAATAACATTTGAATATATTTGGCTCGAACCTTTGGCTGGAAAAACGTCGCGTTTTTCAATTGGTGGAGTTTGAACACAAGGTTTTGCTTCCCCCATGTATTTATTACATATTTGGAAAGGCGACATTTCAGCGCGTCTTTCTCTACGATGAATATGTGGATTGTGAGTTTTAAATGTGTTTACTTAAATGAATATACAGTATATCTCAAACACGCATACACACACACACCCACACATACACACACACATACATATATATATATATATATATATATACATATATATATATATATATATATATATATATATATATATATATATATATATATATATATATATATATATATATATATATATATATATAAAGAAAGAAATAAAGAAAGAGAAAGAAATTGAAATTGAAGTAAGGACAGTAAATTCCCTGGCAAGAACGTTGTTCTTGGTATAGAAAAAAGTGCTTCCTCAAACCATATTTTAAATTCTTATCTGAAAATGATTAAATATGTGATTTGGCGCGCGATTTTCCCGCCCATTATGGGACTTTGATAATTAAAAAAATATCCCCAAATAGCATTGCGCTTTTCGCATTGTTTTTTTTTTTTAATTTCAAATACAGTTTTTTTTTAAATATTTCCCTGTTGCTTTCTTTTCTTTTCATATTTTTTTTTATCGATGACTGACGGGGAATAGTCAGTAATTTTGATGGCAGCGTCTGCCGGTGGCAATACATTGATATAAATAATGTCTGCTGCATTTTGTTGATAAAACATTGATTCGTTCGTTCTTTTCTCTTTTTGTAACAAGAATAAAAAGAATGGATGTTTTCTCCTCAATGTTGACTAATTATTGAACACTTATTTGTTCGTTTGTTTTATCTCAATCATTCATTCTACAAAATAATTATGTAAGGGGTTGCTGTTGTTTAAGATTTTTCCAATTGTCACATATATATTATATATATATATATATATATATATATATATATATAATATATATATATATATATATATATATATATATATATATATATGTATGTATATGACAATTGTAAAATTGTATATATATCACAACAGGAAAAATCTTAGTTTGTAATATTTAAACCAATTTGTCTTATCCACAGAAATAATTCTAGGAAATTTACACATATATATATATATATATATATATATATATATATATATATATATATATATATATATATATGTATATATATGTATATATATGTATATA
>OZ038520.1:6567588-6607588 GCA_964036315.1 Acanthosepion esculentum
AATATTTACCTACCTCCCCCCCACAATAACAGAATATGATACATGGTCGTTTAAATATAGGGTGTCTCCTTTTTCTATGTGCCGGGTCCCTTTAGGATGTTAGCGGACGTGGATCTCCACAACTTCCTACCCTCGACCATTCAACAATAATAATCCATTTTTATCTAAAATGGAAAAGATTGTATTATTGAGTACTGATGAATATTTACCTACCTCCCCCCACAATAACAGAATATGATACATGGTCGTTTAAATATAGGGTGTCTCCTTTTTCTATGTGCCGGGTCCATTTAGGATGTTAGCGGACGTGGATCTCCACAACTTCCTACCCTCGACCATTCAACAATAATAATCCATTTTTATCTAAAATGGAAAAGATTGTATTATTGAGTACCTACCTCCCTCCACAATAACAGAATATGATACATGATCGTTTTAATATAGGGTGTCTCCTTTTTCTATGTACCGGGTCCCTTTAGGACGTTAGCGGACGTGGCTCTCCACAACTTCCTACCCTAGACCATTCAACAATAATAATCCATTTTTATCTAAAATGGAAAAGATTGTATTATTGAGTACTGATGAATATTTACCTACCCCCCCCCCACACACACAATAACAGAATATGATACATGGTCGTTTTAATATAGGGTGTCTTCTTTTTCTATGTGCCGTGTCTCTTTCAGAATGTTAGCGGACGTGGCTCTCCACAACTTCCTACCCTCGACCATATACTTTATTTTAGGATATTATATCGAAAAACATGTCAAATTCGCTACACAATTGCAATCGTGTTTCGATGCGTATCTACGCAATTGTGTAGCGATTTTGACATGTTTTTCGATGTAATATCGTAAAATAAAGAATATTGCTCTAATTTGTATTGAGTCCTCTCGAATTGTACTCTATTCGTTCTCATCTTACCTGGATATATATATATATATATATATATATATATATATATATATATATATATATATATATATATAATTGTATGCATGCAAAACAACAAGCTTAGAAAACAAATGTTAACTTAAGAATCGATAATATCGCTCAAATCGATCAACAAAGCCCCCTGAAAAACTGCTGAGATGATAGAGAACCACAACAGTACAAGTCTGTTTCTCTGAATTTCCCCTTCATATTACGCTAAGTTATCAACGATATTTTACGCGTAAAGTCCACAGGGACGTGTCTCATTTCCCGCCGAAACATCTCGCGTCTAGCCTGTTTCATAATTAATATCCTGGAAGCATTGTTCCAAGCTTCATATTTTTTTATTCTTATTTTTATTTTGTTTTTAGACAATATCGTCTACGATTCAGAATAACATTTTTCTGATCTTTGATGAACAAAATTCTCCGAAGCACATCTATCAAATGAGAATATTATTACCCCCTCCCAAACTAATAATTCTTCTTTTACTTACTCACCTTTCCTCTTTCACGCTACCCTTCGCCCACCTCTCTCTCTCTCTCTCCTCTTCTCTGTCTGACGTCTTTCCTCCTCTCTCTCTTTTTTTTCTCTTCCTTTCTCTATCTATTATATCTCGCCTCTCTCTTTTCCTCGCTTCAAATTATTTAGTTTTTAAAAATGACACATTGACGTTTTTATTATAGTGAATGAAAGCTATGAATAATAGGAAAGCATAATGGTGAGCCAAATAAAAACATTCTAATTCTTTGTAGCTTGATTTCGATTCTTTGCAAGAATTTTAAACGCTTCTTCGACGCAATCCACACTGAGTTATTTCTGCTTTTTTTTTCTTTTGCTAATCATATGAAAATTTACTAATAATTTCTGACGTTATCTTAAATCTAATGATTAGTATTGTCAACGATCATTAATGTTTTACTATATTTTGACTACTCTTAATTATTACAATTTCTTAATCTCACTTGCTTATTATTACAACCACTCATAACATCAATCTATGTCCATTAGTAGTAATATTTTTTTAATGTTATTATCAAATGAAGCATTGTCAACCATAATGAATTTTTATTAGTATTTTTTCATCTAATTTCCACTGATTTTTATTTTATTACAACTACGCAGGTCGTCAGTCGATAGCCATTAATATTATCTTTAATTTTATGATAGCATAAATAATTGTCAAGCATTATTAATTTTTAACTAGTATTTCTTTGTTTTTTTTATTACAACTACTTAGGACATCTTCTTATGGTCATTACTAGTAATATTATCTTGCATAGTTAAAACATTGACAGCCATTATTAATTTTTGACTAGTATTTCTTTCATCTTAATTTCATTTGTTTTTTATTACAACTACTTAGGACATCTTCTTATGGTCATTACTAGTAATATTATCTTGCATAGTTAAAACATTGACAGCCATTATTAATTTTTGACTAGTATTTCTTTCATCTTAATTTCATTTGTTTTTTATTACAACTACTTAGGACATCTTCTTATGGTCATTACTAGTAATATTATCTTGCATAGTTAAAACATTGAAAGCCATTATTAATTTTTGACTAGTATTTCTTTCATCTTAATTTCATTTGTTTTATGACAATTTTGATCATCACTCTGTGGCCATTGATAGTAATATCATATTGAGTTTTATAAATAGATGAAGTTAAATTGGTTTTTATCACAACTACACTCTCTAAGACTATTAGTAATATTATATTAAATTTTATCATGTGATGAAGCATTGTATGCTATTATTAGTTTGTTATTAATCTTTCATCTTATTTTCACTTGATTTTATTACAGTTATTCACGTCGCCAGCTACTATAGTCATATCTTGAACTGTAATAGTTAAATCATTGTCTAGCATTATTCATATGTCACTAGTGTTATTTTCATTTTAATTTCAGTTGCAGTTTAATACAACTGCTCGAACCATTAGTCTAAAGCAATCGGCAGTTGTATTGAATTTTTATTAAATGAAGCATTATTATTATTACTAATATTTCTTTTATTTTAATTTCTCTTTACTATAACAATTCTTGTACCGTAACTATTTAGACCGCCATTTTGCGACCGTCACTTAAAAGTGCATGTAGGAAATAAATAAATAAAAAATCTCTGGGTCAGATTTTAATTCTAATTCTTTTTGTTTTAGCAATCCTGATTTTCCTTGAAAACTGCTCTTACCAATTGAGTTACAATAGCATTTTACTGTTGGCAAATTATAAAATCTAATCAAATAAACTTACCCTTCATTTTTTTTAC
This sequence comes from Acanthosepion esculentum, assembly GCA_964036315.1. Classification (NCBI taxonomy): domain Eukaryota; kingdom Metazoa; phylum Mollusca; class Cephalopoda; order Sepiida; family Sepiidae; genus Acanthosepion; species Acanthosepion esculentum. The sequence continues at coordinate 6,570,796 of OZ038520.1, forward strand.
TAAATGACTCAATATCATATTTTATACTTTATTTTTTATGGACACTACTACTGCTGCTGCTACCACTACAACAACAATTACTACTACTACTACTACTAATAATAATAAAAGAAGCATTAGTAATAGTATATCAATTTTTTATCAAATCATGCATAGTCAATCATTACAGAGATTGACTAGAATTTCCTTCCTCTTATTTAAGTTACTACATTTTGTAATTACTAAAAACCAACATTCCCTCAGGAATAAAACAAAGATTTTATTTATTTCTGACTCGTGCAATTTACAAATGACATGTGTAGTTGCGCTGAGACGCATCTGAAATTAAGATATAAAGAAATAGTAGTAAAAAATTAGTAGTGACTGAGATTGCTCACTCTAACAAAAATTCAGAATAAGACTAATATAGCATAGATTGACGTTCGGAGTAGTTGTAATGAAAATCAATTAAAATTAATTGCTTTGTACAAAATCAAGTTAATTTACATAGAAAAATTAATAAAATATTGTTTGTCTGTCGTATCCAGTAACTCATAGATAGATAGATAGATAGATAGATAGATAGATAGATAGATAGATAGATAGATAGATAGATAGATAGATATGAACAGCCTTAGATAGATAGATAGATAGATAGATAGATAGATAGATAGATAGATAGATATGAACAGCCTTAGATAGATAGATAGATAGATAGATAGATAGATAGATAGATAGATAGATATGAACAGCCTTAGATAGATAGATAGATAGATAGATAGATAGATAGATAGATAGATAGATAGATATGAACAGCCTTAGATAGATAGATAGATAGATAGATAGATAGATAGATAGATAGATATGAATAGCCTTAGATAGATAGATAGATAGATAGATAGATAGATAGATAGATAGATAGATAGATAGGTATGAACAGCCTTAGATAGATAGATAGATAGATAGATAGATAGATAGATAGATATGAACAGCCTTAGATAGATAGATAGATAGATAGATAGATAGATAGATAGATAGATAGAAATTAACAGCCTTAGATAGATAGATAGATAGATAGATAGATAGATAGATAGATAGATAGATAGATCGATAGATAGATATGAACAGCCTTAGATAGATAGATAGATAGATAGATAGATAGATAGATAGATAGATATGAATAGCCTTAGATAGATAGATAGATAGATAGATAGATAGATAGATAGATAGATAGATAGATATGAACAGCCTTAGATAGATAGATAGATAGATAGATAGATAGATAGATAGATAGATATGAACAGACTTAGATAGATAGATAGATAGATAGATAGATAGATAGATAGATAGATAGATAGATAGATAGATAGATATGAACAGCCTTAGATAGATAGATAGATAGATAGATAGATAGATAGATAGATATGAACAGCCTTAGATAGATAGATAGATAGATAGATAGATAGATAGATAGATAGATAGATAGAAAGAAATTAACAGCCTTAGATAGATAGATAGATAGATAGATATGAACAGCCTTAGATAGATAGATAGATAGATAGATAGATAGATAGATATGAACAGCCTTAGATAGATAGATAGATAGATAGATAGATAGATAGATAGATAGATAGATAGATAGATAGATAGATAGATAGAAATAAGACAGATGGATAGAAATACCGTGATAGATAGAAATCAATATTGCATTTTCACGCCTTAAGTAATCATCAGACCAATCACCATCCATAGAGTGTTGATTTCTATATCTACACTGCTTATATCTACAAACACTCTATACCCGATATTCAACACTCTTCTCCTATCCGTATATATATATATATATATATATATATATATATATATATATATATATATATATATATATATATATATATAGGCATACATTTATATATATATATATATATATATATATATATATATATATATATATATATATATATATATAAAAGTGGACATGGAAGTCAGCACTTCGAGGCGACAGTCTGTTTCATGCTAGTGCAATCGTCAGGCGACTAGTGCTGTTATTTTTCTCGGCTGTTTATATAAGGGTCAGTGGTGCATTATGGGTAGTATATTTTGGCGGGTACTTTTACCGGAAGTCGCTTATTTGTTTATTTATTTATGTCAAATTATTTTGCTTGTTTTTTTGTTTGTTTTTTTATTTTTATTTTTTATCTTATATATTTATTTATTTATTCTTTTATTTTGATCGGTGTTTTTGGTGAACGTAGTAAAAAAAATTTGTTTATATAGCATATTGTTGGTAGTCTATAATGGCCGCCATATACCGGAAATCGCTTGTTCGCTTATTTATTTGGGTCAAATTGTTTTGCTTATTATTTTTATTTTTATTTGTATAACAGTTATAACTTTCGTCCGTTCTTTTGTTTTGATTTTATTTCGCATATTCTAACAGGTGTGGTTTTGTGATTTGTTTGGAGTAGTTTATTTTGCTTATTTTATTGTTGTTTGTTTATATATTTATTTATTTTTCTATTTTAAGTTACGTAGTAAAAATTTGTTTTCATGTCTACATTTTGAGATTAGCTCGGATCTTTTATTTAATAATTTATTTTGATCTGGGAAGGTAATGATAGCTATTTTTTCCTCCAAGCAAAGTTTGCAAGTTTTTGATAGGTTGTTGTAGGCTGATGATTTTTTCCTTATTTTCCAAGATATTTTTGGTGTGGTGTGTGTTTTGTTTTTTATTTCCCAGATATACTTAGAAAGCATTGTGCTGTTCGCATATTTACTATTTGTGAAAGACATTTTGTGTACATAATTTCTTTGTTTCCATGGTCCTTCGGTTACTCCTATGTATACTTTTTCTTCATTATCTGCTGATTTTGTCGTGGCTTGGTAGATTACGTTGTTTTGTAAACAATTACCGTTTAAGGGACATTCGTTTTTTATTCTGCAGTTGCACGTGGGTTTAATTTGTTCGTGTGGTTTGTTAATAATTTTTCTGTTGTGCTTTTTTATTATTTGTGCCATGTTCTCGGTGCAACTGTAGCTGATTTTTACTGTGTTTTTGTTGAATATTTTGTGTAGTGTGCTTGATTCCGGGAAGTGTTTGTGTAAAAGCTTGAAGAATATTTTTCCTATGTTTGTTTTTACGTTTTTGCTGTACGGTGGGTTGAACCATATGATATTTCTTTTTCTGTTGGTCTTTTTTGTGTTCTGTGGTGAGTATGTGAGTGTTGCTGGGAATCCGCTATCTTTTAGGGCTGTTTCGTAGTCTTTTCTTCGTAGGTATTTATTTACTACACGAAATAAGCAAAATAATAGATAGAAATGACACAGGGCTCTACAGAGATGACGGTCTCATAATCTTAAGAAACTGCAACAAACAAAAGACAGATAAAACTAGAAAAGCAATAATTAAAATCTTCAAAAATAACGGATTCGAGATAGATATAAAAACTAATCTAAACGAAGTAGATTTTCTAGATGTCACCTTCAACCTAAGAAAAGGCACACACAAACCATACAGAAAACCGAATGATAAACCACAGTACATACATATATACTCCAACCACCCGCCTTCTATAATCAAACAGATACCTAAATCGATTAACCGCAGGCTTTCCAACAATTCTTCCGATGAATCTATATTTAACAAAGCCAAGAAAGACTACGAAACAGCCCTAAAAGATAGCGGATTCCCAGCAACACTCACATACTCACCACAGAACACAAAAAAGACCAACAGAAAAAGAAATATCATATGGTTCAACCCACCGTACAGCAAAAACGTAAAAACAAACAGGAAAAATATTCTTCAAGCTTTTACACAAACACTTCCCGGAATCAAGCACACTACACAAAATATTCAACAAAAACACAGTAAAAATCAGCTACAGTTGCACCGAGAACATGGCACAAATAATAAAAAAGCACAACAGAAAAATTATTAACAAACCACACGAACAAATTAAACCCACGTGCAACTGCAGAATAAAAAACGAATGTCCCTTAAACGGTAATTGTTTACAAAACAACGTAATCTACCAAGCCACGACAAAATCAGCAGATAATGAAGAAAAAGTATACATAGGAGTAACCGAAGGACCATGGAAACAAAGAAATTATGTACACAAAATGTCTTTCACAAATAGTAAATATGCGAACAGCACAATGCTTTCTAAGTATATCTGGGAAATAAAAAACAAAACACACACCACACCAAAAATATCTTGGAAAATAAGGAAAAAATCATCAGCCTACAACAACCTATCAAAAACTTGCAAACTTTGCTTGGAGGAAAAAATAGCTATCATTACCTTCCCAGATCAAAATAAATTATTAAATAAAAGATCCGAGCTAATCTCAAAATGTAGACATGAAAACAAATTTTTACTACGTAACTTAAAATAGAAAAATAAATAAATATATAAACAAACAACAATAAAATAAGCAAAATAAACTACTCCAAACAAATCACAAAACCACACCTGTTAGAATATGCGAAATAAAATCAAAACAAAAGAACGGACGAAAGTTATAACTGTTATACAAATAAAAATAAAAATAATAAGCAAAACAATTTGACCCAAATAAATAAGCGAACAAGCGATTTCCGGTATATGGCGGCCATTATAGACTACCAACAATATGCTATATAAACAAATTTTTTTTACTACGTTCACCAAAAACACCGATCAAAATAAAAGAATAAATAAATAAATATATAAGATAAAAAATAAAAATAAAAAAACAAACAAAAAAACAAGCAAAATAATTTGACATAAATAAATAAACAAATAAGCGACTTCCGGTAAAAGTACCCGCCAAAATATACTACCCATAATGCACCACTGACCCTTATATAAACAGCCGAGAAAAATAACAGCACTAGTCGCCTGACGATTGCACTAGCATGAAACAGACTGTCGCCTCTAAGTGCTGACTTCCATGTCCACTTTTATATTTACACACGCTCTATCTCTGATATTGAGCACTTTACCCCATAAATATAGCACACTTTAAGACTATATTTCTGTATATATATATATATATATATATATATATATATATATATATATATATATATATATATAATTATTAAATTCCACCTTCGACAATTAATAATCTATTCTCCCATCCGTATTTTAACTATATTTTAAAGGTTAAAATTTTTTTTTAACTACTGGATTAAAAATAAACATTTGGATTAAAATTATATCGGGAGTACCACGAATTCCTTTAAAACTGGTTGGTATCAACATATATTATCTTTCAACAACCATGTGTACAGAAACAAACAGGTCGTCCCTTCCTAAATATTTTCCTAAATATTTTTAGAATTTAAAAAAGAAGTTAACAAAACCCCTACAGTAAAATGGAAGATATTAAAAAAATAGAACTTGTAAATCTTTAAATGAACAGTGTTTCCTAAGCTTACAAGAAAAATTTCAAATAATCAAATTTACTAACAAAAAAGCTCTATTAAACCAAAGGAATGAATTAATAAACTGCCGACACAGTCTATCTTTGGCTTTAAAATATATTTAAAATTTTTATAAAAACCAATTACGTACTACAATTTTATAGCCATAATTTTATCAGTATATAATGGTCCACCCTCTACGGGCATTTAACCTTATCGGGTTTATTCCACTTAAATATTACTATGTTTTGCCATTTATTCACTACTATTAACTTCGTATATAGATGTTCCACATTTATAATTTTATCTACAGGCCCCTTTAACAAGCTACCTGAATATAATATTTTTTTTATTTTTCTCTTACCTTTACGTCTGATTAACCTACCCCAACATTTCAACAAATAAAACGTCATATTCGGCTACAATTGACGATACATTTGTCGCTGCCATATTCTCCATAATCGTCAATGATAACATGTCTATGTACCGTTTATCTTGACATGAAAAAATAATTCACCCACCTTCACCACCTGACCTTATTTTACTATTTAGCATAGAAATTATATTTGATTGGTTAATCAAGACATACACAAGTATATTTTTAATTTTGACCTTATGCTCCCACCTTTAACTTTCGGAAAAGAGGTAATGATTAGTTTTTAAATTTCCCTAAAAATCATTTTATCGCCATCGCCTGAGGAAGTAGAATCATAGTATTGAAGCATGAAAGCTTTTTTTTTTTTTTTTTTTTTTAAGCGTATCACCCCAAGCAAGGCCGGTGGCCACTATCACGCATGGGGTTACAGAAGGGTTGGAGGAAGAGCAGATAGGAGTGGTAAAGGAAGGGATGTGGAGAAAGAGAAGGACGGAGGGTCGATCAAGGCAGGGGGGTTACGGAAGATATAGAGCGAGAGCAGATAGGAATGAAAGATGTCAGGAAGTGGAGAAGGGAAGTGGATAGATCAAGGCAATTGGAGATGACGATTGACGCTACACTTAAACCGTTGGAGATTGTATTTGTCAGGGAAACAGTAATAGGGAAGGGAGTTCCATAGGCGAGATGTGCGAGACATGAAGCTATTGGAGTAGAAAAGACGTCTACACCTAACAGTTTCAACGGTTAAGGGGTGGGAACGGGATGCCAGCCTCGTAGGACGCTTAAATTCACGAGGCTTAGGGACAAGCGAAAGCAACTCCTCGGAGCAATTACCGTGGAAGTACTTGTAAAAAAGGCAGAGCGATGCAACATCGTGTCTGTGAGAGAGCGACTGCAGACGAGATGACAGATCAGGGCTAATCACATTGCATATCCGTCTCTGGATCTTATCAAGAACCCTGAGGCAACACGCAGGGGCCCCAGACCATAAAATGTTTTTATTAAAAATCTTATAATATATATATATATATATATATATATATATATATATATATATATATATATATATCTAGAGAGAGAGAGAGAGAGAGAGAGAGAGAGAGAGACCGGGTCTAACAGCAAAGTTGTCCAATTGTTAGATTAAGCTATGAACCTTTTTATCTTAGAAATGATTAAATATATGTTACTGGAATTCCGAGAAATTTTTATAAGACTATTGAACTTTACTTTGAGCAATAAGAATGCATAATTATTCTCCAAGCTTAACAGAAGAATCGTGATGAAATCGATCATAAATGAAAATGATATGTTCATCATTAATTAATCATAGCTAAGGATCGAAAGTACTGAAATAAAGTTCAAATATATATATATATATATATATATATATATATATATATATATATATATATATATATATATATATATATATATATCATTTTCCAATTTATTCAAGATGATCTTCGTCCTCTCTAATCTTCTAACTTTCTATCCTGGAGTAACAAGGTGCCTCAGAGGTTTCACGTGCGATTTCATTTTCAAGTCTTTTTAAACTGCTCTTTAGACTGTCATAGCTGAAACGTCTTATGGACTGAGTTGGATCTTTTCTAATTGATCTCTTTAGCTCTAAGTTGAAATGATGATTCCTCTTGCTGTTGTGACCTCCTTATCCAGTTTTCCTCTCTACAGTTCCCTCTTTTTTCAAACTTACTTCTTTTGGTGGTTCTTGCATGAACTTTAAATCTGGAAGCTACAGTATGAATGTTGGTACCATTACTGAAAGCGTGAATGATCTTTTCCTTCTCACCGTTGTTCAGTTGGGAAGATACAGTGGGTCGGATATAAAACGAATTTAACATGTTTTCTTTTTAAATGAACAACTCAAAAGGTTTTTAGTGATTCTTACGACAAATGGTGTCAGGATGACTAAACGTCTCATCTGAAAACCTGGAAAAAAGAAACTCAATTAGTTTAGTTTTTTTTAGATATTAAACATTTTGTTATGCTGTAACACGATTTGTACAATTTCGCTGTTACACTCAGTACATATATATATATATATATATATATATATATATATATATATATATATATATATATATATATATATATATATATATATAAAGACATTTTTATGTTTATACATTCTTTTTATATATGCAAATATTTAAGTAAATGCTCTGTTTTATAATAAACAATATTAATCACATTTACCGGCCTGAATGTCAAAGAAATTTTCATAGAAAATATTTGTCCTCCGACATGAATCGAACCTGTATCCAATACGGAATGTATAAACATAAAAATGTCTTAAAATAATTGCCGGACTTTGTCTATTTCATAATGTGTGACGTCATTTGTTTACATTTGATACGCCATGAGCAGATATGAATGTACGTGAGAGATTCATGGAAGATTAAAGTTTAAAGACAGTAAAATCGACCTTGCCAACCGAACGCTCCTCTGTGGCCGAAATGGTTAAGGCACGTCAGGCTATATGACGGTTCCGTATAGGATACAGGTTCGATTCCAGTCGGAGGACGAAAATTTTCATGAAAATTTCTCGGACATTCAACCCGGTAAATGTTGTTTAATACTGTTTATTATAATACAGAGCATTTACTTAAATATTTATATCTATAAAAAGAACGTATAAACATAAAAATGTCTTTGTCCATTTCATAATATATATATATATATATATATATATATATATATATATATATATATATATATAACGTAAATCATTCAAACGAAAAACAAATACAAATAAAAGCTAATTATATGGCAAGAATCACTCTCGCAAACAATAGTTAATAATAAAATACAATCAACTTCGAATCCGTTAATGAATGGTATGATCTTGTTTATAAATTCCGGTTTTATTAGGTCTTATTTTTTTACTACTTGCCGGGCTTTCAGTCGTTTCGAACAACCATCATCAGGTAGACATTTCAGTGTGTTTTTGTTAAATTCCAGGTAGTAATGCGACATCGAAAGATAGTGCAGTCCGAAAGAGTGTTTTTATTTTTAACAATGAGATATTGTTAAATGTAAGAATAATTTTGGAGCGTGCAGTCGCGATGCTGAGGTTGAATTTTTTTTAAATTTGAAAATTGTGCGTTCTTGTACTGAAGAAAGGTGGCATGAACTAAATTGTTCTATAGTTAGAGTAAATGTCACAGTTATTATCAGGAATTCGCACTTAGGATCAGGTTATTTTAATATCAATTATGTAGTGCGTATTCAATTTATGTAACGTAAATCATTCAAACGAAAAACAAATACTGAAGCTAATAAGTTGATTGTATTTTATTATTAAATATTGTTTGCGAGAGTGATTCTTGCCATATAAATTGAATACGCACTACATAATTGGTATATATATATATATATATATATATATATATAGATAGATAGATAGATAGATAGATAGATAGATAGATATATAGATATAATTATAGATATATATATATATTACACAACAGAGAAATACAAAATTACCTCATGAGTACAGCTGACGTCGAGTACGTCAGACTTATTCAACCCAGACGGTGGATTGTATTCAGTGTCAGAACTAGAGATTTAAAATTTAATATTTAACAAAGAAAGCAGTTGAAAAATTGATACAGAACCAACCCATATCGGGGCCTCGGCAGGACAAACTGTCCAAGTAATGGTAAGGGGAAGGCGAAATTTGTCTGTATTAAAGGAAAGAAGCTCCACAAATTCAACCCAGATATTAACCTTAAGACTCAAAATTCGACTTATGTGTAGAAACACAGATTTAATTGAAAACAACTGACAAGACACTGTGATATTAAAACACTCCATTTGGTATTGCAAGAAAATCTACATATTCAGACAACCAAAAACCATCCTTGGTGATGGCTAATAGTTTAATCGAAAGTGCTCGGATCTACATATCATTTGGACAAATTTTACACACTATGTTCAAAAATCGTCATCATTTATTAAGTTAACGCATATTGTGGTTCATGGTGACAATCCAGACAAAATAGTGCAATGGTTTGCCGGTTCTGTTTGCACTGGGGGATGGTGAGGTTACTTCGTCCCTCCGTTCAGAAGTTCCTCCGTCCACTTGTAAAGCCGATGGCCTCTAAGATGCAGCTCCCAAGCCCAGGCTGACGACTGGCCGATGGCCGCTTGGCACAGGTGTGTTGGGGAGAGGCGTTCCGCTTCATCAGTCAGATCAGGAAACATTTCCGTCTACCCTCACATTTTAGTTGACAGGTCGATGCCGTTGACCGGGATGCGGACGTCGTAGTGCCTTTGTGATTTATTGAAGCCATGTTGGATGTAGGGCGTAGACTAGTACAGTTCCGCATCCCAATTCACCGGAGTAAATCAGGACCGACCGGTTCGCTGCAAATGTATTACCACTGACGATACATCCCATACGCCAGTGATATACACACACACATATATATGTATGAATTCGTGGTATATATATATAAATATGTGTTTGTGTGTGTGTGAATCCATCATATATATATATATATATATATATATATATATATATGAATCTATCATATATATATATATATATGTGTGTGTGTGTGTGTGTGTGTGTGTGTGTGTGTGTGTGTGTGTAGCGTAGCGATTATTGGTACATACTGTGTGATCTGTGTATGAATTTCAAATTCCTTTTAAGTCTATAACTTCACTTTCGCACGAATACGTTTGTGAATAAAAAGTATGAATACCTCACTTCTCCTCCCAGTTATTGGTAAAATAGCAGGGAAGACTGTAGACTTGACAAACAATCGAGAAGAAAGACAACTGAATTCAATGTCTTCGACGAGACTGGTACCATGCAACGGTTTGCTCACCAGTCAGTGGGATAGATATATTCAATGGCTAAAACAAACAATACTCTAACCATCGCAGCTAATTCTGTACCCGACAGCCTGGTCGATCAAGACGATAAAAGATAAGCATTTTAAAATAAGTATTTAGATATTCAAGTTATAGTTATGCTTTTAAATATGAAGAAATTATTAGCTTTTAATCTATATATTCACTACAGATATTGTAAAATGTAGAAATCTTTCTTTCTCCTGCAATCGTTAAAGAAATCCCTGAATATTTACTCCTACATCATTGTGGCCATCGTTATCAAAATAAATGTTTAACCCTACACAAATCCGGATTAGAGTTTTGAAGCATATTGATGTCATATTGTGTCACCTCCCGGCAACTCCTGAAACGAACGGTAATAGTATTGGTTTATACTTTGCTTTGGACTCTATCGGTTGATGTTTGGGCAGTGTAAGATCCCCATAGCTGATGCACAGGCTTGTAGGTCCCTTTGCTGCACCATCGTGTTCTGAAGTGGAAAGCTGCCAATGCAGGTAAAACTATTAACTCTCATTGACATCAACAAAGCTGTAAAATCTCTAACCTTTATAGAGAGTTTGCTAGGACGGAAAACAGAATTGGATGTAGAGGATTGATCCAACTAGAACTCATGTGGAAGAACACAGCTATAGGACATGAAAGATAGCTAGAACTAATAAATGACTTCTTTTTTTCTTTACCAATATGAATCAACCAAAAGCTACATACAATAATTAAAGAGGAATCAAAGCCTCAAACCAGATGTGGTACTAAACGACATAGATGCAGTTAAAATGTAATATCAGCAAAAGGCGCAAAACCATGAAGCACAAAGTAAAAAATATCAGCAAATGAAGAAAAATCATGAAACACAAAGCCAAAAATAAATATCAGCAAAAGGAGCAAAATCATGAAATACAAAACGAAACATAATTATCAGCAAAAGAAGCAAAATCATGAAATGCAAAACCAAAAATAAAGGCTTAAACAAAACCAAATGTAATTATCAGCAAAAGGAGCAAAATCGTGAAATACAAAAGCAAACATAATTATCAGCAAAAGAAGCAAAATCATGAAATACAAAACCAAATGTAATTATCAGCAAAAGGGGCAAAATCATGAAATACAAAACCAAACATAATTATCAGCAATAGAAGCAAAGTCATGAAATACAAAACCAAATGTAATTATCAGCAAAAGGAGCAAAATCATGAAATACAAAACCAAACATAATTATCAGCAAAAGAAGCAAAATCATGAAATACAAAACCAAATGTAATTATCAGCAAAAGGAGCAAAATCGTGAAATACAAAAGCAAACATAATTACCAGCAAAAGAAGCAAAGTCATGAAATACAAAACCAAATGTAATTATCAGCAAAAGGAGCAAAATCATGAAATTCAAAACCAAACATAATTATCAGCAAAAGAAGCAAAATCATGAAATGCAAAACCAAAAATAAAGGCTTAAACAATCTGAAAAACTAAATAAGAAGGACAACCTTTACGTGATTGGTACCCATTTCGAGCACAAGACCCTGGTGTTGAGAAAAATCAAACCAAGTGTTTGTGGAACACTGATTTGAAACTAGAAACAAGACGGCTTACTCTAGCAACACAAAGTAAAACATGCCTTACATGTCAGATAAATTCAAAGTGCCATTTTCATGCACAAACTAAAAAGACTATTGATCGTATAATATCTGAATTCTATGTCATAGCATTAGATGAATTTAAAGGGAGATATGATAGGCTTCGGCAAAACAATCAATGGAATATACGCTAAAATTACAACCTACTTTCTAATGAAAAAAATATATGAACAAAAAAAAACACCAATTCTAGAAAATAATAATGTTATTTTACTTAGAAACTTCCCCATACATAACGTGTGCAGTGTATACAAGATAATATACCAGATGTAGTCACAAAAGACTTTAAAAATACTACCTTACAGATATAATAATACCGCCTGATAAAAACAATTTCCGAGAAAGAAAAATTGGTAAACTATCCAAATATAAGCATTTGGAAATGAAAATTACAAGAATGCGACATTTTCAGACAACCATTATTCTAGGAGCAGTATAATCTCTTGGAATAATCAAGAAGAATCCGGGTAGACACACAAAGAAAATCCCTGGAAACCCATCTTTATCAGAAATAGGAAAGTTGTGTTAATAAGTACAACTCAATGTTTTTAAAATCTTTTCTAACCAAGCAAGAAAATAAAGCCACTAAGACCAAGCGTGTGAGAGAATATAAGAAAAAGAAAACATTATTAAGAAGAGAGAGCCATAAAAAATAGGAATTAAGAAGACAAAATATAGCGATTGACATTGCATTTAAATTTTTGATGATCAAACTTAGCTGGAAAACATCAGACCGGAAGAGATTTCTACAAGCGAGAAGTGCGATAGAAGAAGCTGTTAGCATAGAACTTACGATTACATCAAGTCATTTCAATTGTAAAATGATGAGACCTAGCGACCAATCTAGTACTGCGCTTAAATTCATAAAGTCTAGGTACCAAAGAGGAAATCTCATCGAAACAATTACCATGGAAATTTTAATAGAAAAGGCGCACTAGGAAATATATTTCAATAACTTCAAAAGAAAAGCATTCATTCACATTAGATCTCAGGAGATTTAATAAACGATTGTATCAAATAGAAAATCAAAATTGATAATTACTGATGTGTTCTAAAGATCCTAGCGCTCTTTTTTTGAAAAGTAGAAACTGACTATACACAGTTCAAAAGGTTTTTCGTTGTAAAAGTTTGCAGGCAGCCATTAATAATAAACACACTCACTCACACACACATATAGATAAGTATTTTAAACTTTTCATATTTTGTATCAACTTATCTATCTATATGTCTTATTAAGGGAATCTATTTTTGCAAACGAAAAGTTCTGGGTCATTTTGATCAAAGAATTCAAATAACTCTTTGATGTGGTCGGATGACCTTACAATGTGGAGGTCTTTCATATGAGTATTCGTATTTGTTGGTTGGCGCCAATTTTTCTACATACAACGTGTGAAAGCATGTGCGATACCCTGACCTCGTCATGATCGCAGCGATTCGTAGCGGTTTTTCTTTCACTCGTGTGCCTCCACCCTGTTCTCCTCCCATGGAATCGTTAATTCTACTAGGAGGACACGCTACTTTGAATTAGACCACGCTACAATGTCAGGGCGTGCGTCTGTCTGAATGATGTGCACCGAAAATTAGAGCGGTTTTCTAAGATCAACTAACACCCTCCACTCACGGGCACCACTCATGTTGAGAGTTAATATTTGGGTCTTTTGCACAGGGTGTGGTCACCTTCCTTGTGAAAACTGATCTTAGGTTCTCTGGCCGTTACAGGCTGTTGGATACTTCACACTATATACTAAGTCCATGACCACTTCCAGCGTTTTGTTATGACGCCACCTGTACATATGTGGGTATGCAGAAAGTACGTAATGTAAAGTGCCTCGATAACTTTGATATAATGCGTATACATCAGTGTCAGTGTGCCCCCACAGCTTGAGGTTGGTTACATTTGGTAGGAGAGCATAGGTAAATCGCAGAAGAAACGATATTGCCAATGGCTCCATTGCATTCAAGATATTCCCTGGTAGCTCCATTGGACCAATATCCCTCTATGTAGTCCAAGCACATTGTTCGGGCTGAGAAACAGCAGGAACTCGTCGCTTCTCTTCCTCGAAATTCCTGATTTCTTCAATCACCATGTCTCGTTTAAACTTTGGACTCTGCTTGGAGAAAAACTGTGAGATCAATTGGTTTGGATCAACCCTACAATCTTCTTGTTTCCCAGGCTGGATTCTGCTGTTTGAGTGTTTTCTACTGCCGAGCATTTGGTGCCAATTTTGATATCTGGCTGTAACTTGCCGTCAAACTCATCGGTCGAGTCCTGCAACATCATGAATTTTAACTCCCGATCATGAACTCCTATACAAATGAGGAGATTAGAAGTCGGAGGTCTCCGGCATTGGTATGGAGACACATTTCAGAGTAGCAGCGGGGAGGAATCCAAGACACTTGTGCAGGTATTGGTTGATACATTGTTACATCAGCTGAATGCGAGACGGAGTAATAACATACACTTTCAATGGTCTCAGAAGACGGGTGGAAAAGCATGTTGGTAGCAGCAAGCCTTCAGTTTCCTATGGAGAAGGGACCTGTGGATGATTTTGCGTCCATCTAGTGCTAAACCTGCACCTGCAACAGAGCCCAGAGAAGAAAACTATGATGGTAGCAGCAAGCCTTCAGTTTCATATGGAGAAGGGGCCTGTGGATGATTTTGCGTCCATCTAGTGCTAAACCTGCACCTGCAACAGAGCCCAGAGAAGAAAACTATGATGGTAGCAGCAAGCCTTCAGTTTCATATGGAGAAGGGGCCTGTGGATGATTTTGCGTCCATCTAGTGCTGCACCTGCAACGGCAACAGAGCCCGGAGAAGCAAACAATGATGGTAGCAGTAAGCCTTCAGTTTCCTATGTAGATGGGTTCTGTCGATTATTATACGTCCATCTAGTGCTGCACCTGCACCTGCAACAGAGCCCAGAGAAGAAAACTATGATCGTAGCAGCAAGCCTTCAGTTTCGTATGGAGATGGGTCCTGTCGATTAATTAACGTCCATCTAGTGCTGCACCTACAATGACAACTGAGCCCGGAAAAGCAAACAATGATGGTAGCAGCAAGACTTCAGTTTCCTATGTAGATGGGTCCTATCGATGATTTTACGTTCATCTGGTGCTGCAACTGCAAAGGCAACAGAGATCGGAGAACCAAATCATGATGGTAGCACCAAGGTTCCGTTTTCTATGGAGAATGGTCCTGTCGATGATTTTACGTTCATCTAATGATGCACCTCCAACGGCAACAGAGCCCGGAGAAGCAAACCATGATGGTAGCAGCAAGTCTTCAGTTTCCTATGGAAATGGGTCCTGTCGATAATTTCACGTCCAGCTAATGCTGCACCTGCGACGGAAACTGAGCTTGTAGAAGCAAACTATGATGGTAGCAGCAAGCCTTCAGTTTCCAATGGTGAAGGGTCCTGTCGATGATTTTACGTTTATCTAGTGCTGCACCTGCAACGGCAACAGAGCACGGAAAAGCATACAATAATGGTAGCAGCATGCCTTCAGGTTACTATGGAGAAGGATCCTGTTGATGATTTTACATCCATCGAGTGCTGCACCTCCAACGGCAACAGAGCACGGAAAAGCAAACCATGATGGTAGCAGCAAGACTTCAGTTTCCTATGGAGATTGGTCCTGTTGATTATTTTACGTTCATCTAGTGCTGCACCTACAACGGTAACAGGCCCGGAGAAGCAAATCATGGTGGTAGCAGCAGGCCTTCAGTTTCCTATGGAGATTGGTCCTGTTGATTATTTTACGTTCATCTAGTGCTGCACCTACAACGGTAACAGGCCCGGAGAAGCAAATCATGATGGTAGCAGCAGGCCTTCAGTTTCCTATGGAGATTGGTCCTGTTGATTATTTTACGTTCATCTAGTGCTGCACCTACAACGGTAACAGGCCCGGAGAAGCAAATCATGATGGTAGCAGAGAGGTTCAGTTTCCTATGGAGATGGGTCCTGTCGATGATTTTACTTCCATCTAGTGCTTCACCTGCAACGGTAACCGGCCCGGAGAAGCAAACTATGATGGTAGCAGAAAGCCTTCAGTTTCCTATGCAGTGTAAGCTGCACCCTTTAATATGAGTTCCATAGACATAATGAAAGAAGTGGTGAAATCTCACGCACCATCATGATGCTGACCTCGAGTGATTGCCACTTGATGGTGTTGTTACCAATGGTGAATAAACGCTGCTCTGAAATATTTCCTTATGAATTCCCAAACCTAACTAGGGAAATTTAAAAAATCGTGGGACATTCAAATTAGCTGATGTTGAACTGATCCCTACGCATTCGCAAGATCAAGCCAAATTATATGAAGCTCAGTTTTATTTTGTTTATCAGAGTTGCAAATCATCTGTGAACGAATGCTCCAGGCAGCTGGGGAAGCCCGGTATCCTACCCTACTAGACAGCTCTGTTTACGCAATGGTTACCTCACAGGAAGTCCGTCATACAACGAGCAAGCACCCCAAAAATTATTCTCCCCTCTACATTTAAGAGAGACACGAGGCGCAAATTTACAATGCCTTTCGCATTCTTTTCTTTAGGTATTCAATGTTTAGGTGTCCGCAATGCACCATTCTTATAGTACGATACCTTGTTTTCATGCGCTCTGGAGGAGGATAGTAAGTTTCTTGGGGACGTTTGGACAGTTCTTATATAACTTCTCAGTAACAAACAGTGCCTCCTCCCCTACGAACTGGCGAAAACCACAACAAAAATTTTAACCCCTCTCCTTGGAACAATCAGTTTATCTCACATTAAGAACTCAGGCAGCTTAGTTGAAAAACTAAGGGAAAATGAACATGGCCGACAAACGCATGGCCAGCCTAGATATAAATCCTTCTACACCAACGTCTCAGTTTTAAAATGCCTAAATTTCCTAAAAATCATCTAACACAATCAAAGAAAAAGCTCTCTCTGCCAACAGCTAAAATAATAAAAATCTGCCATCTCATCACCAATCAATGTTACTTCACATTCAATAATGATTGTTACAAACAAAAATTTGGATTACCAATGGGATCACCTCTCAGTGGAGTAATGGCATGTATTTTCTTAGAATTTCTCGAATCCAGTCCTTTCAAAAATATTTTACTGAAACATATTTTTGTTATATTGACGAGGATCTACTTATACGTCCTCGTGATACTGGTTTACATGACCTAGTAGATCAACTAAACAAAGTCGAACACAATAGAATTTATATAGGAAATGGAAGGACATAATTCTTTACCCTTCCTAGATATGAAGCTTATAACGTATTAACAACAACTTAAAATTCGGTGACCACCGGAAATCAACCAAATATACGGCCTAATGAATGTCTATTCCCATCATGACAACAAAATAAAATCCTGAATGATCATCGGATTCTATCCAAGAGCTTTAGGAATATTCAACTCCGATTATTCACATGAAGAAGAGAAATGCACTGTAAACAATTTCAAACTTCTCCAGTACCCTAATTATTTTATATTCAATTCGAAAAAAGACTCAAAAAATATACAAAAAAAAAGAACCCCTCTTTAGAAACCCAATAAATCAAAAATATATATTACCCTGCTTACTAATTCTATCACATACAATCAAACATAAATTATCTAAACTCAACATAATAATCGTTACTACTACATCCAAAACAATAAAAGTCTTAGTCAATACTAAACAAAACAAGGAGGAATTTACCCCATCGCCTGTAATATTTTTCACAAAAAATTTGTGACCTGGCTCTTACAACTTTTCACCATTCCTGGCAGATCTTCCTGGCATTATCACAGTGAGAAATACCTACTTACAAAAGTGATGGAAAGAAAAAGAAAAAGACTCTAAATGAATTCGACCAAAAAAAAAATTCTAAAATTCCCAGCACCTGTCTGCCGTGCTCATGCGTAGTCTACCAACATAACAAAATTAGTTTGATGAAGCCATGAAGGACGAAACGCATCACAAATAAACTTTTTCCACTTTGTCATAACATTTCCCCATAACTTATAGGATATTCCATTTATTCCAGGTGCCCTACCGGCACAATATTTGCGGACGATTTCCCCAATTTCCCTCATCGTTAGTCGGCTGTCATTCAATATGACCTCTGGATCTTTGGGCCTGGGAAGTTCATTCATAGGAGGGATTGGAACTTCTTTCTAAGTTTCAGAACACGTCATCCTCATATAGTTGTCGAGTTCCATCTTTTACTCTCTTTTTAGCAAAAGCGTAAGGGTTATTGTAAAATGCTGTCGGAAACTGCCGCTTTTTCTTCCGACATTTTCTTTGCTTCTTAGCACCTTTCTTTAATATCCTTAAGGTCTTTAAGGCCTAACCTCTCATGAATCGCCGTTCCACAACTCTGTTCTGCTCTTAGTTTACCCTTCTGAATCTGTTGTCTGTTTGGTTGCTTTTCTTCTTTCTTATCCCCTCTTGCAGTTCCCACACCAAACCACTGAAGAGAAACTCTCATGTACAATTCTGCAGAAAAGATCTGATCTGCTAACTAATTGGGCTATTTAGATTGTTGGTAAGTATTAATAAGAGTTCCGGAATCCAGATTCAACTAAGTAGTGCTCTGATTGATTTTAGGTACTGGATTCTTGACTTGCTTGGTGTTTCTCCAGGATGCTGTCGCTCAGCAATGGGATCCTGAAGACTGTGGGTAGAATCTAGATTAATAATCCCATCATTTGACGTACATTTTCCAATAGGAGAATTGCGTTGCCTGCACCAGGGTGCCTTATTGATACGTAAACCTCACAGGCGATCGAATTTCCAAAATTAAGCGAGTTGTCTGGCTAAGTCAGTTGTTGTAGAAATCTTTTTCAGTGCAGTCCGTTTACTACCATTCGCTGACCTTACATGTAAACTATACCACATTAACTCAGCAATTCTTGACTGAAGTTATTTTGAAGTATGTCTAATTTCTTGCCGGTAAGACTTTATATTTTTTCCTGTTTAGTCACTGACCAAATTACTAAAATTATAATAAAACCTTTTTATACTATAAAATTTCATTAGTCTTGTCTTACCCTTTATTTCACCTTATCTTATTTCATTGCTTGAATATTTAACAGTCTATCAATCTATATATCTGCACAGACACACACACACACACACACATACACACACACACACATACACACACACACACACACACAGACACTAGCATACACTAACGCACACACACACACACAGCTGCGCGCATACGTACACATATATATATTGTGTAATTCAGATGTAACAATTCGTTCAAACATGTTTTATTGGAAAATACGGATATTCTATATCTATTAAGTTTAACCACCATCTTTTTTATATTACGAATAATCTTCCGCAGACCTGACTGCAGCAGATGGCACAAAATATCGAAAACCAAAGCTGTGCCCCTTAAGAATTTGGGTTTGTATTTAAATTATTATTGTGTAAGTGAAGTCAGTTTTGGTAGCTAACAAAATAATTAAGGAAATCATTGTTAATAAGTGTTTGCTTTTTGTTACTTAATTTCTTAAGAAAATTGTCTTAGTTGTTTTCAAGATATTCACATCTATAGTTTAGAAGAACAGAAGGTTTTTATACAATGATGTAATGATTTTATGACCGTTATAATCAGTAGAAAATAATCGAGAAAATAACTTTTAATAATATTTAATTCTGAAGTAAACGTTAACACCGATTTTTTTCCTAACTTTCTTTAAGATCTATAATGTCATCTAATATAATCTATGCATCTTAGATAAATAGTGAGTTTATTTAATTTATCAAATATTTTGGACACTGAAGTCAATACTGAGTGGCGACGGTCTGTTTCCTGTTTGAAGGCAATTTTCATAGACTGAAAATTGCGTTCAATCATGAAAGACTGTCGCCATTCGGTGTTGATCCCAGTGTTCAATTTTATATTTACACACGCTCTATCACTGCTACTGAGTCCTTTTACCCATAAATATAGCATAACTTAAAACTATATTTTTATATTAATTATTTATTAATTCAAACGTTATTATAGTGGACACTTCGTATTTGGAAAACAAATCATTACTTCTTCTAAAGTTAAAGTGGATCGGGGGTATAACTTTAGGAAAAGAGGTAACGATTTATTTTTAAATTTTTCTAAGAAATCAATTTGTAACCAGTTACCTACCATCGCCTGACGAAGTACAATAATAGTACTGAAATATGAAAGCTTTTTTTTTGTAGCGATTTAAAAATGTTTTTATTATAACCACTTATAATAAAAATATAATGATTTTTGTTCTCCTTCATATTCAACACATTTAAAAAAAAAATCAAATTCTTCGAAATGTGGATTTTCACTCCTTTTGTTCTTTCTCTCATTGGGATATATATATATACATATATATATATATATATATATATATATATATATATATATATATATATATATATATATATATACATATATATATATACATATATATATATATATATACATATATATATATATATATATATATATATATATATATATATATATATATATAAAAGTGAACATAGAAGTCAAGCGACAGTCTGTTTCATGCTAGATGCAATCGTCAAGCCACAGACATGGAACAGACTGTCGCCTCTAAGTGTTGACTTCTATGTTCACTTTTATATTTACACTCGCTCTATCTCTGATATTGGGCACTTTATCCCATAAATATAGCACATCTTAAGACAATATTTCTTCATATATATATATATATATATATATATTTTTAACTATATATATATATATTTATATATATATATATATACATATATATATAGGTAAATATATATATATATATACATATATATAGGTAAATATATATATATATATATATATTTACCTATATATATATATATATATATATATATATATTTACCTATATATATGTTTGTGTGCGTGTATGTGCGTGTGCATATCTGTGTGTGTGTAGTATAAAAAATATACATACACGAACTTACACATTCATGTACGTATAAATATATTTCCCCCACACATATTATAAATATGAGACAGAGCTATAAGTATATATTAAGGAATATACATAATATCCAACATCGATAACACGACTCGGAGTTTCATGTTGCTACAATATGTAAGTGCTAATACAATCTGATCACGGTGATGATTCAACATTTTGTGCTCAAAATTTTTTGTTTCATTATTGTTGCTTAAAATATTAGAATTAATTAATAATAATTTATTATTCGTAATCGGGTATGTGTGTCTGTCTAGTAGGAGTTCTAATGTTTTCAATGTTGTATGTCTCGTGCAGTTGTCTTCTATTAATCTGGGGCTGTTTTATGTACGTATTCATTGTATTAGATAGATATAAGTTAGATGTTTTTCTCCTTAAAGAATTAGGTCCTTTTACAATTAGGATGGCATTAGTAACAGCAAAATTGTGGCCAGCTTTGTTTCTGTGTAATACGAGAGAGTTCTCTTGTATTCTTAGATGTAAGTTTTCAGAATACCACCCACATAAACATTTTTGCATTGTAAACAATTTATTTGATGAATACCGACCGGCATTTGAATTAATGTTGGGTTTATTTTTCTTCCTAATTATGTCTCCGATTGTCTTGGAAACGTGATGGTACTAACCCCAGTATTAGGATGACTATTTTGTTTGTGCGTTTAGTTTGAAAGAGTGTTGGAGGGTTGGATTATATATATATATAAGTCCACAATTAGAGGTGACAGTCTGTTTCATGCTAGACGCAATCGTCAGGACCTGACGATTGCGTCCAGCATGAAACAGCCTGTCACCTCTGAGTGTTGCCTTCAAATTTCACTTTTATATTTACACACACTCTATCTCTGATATTGAGCACTTTATCCCATAAATATAGCACACCTTTAGACTATATATATATATATATATATATACATACACGCACACGCTGACTCCTGAACATAGCTGTATAAATTGAAATTGGAAGAACTTCTTAAAATTTCAGATTCCAGACTTTATTTTCACACTCATATCCTCGAAAAATATATGGAATCCTCTTTTCTCAAACACCTGTAGGTATGAGTCAGATAGCAGAATGTATACTCTAGTCTTGAGGGACAATCAGCAAAGAAAGGTTTCTCTGAAATCCAAACCGTGGAGACGACAATGGAAAACACACTATAATCTTTACCAAAACGTCATGGCAATTCAAAGATTATAATGAAAATTATTCAGTGTAAGTCCATGATCGCCTACAGTCTGATGTGATACAAAATTAAAATAAAACTATACGTAGTATTTGAATATAGTACAGTAAAAATAAAACCTGCTCATTATTTACACCGTATTTTGTCATCATCGACACCTTTATCGTTATTCAATCATGAGAGGAAAGAGTAGGAAAACAACTATAGATAGATAGATAGATAGATAGATAGATAGATAGATAGATAGATAGATAGATAGATAGATAGATATGAACATACTGTAATAGATATGAACAGAATGAAATATATATATGTGAACAAATTGATATAGATATGAGCAGAATGAGATAGATAGATAGATAGATAGATAGATAGATAGATAGATAGATAGATAGATAGATATGAACAGTTTCAGATAGATAGATAGATAGATATGAACAGTTTCAGATAGATAGATAGATAGATAGATATGAACAGTTTCTGAGAGATAGAACAGCATCAGATACACAGATACACAGATAGATAGATAGATAGATAGATAGATAGATAGATAGATAGATAGATAGATAGATAGATAGACAGATAGATACACAGATAGATAGATAGATAGATAGATAGATAGATAGATAGATAGATAGATAGATAGATATGAACAGACCTTGATATGAACAGACCTTTCCAATGCTACTACTGTTTCGTCAATAGATCTCATTATACCAAATAAGCATGCAAGTCATCAGGGGTAGAATACGAAAAAAAAGGACAAACTAAACTTCAACCCACCACACGAAATTTGACATTAAAACAAATTCTCCGTCAAACAAGAAAAAAGCTGTCATTCAATCCAAAATGAACAGTCGGCCATAAGAGGAGAAATGATGATTATTATGATGATGATCGTGATGATGGTAAATTATTTAATTATGATTTAATTAATTACATTATCTAGATTATATTTTGTGATCAAGTCTTTATGACGGAGATTAACTTTTCTCTTCGACTTCAGTGTTATAGAATCATCATTAATTTGTGATATGTAAATATTCTAATTATATCTTTAATTAATATAATTGTATAATCTTTGATTTGTTTCCAAGATCCATCTCTGCTGAAATATCCTTGAGTAATATTTTACATATATATTATATATATATATATATATATATATATATATATATATATATATATATATATATATATACATGTGCGTGTGTGTATGCATATATATATATATATATATATATATACATCAAGAGAGATTGTGAGTATGAGGAAGTGAGTTGTGAAAATCGCACACACGCAGCTATGTGTTCTCTGCATTATAATATACACATTATTATTATTATTATTACTGAGTGAATGCCTCATGCCAACAAAGTGACGCGGGGGCACAAATATACAAACCAGTATACACATTCTGACCCCCAGTCTGATAATAGTATACTAGGCACATGTGTCACGGCCAGGTGTGCACAATATGGTGACAAGTTTCAATAAAATTAGCGCATCATTTGTTAATAGTGTCAGGTTAGAAATAACTTCAGGTCGGGTAACCAATTCCAGTCAGACAGCCTTTATTTGAAGGTGATCCCAAATATCTAATTGTTACTCACAAGTCATATTTGCCTTACCCTTCAAACTTGAAATAACAACCCTCAAGACGCCCAGTTACGATGCTCCCTCACTATTTCTGCTTATTAACTGGGATGTCGTTTATGGTCAGGAAATTTGCAAGCAAATCTGTGGTATTTAACGGGATATTTACAGTAGCTCATCTTATGCATATTAACACCGCTAATCAATTAAATATTAGAAGCCATAAATCTTATGCCTGGTATATTATTATTTTTATTTTTATTTTTATTTTTATTTTCTTTGATATCTGGCGTTTACACATTTCTTTCCGGGTCCCGCCCAGGGACCTAAGGTTAGAAATGGCATCATGACACTTTCCACTGAAAAAAAAAATTAATTACATAGATAAAGCCCTTCGTAAAGTGTGGGCTGTACTTGTCAGAACATTTTTTTGTATCTCTTTGAGGCATGGACTTCCAGGGATCCCTTCAATCAGCCTGCTGGAATTATTATTATTATTATTATTATTTGCTTTGATTTCGTTCCAGGTTTCGCCCAGAGACCTAAGGTTAGAAATGACATCATGACATTTTCCACTGACAAAAAAAATTACATAGATAAAGCCCTTCGTAAGGTGTGGGCTGTACTCGTGAGAACATTTTATTATTATTATTATTAGTAGTAGTAGTATTGTGTATGTTATCATCTTGCCAGAGAGTGATTTTAAGTGCCTAATTACGAAGACCCCTCTGATGTCTATGAGTAAAACAGGAACTGTCGAGGAGTTATCTATACACATTTTGGGACGTTTCGTGTAGTTGGAGAGAGTTTTTATAAAGCTGTTTATTTAATCTGTGAAGACCCTCCCAAAAAATCTGGTATTACTTATAAAAATTAAAATCAAATGAACCTAATGTTGACCGTCTCTTATAGGTACATTTTTATACGGTACAGGTCATTTTTCTGGTTTTAACAGAAATTGTCCAATATGTTCTCGGTGTTTTTGACTTACATAGTTTCCATTAAAACATTTGTTACTTTTAAAAGCAGTCTTCCATAATCACCGTATCAATCTTTGGTAGAAACATTATTCAAAATCTTATTAAATATTATTCTTAAAGTATAAAAATATTAATAAACTATTTTTTAAGAGAGGCGCATGCACGCGTGTGTGTTCGTGTGCTTGAATATGTGCGGATGTGTCTTTAAACTACTAAACTCTTTTAATTAGTCAAGGTTTTTTACTTTAGCGCTGTAGCCATCATTAATTTACAGATAAAACAAAGAGAGCTATATATTCTATACGGTACGAAAGATTGCTTTTGGAAGTAGTATCGTTCTTAAATGATCTAAGCCTCATTTGATTGCCTTAAACCAGAAAACAAACCCGACCACCCAATCAAAGACACTTCTTCTTCAGTTCTTCCTTTATTCCCAAATGGCATCGTAGCTTTTGGCGCTTCTAACATAATTTTACTACTCTCCACATTCCTGTCCTCCGACACATGTTTTAAATGGTGGTTATTCCCCTATCTCTTCCTTGGTGTGTCAGCAGCTGCCTTTAAAGAGAGACTATGATTCTTTAGGGAAGTGGAAAATCTTTATTGCCTCGATAACCATTTCATTATATGACGGTTTTCTCTCGCGGAAAATCTTTCAAGTTTTAGAATATTAGCCCGAGAACTTTATTTTTAAAGATTCTTAATATCTTTCCCGTATTGTTCCCAAGTTTTCTATCCGTATGACGAATTTGATTAATCAGAGTGGGCAATGAAAAATGTTAAGAAAAAATGTAACATAAAAAAAAACATTGAAAATTAAAAACAAATGCGTTTATAAAATTCATTAAATTCTAATGTCTAGTAATATTTTAGCAGTCTAACTAATCGCAGTATACTTAGGGTTAAGGAAAATAGAAAATTACGACACAGTTAAGCTTTATTTAACTTCTTTTAAAATTTTGTTTATTTTACATTTTTACAACAATCATGAGGGTGATACAGAGTGGGTACTGTTTTGTTTTTTAATTACAATCACGAGAAAAGATTTGTATTTATAATGCTGGAAGGGAATAGATGATTTCCTCATGTGCCGGAGAGAAATAAAAGATCGAAGCTGAAGACTAATTATTTTTCGGTATGAGCAATCAAATAAATATTTTTGGTTTTGCACACACACACACAAACGCATATATATATATATATATATATATATATATATATATATATATATATATATATATATATATATATATATATATATATAATATTAGTGGTCAGTATATATATATATATATATATATATATATATATATATAATATTAGTGGTCAGTATATATATATATATATATATATATATATATATATATATATATATATATATATATGTATATATATATATATATATATATGTATATATATGTATATATATATATAAATTTCTAAGTATTGAGGTAGAGCTCAATATCCAGGACAGAGCAAGAATATAATATAAAAGGCTTTTTGAATTTGTAGGGCTGATGAATTGGATCGTGATTACGATTCCAATGTAATAAATTATAACCATGGAATATTAGGGTTTGAGCCTTTTATATTTTATATATATATATATATATATATATGTGTGTGTGTGTGTGTGTGTGTGTGTGTGTGTGTCGTGTTAAACAGTTTTTTCCCGACAGAATCTATTTTATACATTTCTAAGTTTATCATTCGTCCTTGTATTGAATATCGGTATCACATCTGGTCTGTTTCTTCTGATGAGTATTTAGAGATTTTTGATGAAATACAAAGAATCTGCAATGTTACTGTTACTGACCTGACATTTCGGCTTCAGTCACACCCCCAACAACGTAACGTAGCTTCCCTGTGTGCTTTCTATAAATATTTTCATGCTAATTCTTCTGATGAGCTCTGTGGTACCTAGATCTCATAAATTTAAGCAAAGTACTCGATTGGCGGCAAGGTCTCATCATTTTGCAAATGATTAAACGTAACCGTATGTACTTTGCTAAGTTTCTTGTCTAGCATTTCTCGCACTTCTGGCTAGTGGAACACTTTTCCGGCTTTGTGCATTTCAATTAACTTTGATCTTCAAAAATTTAAGAATGTCAATCGTTATCTCTTGTCTTCTTAATTCCCGTTCTTTTATTCTGCTCTCACTATAATAATTATCATATTCATTCACAATAAGTAACAACCTTGCACCTTGAAAGGATATATATATATATGTTTGTGTGTGTGTGTGTGTGTTTGTGTGTGTGTGTGTGTGTCTGTGTGTGTGTGTGTGGACATTGAAGTCAACACTAAGAGGTGACAATCTGTCTCATGCTAAACGCAATCGTCAGGCTTGACTTCAATGTTTACTTTTATATTTACATACGTTCTATCCCTGATATTGAGCAGTATAACCGATAAAAATAGCATTACTTTAAACTGTATTTTATCGTATATATATATGTATATATATATATATATATGTATATATATATAAATATAAAAGTGAACATACATAGAAGTCAACACTTAGAGGCGACAGTCTGTTTCATGCTAGTGCAATCGTCAGGCAACTCAGAGTTGCCTGACGATTGCACTAGCATGAAACAGACTGTCGCCTCTAAGTGTTGACTTCTATGTTCACTTTTATATTTACACACGCTCTATCTCTGATATTGAGCACTTTATCCCATAAATATAGCACACTTTAAGACTATATTTCTTCATATATATATATATATATATATATATATATATATAAACACTCATAATAGGTGATGGGTAAATTGTTGCCATTTCGTGCCGGAAGCTCCAATACGAACATTTCAGAGTTTTAGGTGTCAATCTGTGAACTTTTTGGTGAGGACAACAGATTCAAAACAGAGGCCTACATCGAGTGCCTTAAGGAGGTAGTGACTGCTGGAAGATCTTATGTCTGGCAACAGGACTCTGCACCAAGCCACACAAACAGGAAAACCCAGTCATGGCTGTCAGATAATTTCTGTAACCACATCACCCCTTACATCTGGCCACCTAACTCCCCAGACTGCAACCCTCTTGATTATTATGTGTTGGGCGCAGTTGACCGAGAGACCATAAACCTCCTTGTAACACCAAAAAATGAACTGAAGGCAATGATTATGGCAGCATTCACCAACTTAAACAAGGAGACCGTCCAGAAGAGATGCAGGAGATTCCGAAGTCGTCTGTAGCACGTGGTTGAAGCCAACAGCGATTTTATTGAATAAATTTACTCTTTACTATTTCAATATAATTTTGTGTAATTTTGGTAAATATATCTGTTAAAATGAGATGTCAGTTATATTTTCAATTTTGCGTAATTTAGACGACACTTTATCCATCGCACCACATATGTGTGTGTATGTGTTACTTTACCTATTCGTGCATTATATATATATATAAAATAATGCCCAGTTCACACTTAGCAAAAGAAAAATGTCAATATAAAAGCAAATTCAAATTAATGTATAATGTTTTCTTTAGATGGGAAGTATGTGTCGCTCTTGAACTATTCAGTGGTGTGTGTAAGGCAATGAGTAGTATACTACAATATTTCATTTGCAAGTGTGTTCAAGAACGACACATACACTCTGAATATATCACAGGTGACAAATACACCTCTGAATAGTTCACGAGCAATAAATAGATCACGGACGACACATACAGCTTTTAATAGTTCACGAACGACACATGCACCTCAGAATAGTTCACAGACGACACATGCACTGTTTTTTTAGTTCACAGACGATGCATGCACATATGAATAGTTCACAGGCGACATATGCACCTCTGAATAGTTCACGGACGACACATATACTTCTGAATAGTGTATAGATGTCACATGTACTTCTGAATAATTCACACACGACACATGCATCTCTGAAGAGTCGGACGTCGATTTTGAAACAGTGTTATTGCACTCATTTTGAAAATTAATGTTTGACATGATTACTTATTATTTGTGTTCTTAGGAAGCGATTTAAAAAAAAGTTTAGGTTCATAATTGGAGCGTTAAAAATTCTTTCTGGTGATCAATGAAAACCTTATAGCGATGACTTTATAATGCAAATATATGAATTTAGTTAGTTGATAATTAAGAGCGACACATACGCTTCGGAAATGTTCACTAGCAACATATACACCTCGGAATTGTGCACAAGCAGCACATACACCACGGTATTGTTCACTAACGACAGATACACATTGGAATTGTTCACTTACAAAGCATACGCCACGGAATTGTTTACTAGCTACACATACCCCTCGGAATTGTTTTCTAGCTACACATGCGCCTCAGAATTGTTTACTAATTACACATACGCATCAGAATTATTTACTAGCTGCACATACACCGCGGAATTGCTTACTAGCTACACATACGCCAAAGAAATGTTTAATATCTACACCTACCCTTCGGAATTATTTACGAGCTACACATACGCCTCGGATTGTTTACTACCAACCCATACGCCTCTGAATTGTTTAATAGCTAGGAATTGTTTACTAACTACACATGCCCATCGGAATTGTTTACTAGCTACAGATACGCTTCAGAATTGTTTACTAGTTGCACATACGCCGGGGAATTGCTTACTAGCTACACATACGCCAAGGAAATGTTTACTAGCTACACATACGCCCAGAATTGTTTACTAACTACACATACGACCAGAACTGTTTACTAGCTACACATACGCCTCGGAATTGTTTACTAGCTGCACATACGCCTCGGAATTGTTTAATATCTACACATATGCCTGTGAATTTTTTACTAGCTACACATACACTTCGGAATTGTTTACTAGCTACAGATACGCTTCAGAATTGTTTACTAGCTACACATACGCCTTGGAATTGCTTACTAGCTGCACATACGCCTTGGAATTGCTTACTAGCTACACATACGCCTCGGAATTGTTTACTAGCTGCACATACGCCGCGGAATTGTTTACTAGCTACACATACGCCTCGGAATTGTTTACTAGCTACACATACGCCTCAAAATTGTATACTAGCTACACATACGCCTCGGAATTGTTTAATAGCTACACATATGTCTCGGAATTGTTTACTAGATACACATGCGCATTGGAATTGTTTACTAGCTACACATACGCCTCGGAATTGTTTACTAGCTACACATACCTCTCAAAATTGTTTTCTAGCTACACATGCGCCTCAGAATTGTTTACTAATTACACATACGCATCAGAATTATTTACTAGCTGCACATACACCGCGGAATTGCTTACTAGCTACACATACGTCTGGAAATTGGTACTAGCTACACATACGCCAAAGAAATGTTTAATATCTACACCTAACCTTCGGAATTATTTACGAGCTACACATACGCCTCTGAATTGTTTACTACCAACACATACGCCTCTGAATTGTTTAATAGCTACACATATGCCTCGGAATTGTTTACTAGCTACACACACCCCTCGGAATTGTTTTCTAGCTACACATACGCTTCAGAATTGTTTACTAGCTACACATGTCTCGGAATTTTTTACTAGCTACATATATTACTCGGAATTGTTTACTAACTATACATGCCCATCGGAATTGTTTACTAGCTACAGATACGCTTCAGAATTGTTTACTAGTTGCACATACGCCGGGGAATTGCTTACTAGCTACACATACGCCTTGGAATTGTTACTAGCTACACATACACCTCGGAAATGTTTACTAGCTACACACACCCCTCGGAATTATGTACTAGCTACACAAACGCCTCAGAATTGTTTACTAGCTATACATACGCCTCAGAATTGTTTACTACCTACACATATACCTCGGAATTGTTTAATAGCTACACACACCCCTCGGAATTATGTACTAGCTACACATAGGCCTCGGAATTGTTTACTAGCTGCACATACGCCTCGGAATTGTTTAATAGCTACCCATAAGCCTGCGAATTGTTACTAGCTACACATAAGCCAAGGAATTGTTTACTAGCTACACATACGCCTCAGAATTGTTTACTAGCTACACATACGACCAGAATTGTTTACTAGCTACACATACGCCACGGAATTGTTTACTAGCTACACATACGCCCAGAATTGTTTACTAGCTACACATACGCCTCGGAATTGCTTACTAGCTGCACATACGCCTCGGAATTGTTTAATAGCTACACATATGCCACGGAATTGTTTACTAACTACACATACCCCTCGGAATTGTTTACTAGCTACACATACGCCTCGGAATTGTTTACTAGCTGCACATACCCTTCTGGATTGTTTAATAGCTACACATACGCCTCGGGATTGTTTAATATCTACACATATGCCTGGCAATTGTTTACTAGCTACACATACCCCTCGGAATTGTTTACTAGCTACAGATACGCTTCAGAATTGTTTACTAGCTACACATATGCCTCAGAATTGTTTACTAGCTGCACATACGCCGCGGAATTGCTTACTAGCTACACATACCCCTTGGAATTGTTTACTAGCTACACATACGCCTCAGAATTGTATACTAGCTACCCATACGCCTCGGAATTGTTTAATAGCTACACATATGCCTCGGAATTGTTTACTAGCTACACATGCGCATTGGAATTGTTTACTAGCTACACATACGCCTCGGAATTGTTTACATGCTACACATATGGCTCGGATCTGTTTACTATTATATCTAGCTATGAGGTATCTTATTTAGCATTTAAATAAAAATCAACTGGTCCATAAAACACTTGAAATTTAATTGTTAAGATATCATGTAATATATTTGTTTTGGGACCTTACCTATAACGACAGAGTGAACTCTTCCTGACACTATGAATACTGCGCCTCTCAAGAGGGACGAGACGGAATCGAGTCGAGCCAATAGTAGTTCACTCCAAACCAGACTGACAGTCATACTAAGACCTTCCACATCTTGTATTATTATTCTAATTAATATATCTTTGTTATTTCTACTCTTGTGTTCGTGTTGTTCTTCATTGGTCTTAACCTTGTACCATAACAGTGGCGACGAGGATATTGAAGAAACGAAGTTCTACGCGGAGAATCTAAAAAAAAAAAAGAAAGAAAGAAAACTTTTTGCTATCGGTCGTCCATAACAGAGGCGACGGAGGTATTGAGAAAAGAAAAAAAGTTCTACGCAAAAAAAAACAATAGAAATTTTTTTGGATACCAACCTTAACAGTGGTAACGAAGACACGAATTTTATCTGTCAGCCAGAACAGAATCGAATTCTACGCAGGAAAATTTTTTCGTACTAAGGTTCCAAAACAACAGGCGACAAAAACCTGAAGTCTACACTGAGAAAAAAGGAAAAATAGTTACACAAAATTACGGTGTAAACATGGAAGACTTTAGGCAATCATATTGGAACTAATGAAAATGCAATTCGAGCAGAAACAAAAAAATGAGGAAAGACAGACTAGGCTCGAAAAACAATTAGAAATTCAACAGAAAAACGAAGAAAAGCAACTCGAAATACAAGAATTACTACGCCTGGCAGTAACAAATAAAGGACAAAATTCTGGAAATGAAGCGGCATTCTCGCAAAATGCTATATGGAGCTATATCAAAGACTTCACTTATGCACCGGACGAAGACAAAACTTTTGCGGCTTACTTCTGAAGATATGAAGATTTATATGAGTTTGATTGCGGGAATTGGTCAGACGCGAAAAAAGTACGTCTACTACTGAGGAAACTAGGCTCAAGCGAATACACTAAATTCGTAGACTACATCCTACCGAGGAAAACGAATGAGTTGACTTTCAAGGAAGTCGTGAAACTTTTAACGGAATTATTTAGTCTGAACACTTCACTATTCCACAAAAGGTGGAAATGTTTAAATTTAACAAAAAAGGATAGCGAAAACTATATAAGATTCGCTTCCATAGTAAACAAACACTGCGATGACTTTAAGTTATCGGAACTCAGCCCTGACAATTTTAAATGTTTAATATTCATCCAAGGCCTGGTTTCGACTAAAGATGCGGAGATCAGACGGAGAATTCTAACAAAACTTGTGAACCAGAATTGACGCTACAAAAATTGGCTGAGGACAGTCAGAGATGTATAAGCGTAAAAAAGGACTCGAAAGATATCGAAGAGTCTGGCGTCGCTCACATACGAAAAGTACAACGACAAACACGTTTTTTTATCTCCTCAAAAACAAAACAAACAAATTATTCTACTACAAAAAGTCAAATGAAACCTCAGAAGAAACCACCACCCAGTCCATGCTATCGCTGTGGGACTTTGCATTGGTACAAAGATTATCCATACCGCTATAAGACTTGTCTGTCGTGCAATAAAATGGGGCATAAAAGTTCGCACTGTAGAACTAAGAAAGAAAGGAAAAGTCAACTAAGAGTCACTAGAACTGACCAACCGGACGGGATAAATATACGACAATACGTACAAGTAGAAATGTTAAACAAAAAAATCAGATTACAATTAGATTCCGGATCAGATTTAACCATTATTAGCTTACAGACGTGGAAGAAATTAAACAAACCGACCATGTTGAGAACAGATTAATTAGCCAGGTCGGTAACAGGAGGAAAACTCCAAACCAGACTGACAGTTATACTAAGACCTTCCACATCGTATTATTATTTTGTGTAATATATCTTTGTTATTTCTACTCTTGTGTTCGTGTTGTTCTTCCTTGGTCCTAACCTTGGACCATAACAATATTATATGTTGTTATGGGAACTTACCCGACGGTCTACGTTAAAAAGAAATCAGGAGAAATTCCAGTTTGCGCTGATTTTTCTACAGGTTTGAACGCAGCAATAAAGGACTACCACTGTCCTCTACCCAGTCCAGAAGAAGTATTCACTAAATGAAATGGCGGGAAATATTTTTCAAAAATTGATTTAAGTGAAGCGTACTTGCAAATTCCAGTTGATGAGGAAAGTTCAAAACTACTGTGCATAAATACACACAAAGGATTGCACAAATACCAAAGACTACCATTTGGGAATTGGATACGATGCTTGCCGGACTAGAGTACACGACTGCATACCTGGATGACGTATTGATTAATAGCGAAAGTGTTGAACAACAATGGCAACATGTACAAGAGGTGTTTAAGAGAATACAAAGCTATGAATTCAAAGTAAAAGAAAACAAGTGCGATTTTTTCATGAAGGAAATTAAATACCTTGGCCATATCATAGATCAAGAAGGGAGACAACCAGATCATGAAAGGTCTACAGCAATAAAAAAAAATGCCAGTTCCTAAGAACATAACAGAACTACAATTTTTTCTAGGTTTAGTGAGTTACTACCTGGAATTCATTCCTCAAATGCATAAACTACGCGCACCACTGAACGAACTTCTGAAGAAAGAAAAAGTTTGGCAGTGGACAGATCAATGCTAGGAAACATTTGACGAAATAATTAAAACGTTAACTTCAGATTTATGTTTGGCACACTACGATCCTAAACTAGAAATTATTGTAGCAAGTGACGCGAGTGCCTACGGAGTCGGAGCGTGTATATTGCATAAAATGCCAGATGGGACAACAAAACCCATCGCACATGCTTCTCGAACCCTATTACCAACAGAGAACAATTATTCACAAATAGAGAAAGAAGATCTGGGAATTATCTTCGCAGTCACAATGTTTCATGGTAGATATTTTACTCTTCAGACGGATCACAAACCGTTACTAACAATTTTTGGTTCGAAAAAAGGTCTACCGGTTTACACTGCAAATAGGTTACTTAGATGGGGAACAATTCTTCTGAACTATAATTTCAGATTGGAATATTTACCAACGAAAAATCGGGCATGCGGATGGTCTGTCGAGACTTATACCAACAAAGACAGAGCCATTGGAAGATACGGTAATCGCAGCCCTAAGAAATGAAGAAGATATCAGGACAGTACTATGTTGTACAGTTAGAAACCTCCCAGTCATACTACAAGACATAAAAAATGAAGCCAAAAATGACGAATTTATAAATGAAACAAAAGAAAAAATAGCAGAAAAAGATAAGCAAATATCGGATAGCTTTTCTCTATGCGATAATGTGCTACTTTATAACGAAAGGGTTGTAATTCCCAAAACACTAGAAAAGCGAATCCTAAAGGATTTCCACAGGGGCCATCCTGGAAAAAATAGAATGAAGTCGCTAATGCGAAGCTATGTATATTGGAAGAATATGGACCGGGATATTACTCAGATGGTGGAAATGTGCAAGGGTTGTAATTTAGCAGCCAAAGCACCGCCAATCAAACATAAGCCATGGCCAGAGACTGATCGGCCGTGGTCAAGAATACACGCAGATTATGCAGGACCAATTGACGGTTTTACTATTTAATCATAGTTGATAGTTATAGTAAATGGCCGGAGGTGTTTCGTTGCAAAAATCCTACTTCAGAAACGACCATAAATTGCCTCCGCGAACTATTTGCTCGGTTTGGTGTAGTGGATTGCCTAGTCACAGATAATGGAACGCAATTCACATCAGCAGACTTCCAAGAGTTTTGCGAAATTTATCAAGTAAAACATATAAAATCACCGCCATACCACCCAAGATCAAATGGGCAAGCGGAGAGATTTGTTGATACACTCAAAAGAGCGTTACGAAAAGCCTATGATGTGCCTACGGAAAAAGCATTACAGCAATTTCTTCAGGTATATCGAATAACGCCAAATAACGCTACGCCATCAACATTATCACCCGCAGAAGTGATGTTTGCTAGAAAAATCAGATCTGCATTTGATAAATTGCTACCAAGTCAAACGAAACAAGAAACAAAAAAAAATACGCAGCAAAAAGAAAATTCCTCCCAGGAGAAAAAGTTATTTTTTAAAGCATATAAAAACAATACATCTTACTGGGAGCAAGGGACAATTGAGAAAAGAATTGGCAATATGATTTACATAGTACAGGGACAAAAATTCTCACATAGAAGACACGTAAAGCAAAGGAAGAGACCGTTACAGAATGCTAACGGTACACCTCCGAGAAGAGGTGATGGACACGATTTTCGATACATTTGATATAAAAAGACCGCAAACAATGCTAGAACCAAGAAAATCGCCCAGAAAAAGAAAGTTCACAGAACCTTTGGAAATAGATCCAAAGAAAAAAAGATATTAAAAAACCCTGTTACGCAAAAGCTTCGGAAGTGGGGGGGTGTTATGGGGACTTACCCATAATAATAATGGACTATTGCGGACATCATAAATACCGCGCCTCAAGAGGGAGCAGCTTTCAGGGTCAGTCAGAGACTCGTCTTGGTTCCTCTCCTCACAAAGGCAGAGAGTTCGACCAGCTTAACTGGAGACTAATCTCCAACTAATTGCCGAAGGAAGTCTCCAGGTATATCCTGTGCTCACTATGTATATAGCTACTGATATAATCAGTCAACATAGGCGATTGGGAGCGTGGGACATTCCATTACATCAGTAGTTATGTTTAATATTTAGACAGCAAGAAGTAATACAAAGAACATTTTTAAAATTTAACCCAAAATGTCTTTTATTGTATTTTTCGAAAAAGATTATGGATAAATTGATCGGAGTTCATATTTTGTTCTAGTTTGTTCAAGAACTTTTAACTGCTTTAGTCATTATCATTTACTGGTTTTTGCCAGTCTGAAGGACAGTTACATATATATATATATATATATATATATATATATATATATATATATATATATATATATATATATATATATATATGAAAGTGCGTGTGTGTGTATGTGACCGTGTCCACATGCGCACTTACATACATGTACAGGCGTGCGCACAAGCAAACATACAGA
>OZ038520.1:6610088-6722588 GCA_964036315.1 Acanthosepion esculentum
TATAGTTATTTTATTCAATTCTGATATCTGATATTATTATTCAAAAAATTGTAAGAAATCTTACCGTATATTTTGCTGTCCCGATCAACCGCATGTTCGAACTTTTTCAGCGAGAAACCCCACATGGAAAGTAGGATTGTCATACAAAGAGGAGGATGACCACATATTTTGTTGCTGCCACAAAGTTTTGACTGGTCTATGCCGGAGAAATTTTATACGCGTACGTGTGCGTATATTTGGAAATTAATTATGATCATGAGAACAATTGTTTCAATTATTATTGATATTATTATTATTAATATTATTATTGGTATTATTAAATTTAGTTCGAGCTAATCCTTGACTATCTACCGGTAAATATTCTATTGGGAACGATTGCTTATAATCCAAAAGGTGTTAGGGTTATAATCTCACGGGTTTTTGTTGTCGGCGCAAAATTTCAAGTGATCAATTTCACAGCCTTTGTTGGATGTACTAGTTTAGCTTTTGTAATCTTGAAACGATTGCTTACCATTCAAACAGTTGTTAGGTTTATGATCTCATGGGTATTTGTTGTTGGCAGTAAATTTCAGATGATCAAATTTACATCCTTTCTTTGATGTACTAGTTTACATTTGTGATTTGGGAACGATTGTTTATCATTCCAAAAGTTGTTAGGGTTATGAACTCATGGATTTTTGTTGTTGGCGCAAAATTACAGATGATCAAATTTACAGCCTTTTTTTATGTACTAGTTTACCTTTTGTGATTTGGGAACGATTGCAAATCATTCCAACAGTTGTTAGGGTTATGAACTCATGGATTTTGGTTGTTGGCGCGAAATTTCAGATGATCAAATTTACAGCCTTTCTTTGATGTACTAGTTTACTTTTCGTGATTTGGTAAAGATTGCTAATCATTCCAACAGTTGTTAGGGTTATGAACTCATGGATTTTGGTTGTTGGCGCGAAATTTTAGATGATCAAATTTACAGCCTTTCTTTGATGTACTAGTTTACCTTTTGTGATTTGGGAACGATTGCTTATCATTCCAACAGTTGTTAGGGTTATGAACTAATGGATTTTGGTTGTAGGCGCAAAATTTCAGATGATCAAATTTACAGCCTTTCTTTGATGTACTAGTTTACTTTTCGTGATTTGGTAAAGATTGCTAATCATTCCAACAGTTGTTAGGGTTATGAACTCATGGATTTTGGTTGTTGGCGCAAAATTTCAGATGATCAAATTTACAGCCTTTCTTTGATGTACTAGTTTACTTTTCGTGATTTGGGAACGATTGCTTATCATTCCAACAGTTGTTAGGGTTATGAACTCATGGATTTTTGTTGTTGGCGCAAAATTTCAGATGATCAAATTTACAGACTTTCTTTGATGTACTAGTTTACTTTTCGTGATTTGGGAACGATTGCTTATCATTCCAACAGTTGTTAGGGTTATGAACTCATGGATTTTTGTTGTTGGCGCAAAATTTCAGATGATCAAATTTACAGACTTTCTTTGATGTACTAGTTTACTTTTCGTGATTTGGGAACGATTGCTTATCATTCAAACAGTTGTTAGGGTTATGAACTCATGGATTTTTGTTGTTGGCGCAAAATTTCAGATGATCAAATTTACAGACTTTCTTTGATGTACTAGTTTAATTTTCGTGATTTGGGAACGATTGCTTATCATTCCAACAGTTGTTAGGGTTATGAACTCATGGATTCTTGTTGTTGGCGCAAAATTTCAGATGATCAAATTTACAGCCTTTCTTTGATGTACTAGTTTACTTTTCGAGATTTGGGAACGATTGCTTATCATTGCAACAGTTGTTAGGGTTATGAACTCATGGATTTTTGTTGTTG
The DNA here is from genome assembly GCA_964036315.1 of Acanthosepion esculentum. NCBI lineage: Eukaryota > Metazoa > Mollusca > Cephalopoda > Sepiida > Sepiidae > Acanthosepion > Acanthosepion esculentum. The sequence goes on from OZ038520.1 coordinate 6,611,935, forward strand.
GCGCAAAATTTCAGATGATCAAATTTACAGACTTTCTTTGATGTACTAGTTTACTTTTCGTGATTTGGGAACGATTGCTTATCATTCCAACAGTTGTTAGCGTTATGAACTCATGGATTTTTGTTGATGGCGCAAAATTTCAGATGATCAAATTTACAGACTTTCTTTGATGTACTAGTTTACTTTTCGTGATTTGGGAACGATTGCTTATCATTCCAACAGTTGTTAGGGTTATGAACTCATGGATTTTTGTTGTTGGCGCAAAATTTCAGATGATCAAATTTACAGCCTTTCTTTGATGTACTAGTTTACTTTTCGTGATTTGGGAACGATTGCTTATCATTCCAACAGTTGTTAGGGTTATGAAATCATGGATTTCTGTTGTTGGCGCAAAATTTCAGATGATCAAATTTACAGACTTTCTTTGATGTACTAGTTTACTTTTCGTGATTTGGGAACGATTGCTTATCATTCCAACAGTTGTTAGGGTTATGAACTCATGGATTTTTGTTGTTGGCGCAAAATTTCAGATGATCAAATTTACAGCCTTTCTTTGATGTACTAGTTTACTTTTCGAGATTTGGGAACGATTGCTTATCATTGCAACAGTTGTTAGGGTTATGAACTCATGGATTTTTGTTGTTGGCGCAAAATTTCAGATGATCAAATTTACAGACTTTCTTTGATGTACTAGTTTACTTTTCGTGATTTGGGAACGATTGCTTATCATTCCAACAGTTGTTAGCGTTATGAACTCATGGATTTTTGTTGTTGGCGCAAAATTTCAGATGATCAAATTTACAGACTTTCTTTGATGTACTAGTTTACTTTTCGTGATTTGGGAACGATTGCTTATCATTCCAACAGTTGTTAGGGTTATGAACTCATGGATTTTTGTTGTTGGCGCAAAATTTCAGATGATCAAATTTACAGCCTTTCTTTGATGTACTAGTTTACATTTCGTGATTTGGGAACGATTGCTTATCATTCCAACAGTTGTTAGGGTTATGAAATCATGGATTTTTGTTGTTGGCGCAAAATTTCAGATGATCAAATTTACAGACTTTCTTTGATGTACTAGTTTACTTTTCGTGATTTGGGAACGATTGCTTATCATTCCAACAGTTGTTAGGGTTATGAACTCATGGATTTTTGTTGTTGGCGCAAAATTTCAGATGATCAAATTTACAGACTTTCTTTGATGTACTAGTTTACCTTTCGTGATTTGGGAACGATTGCTTATCATTCCAACAGTTGTTAGGGTTATGAACTCATGGATTTTTGTTGTTGGCGCAAAATTTCAGATGAACAAATTTACAGTCTTTCTTTGATGTACTAGTTTACATTTCGTGATTTGGGAACGATTGCTTATCATTCCAACAGTTGTTAGGGTTATGAACTCATGGATTTTTGTTGTTGGCGCAAAATTTCAGATGATCAAATTTACAGCCTTTCTTTGATGTACTAGTTTACTTTTCGTGATTCGGGAACGATTGCTTATCATTCCAACAGTTGTTAGGGTTATGAACTCATGGATTTTTGTTGTTGGCGCAAAATTTCAGATGATCAAATTTACAGCCTTTCTTTGATGTACTAGTTTACTTTTCGTGATTTGGGAACGATTGCTTATCATTCCAACAGTTGTTAGGGTTATGAACTCATGGATTTTTGTTGTCGGCGCAAAATTTCAGATGATCAAATTTACATCCTTTCTTTGATGTACTAGTTTACTTTTCGTGATTTGGGAACGATTGCTTATCATTCCAACAGTTGTTAGGGTTATGAACTCATGGATTTTGGTTGTCGGCGCAAAATTTCAGATGATCAAATTTACATCCTTTCTTTGATGTACTAGTTTACTTTTCGTGATTTGGGAACGATTGCTTATCATTCCAACAGTTGTTAGTGTTATGAATTCATGGATTTTTGTTGTCGGCGCAAAATTTCAGATGATCAAATTTACATCCTTTCTTTGATGTACTAGTTTACTTTTCGTGATTTGGGAACGATTGCTTATCATTCCAACAGTTGTTAGGGTTATGAACTCATGGATTTTTGTTGTCGGCGCAAAATTTCAGATGATCAAATTTACATCCTTTCTTTGATGTACTAGTTTACTTTTCGTTATTTGGGAACGATTGCTTATCATTCCAACAGTTGTTAGGGTTATGAACTCATGGATTTTTGTTGTCGGCGCAAAATTTCAGATGATCAAATTTACATCCTTTCTTTGATGTACTAGTTTACCTTTTGTGATTTGGGAACGATTGCTTATCATTCCAACAGTTGTTAGGGTTATGAACTCATGGATTCTTGTTGTTGGCGCAAAATTTCAGATGATCAAATTTACAGACTTTCTTTGATGTACTAGTTTACTTTTCGTGATTTGGGAACGATTGCTTATCATTCCAACAGTTGTTAGGGTTATGAACTCATGGATTTTTGTTGTTGGCGCAAAATTTCAGATGATCAAATTTACAGCCTTTCTTTGATGTACTAGTTTACTTTTCGTGATTTGGGAACGATTGCTTATCATTCCAACAGTTGTTAGGGTTATGAACTCATGGATGTTTGTTGTCGGCGCAAAATTTAAGATGATCAAATTTACATCCTTTCTTTGATGTACTAGTTTACATTTGTGATTTGGGAACGATTGCTTATCATTCCAACAGTTGTTAGGGTTATGAACTCATGGATTTTTGTTGTCGGCGCAAAATTTCAGATGATCAAATTTACATCCTTTCTTTGATGTACTAGTTTACCTTTTGTGATTTGGGAACGATTGCTTATCATTCCAACAGTTGTTAGGGTTATGAACTCATGGATTTTTGTTGTTCGCGCAAAATTTCAGATGATCAAATTTACAGCCTTTCTTTGATGTACTAGTTTACTTTTCGTGATTTGGGAACGATTGCTTATCATTCCAACAGTTGTTAGGGTTATGAACTCATGGAGTTTTGTTGTCGGGGCAAAATTTAAGATGATCAAATTTACATCCTTTCTTGGATGTACTAGTTTACATTTGTGATTTGGGAACGATTGCTTATCATTCCAACAGTTGTTAGGGTTATGAACTCATGGATTTTGGTTGTTGGCGCAAAATTTCAGATGATCAAATTTACATCCTTTCACTGATGTACTAGTTTACCTTTTGTGATTTGGGAACGATTGCTAATCATTCCAACAGTTGTTAGGGTTATGAACTCATGGATTTTGGTTGTTGGCGCAAAACTTCAGATGAACAAATTTACAGCCTTTATTTGATGTACTAGTTTACATTTGTGATTTGGGAACGATTGCTTATCATTCCAACAGTTGCTAGGGTTATGAACTCATGGATTTTGGTTGTTGGCGCAAAATTTCAGATGATCAAATTTACAGCCATACTTTGATGTACTAGTTTACTTTTCGTGATTTGGGAACGATTGCTTATCATTCCAACAGTTGTTAGGGTTATGAACACATGGATTTTTGTTGTTGGCGCAAAATTTCAGATGATCAAATTTACATCCTTTCATTGATGTACTAGTTTACTTTTCGTGATTTGGGAACGATTGCTTATCATTCCAACAGTTGTTAGGGTTATGAACTCATGGATTTTTGTTGTTGGCGCAAAATTTCAGATGATCAAATTTACATCCTTTCTTTGATTTACTAGTTTACCTTTTGTGATTTGGGAACGATTGCTTATCATTCCAACAGTTGTTAGGGTTATGAACTCATGGATTTTTGTTGTTGGCGCAAAATTTCAGATGATCAAATTTACAGCCTTTCTTTGATGTACTAGTTTACTTTTCGTGATTTGGGAACGATTGCTTATCATTCCAACAGTTGTTAGGGTTATGAACTCATGGATTTTTGTTGTTGGCGCAAAATTTCAGATGATCAAATTTACATCCTTTCTTGGATGTACTAGTTTACCTTTTGTGATTTGGGAACGATTGCTAATCATTCCAACAGTTGTTAGGGTTATGAACTCATGGATTTTGGTTGTTGGCGCAAAATTTCAGATGATCAAATTTACATCCTTTCTTTGATGTACTTGTTTACCTTTTGTGATTTGGGAACGATTGCTTATCATTCCAACAGTTGTTAGGGTTATGAACTCATGGATTTTTGTTGTTGGCGCAAAATTTCAGATGATCAAATTTACATCCTTTCTTTGATGTACTAGTTTACATTTGTGATTTGGGAACGATTGCTTATCATTCCAACAGTTGTTAGGGTTATGAACTCATGGATTTTTGTTGTCGGCGCAAAATTTCAGATGATCAAATTTACATCCTTTCTTTGATGTACTAGTTTACCTTTTGTGATTTGGGAACGATTGATTATCATTCCAACAGTTGTTAGGGTTATGAACTCATGGATTTTGGTTGTTGGCGCAAAATTTCAGATGATCAAATTTACAGCCTTTCTTTGATGTACTAGTTTACTTTTCGTGATTTGGGAACGATTGCTTATCATTCCAACAGTTGTTAGGGTTATGAACTCATGGATTTTTGTTGTCGGCGCAAAATTTAAGATGATCAAATTTACAGACTTTCTTTGATGTACTAGTTTACATTTGTGATTTGGGAACGATTGCTTATCATTCCAAAAGTTATTAGGGTTATGAACTCATGGATTTTGGTTGTTGGCGCAAAATTTCAGATGATCAAATTTACATCCTTTCTCTGATGTACTAGTTTACCTTTTGTGATTTGGGAACGATTGCTAATCATTCCAACAGTTGTTAGGGTTATGAACTCATGGAATTTGATTGTTGGCACAAAATTTCAGATGAACAAATTTACAGCCTTTATTTGATGTACTAGTTTACATTTGTGATTTGGGAACGATTGCTTATCATTCCAACAGTTGTTAGGGTTATGAACTCATGGATTTTTGTTGTTGGCGCAAAATTTCAGATGATCAAATTTACAGCCTTTCTTTGCTGTAATAGTTTACCTTTCGTGATTTGGGAACGATTGCTTATCATTCCAACTGTTGTTACGGTTATGAACTCATGGATTTTTGTTGTTGGCGCAAAATTTCAGATGATCAAATTTACAGCCTTTCTTTGATGTACTAGTTTACTTTTCGTGATTTGGGAACGATTGCTTATCATTCCAACAGTTGTTAGGGTTATGAACTCATGGATTTTTGTTGTCGGCGCAAAATTTCAGATGATCAAATTTACATCCTTTCTTTGATGTACTAGTTTACTTTTCGTGATTTGGGAACGATTGCTTATCATTCCAACAGTTGTTAGGTTTATGAACTCATGGATTTTTGTTGTCGGCGCAAAATTTCAGATGATCAAATTTACATCCTTTCTTTGATGTACTAGTTTACTTTTCGTGATTTGGGAACGATTGCTTATCATTCCAACAGTTGTTAGGTTTATGAACTCATAGATTTTTGTTGTCGGCGCAAAATTTCAGATGATCAAATTTACATCCTTTCTTTGATGTACTAGTTTACCTTTTGTGATTTGGGAGTGATTGCTTATCATTCCAACAGTTGTTAGGGTTATGAACTCATGGATTTTGGTTGTTGGCGCAAAATTTCAGATGATCAAATTTACATCCTTTCTTTGATGTACTAGTTTACCTTTTGTGATTTGGGAACGATTGCTTATCATTCCAACAGTTGTTAGGCTTAGGAACTCATGGATTTTTGTTGTTGGCGCAAAATTTCAGATGATCAAATTTACAGCCTTTCTTTCATGTACTAGTTTACTTTTCGTGATTTGGGAACGATTGCTTATCATTCCAACAGTTGTTAGGGTTATGAACTCATAGATTTTTGTTGTCGGCGCAAAATTTAAGATGATCAAATTTACATCCTTTCTTTCATGTACTAGTTTACTTTTCGTGATTTGGGAACGATTGCTTATCATTCCAACAGTTGTTAGGGTTATGAACTCATGGATTTTGGTTGTTGGCGCAAAATTTCAGATGATCAAATTTACAGCCTTTCTTTGATGTACTAGTTTACTTTTCGTGATTTGGGAACGATTGCTTATCATTCCAACAGTTGTTAGGGTTATGAACTCATGGATTTTTGTTGTTGGCGCAAAATTTCAGATGATCAAATTTAGAGCCTTTCTTTGATGTACTAGTTTACTTTTCGTGATTCGGGAAGGATTGCTTATCATTCCAACAGTTGTTAGGTTTATGAACTCATGGATTTTTGTTGTTGGCGCAAAATTTCAGATGATCAAATTTACAGCCTTTCTTTGATGTACTAGTTTACTTTTCGTGATTTGGGAACGATTGCTTATCATTCCAACAGTTGTTAGGGTTATGAACTCATGGATTTTTGTTGTCGGCGCAAAATTTCAGATGATCAAATTTACATCCTTTCTTTGATGTACTAGTTTACTTTTCGTGATTTGGGAACGATTGCTTATCATTCCAACAGTTGTTAGGGTTATGAACTCATGGATTTTTGTTGTCGGCGCAAAATTTCAGATGATCAAATTTACATCCTTTCTTTGATGTACTAGTTTACTTTTCGTGATTTGGGAACGATTGCTTATCATTCCAACAGTTGTTAGGTTTATGAACTCATGGATTTTTGTTGTCGGCGCAAAATTTCAGATGATCAAATTTACATCCTTTCTTTGATGTACTAGTTTACTTTTCGTGATTTGGGAACGATTGCTTATCATTCCAACAGTTGTTAGGTTTATGAACTCATGGATTTTTGTTGTCGGCGCAAAATTTCAGATGATCAAATTTACATCCTTTCTTTGATGTACTAGTTTACTTTTCGTGATTTGGGAACGATTGCTTATCATTCCAACAGTTGTTAGGGTTATGAACTCATGGATTTTTGTTGTTGGCGCAAAATTTCAGATGATCAAATTTACAGCCTTTCTTTGATGTACTAGTTTACCTTTTGTGATTTGGCAGTGATTGTTTATCATTCCAAAAGTTGTTAGGGTTATGAACTCATGGATTTTGGTTGTTGGCGCAAAATTTCAGATGATCAAATTTACATCCTTTCTTTGATGTACTAGTTTACCTTTTGTGATTTGGGAACGATTGCTTATCATTCCAACAGTTGTTAGGCTTATGAACTCATGGATTTTTGTTGTTGGCGCAAAATTTCAGATGACCAAATTTACATCCTTTCTTTGATGTACTAGTTTACCTTGTGTGATTTGGGAACGATTGCTTATCATTCCATCAGTTGTTAGGGTTATGAACTAATGGATTTTGGTTGTTGGCGCAAAATTTCAGATGAACAAATTTACAGCCTTTCTTTGATGTAGTAGTTTACATTTGTGATTTGGGAACGATTGCTTATCATTCCAACAGTTGTTAGGGTTATGAACTCATGGATTTTTGTTGTTGGCGCAAATTTTCAGATGATCAAATTTACATCCTTTCTTTGATGTACTAGTTTACCTTTTGTGATTTGGGAACGATTGCTAATCATTCCAACAGTTGTTAGTGTTATGAACTAATGGATTTTGGTTGTTGGCGCATAATTTCAGATGATCAAATTTACAGCCTTTCTTTGATGTACTAGTTTACATTTGTGATTTGGGAACGATTGCTTATCATTCCAACAGTTGTTAGGGTTATGAACTCATGGATTTTGGTTGTTGGCGCAAAATTTCAGATGATCAAATTTACAGCCTTTCTTTGATGTACTAGTTTACATTTGGGATTTGCGAACGATTGCTTATCATTCCAACAGTTGTTAGGGTTATGAACTCATGGATTTTGGTTGTTGGCGCAAAATTTCAGATGATCAAATTTACAGCCTTTCTTTGATGTACTAGTTTACTTTTCGTGATTTGGGAACGATTGCTTATCATTCCAACAGTTGTTAGGGTTATGGACTCATGGATTTTTCTCGTTGGCCCAAAATTTCAGATAATCAAATTTGCATCCTTTCTTTGATGTACTAGTTTACTTTTCGTGATTTGGGAACGATTGCTTATCATTCCAACAGTTGTTAGGGTTATGAACTAATGGATTTTGGTTGTTGGCGCAAAATTTCAGATGATCAAATTTACAGCCTTTCTTTGATGTACTAGTTTACTTTTCGTGATTTGGGAACGATTGCTTATCATTCCAACAATTGTTAGGGTTATGAACTCATGGATTTTTGTCGTTGGCGCAAAATTTCAGATGATCAAATTTACATCCTTTCTTTGATGTACTAGTTTACTTTTCTTGATTTGGGAACGATTGCTTATCATTCCAACAGTTGTTAGGGTTATGAACTCATGGATTTTTGTTGTAGGCGCAAAATTTCAGATGATCAAATTTACAGCCATTCTTTGACGTACTAGTTTACTTTTCGTGATTTGGGAAGGATTGCTTATCATTCCAACAGTTGTTAGGGTTATGAACTAATGAATTTTGGTTGTTGGCGCAAAATTTCAGATGATCAAATTTACAGCCTTTCTTTGATGTACTAGTTTACATTTGTGATTTGGGAACGATTGCTTATCATTCCAACAGTTGTTAGGGTTATGAACTCATGGATTTTGGTTGTTGGCGCAAAATTTCAGATGATCAAATTTACAGCCTTTCTTTGATGTACTAGTTTACATTTGGGATTTGGGAACGATTGCTTATCATTCCAACTGTTGTTAGGGTTATGCACTCATGGATTTTGGTTGTTGGCGCAAAATTTCAGATGATCAAATTTACAGCCTTTCTTTGATGTACTAGTTTACTTTTCGTGATTTGGGAACGATTGCTTATCATTCCAACAGTTGTTAGGGTTATGGACTCATGGATTTTTCTCGTTGGCCCCAAATTTCAGATAATCAAATTTACATCCTTTCTTTGATGTACTAGTTTACTTTTCGTGATTTGGGAACGATTGCTTATCATTCCAACAGTTGTTAGGGTTATGAACTAATGGATTTTGGTTGTTGGCGCAAAATTTCAGATGATCAAATTTACAGCCTTTCTTTGATGTACTAGTTTACTTTTCGTGATTTGGGAACGATTGCTTATCATTCCAACAATTGTTAGGGTTATGAACTCATGGATTTTTGTCGTTGGCGCAAAATTTCAGATAATCAAATTTACATCCTTTCTTTGATGTACTAGTTTACTTTTCGTGATTTGGGAACGATTGCTTATCATTCCAACAGTTGTTAGGGTTATGAACTCATGGATTTTTGTTGTAGGCGCAAAATTTCAGATGATCAAATTTACAGCCATTCTTTGACGTACTAGTTTACTTTTCGTGATTGGGAAGGATTGCTTATCATTCCAACAGTTGTTATGGTTATGAACTAATGGATTTTGGTTGTTGGCGCAAAATTTCAGATGATCAAATTTACAGCCTTTCTTTGATGTACTAGTTTACCTTTTGTGATTTGGGAACGATTGCTTATCATTCCAACAGTTGTTAGGGTTATGAACTCATGGATTTTGGTTGTTGGCGCAAAATTTCAGATGATCAAATTTACAGCCTTTTTTTGATGTACTAGTTTACTTTTCGTGATTTGGGAACTATTGCTTATCATTCCAAAAGTTGTTAGGGTTATGAACTCATGGATTTTTGTCGTTGGCGCAAAATTTCAGTTGATCAAATTTACAGCCTTTCTTTGATGTACTAGTTTACTTTTCGTGATTTGGGAACGATTGCTTATCATTCCAACAGTTGTTAGGGTTATGAACTAATGGATTTTGGTTGTTGGCGCAAAATTTCAGATGATCAAATTTACAGCCTTTCTTTGATGTACTAGTTTACTTTTCGTGATTTGGGAACGATTGCTTATCATTCCAACAGTCGTTAGGGTTATGAACTCATGGATTTTTGTCGTTGGCGCAAAATTTCAGATGATCAAATTTACATCTTTTCTTTGATGTACTAGTTTACTTTTCGTGATTTGGGAACGATTGCTTATCATTCCAACAGTTGTTAAGGTTATGAACTCATGGATTTTTCTCGTTGGCCCAAAATTTCAGATAATCAAATTTACATCCTTTCTTTGATGTACTAGTTTACCTTTTGTGATTTGGGAACGATTGCTTATCATTCCATCAGTTGTTAGGGTTATGAACTAATGGATTTTGGTTGTTGGCGCAAAATTTCAGATGATCAAATTTACAGTCTTTCTTTGATGTACTAGTTTACTTTTCGTGATTTGGGAACGATTGCTTATCATTCCAACAGTTGTTAGGGTTATGAACTAATGGATTTTGGTTGTTGGCGCAAAATTTCAGATGAACAAATTTACAGCCTTTCTTTGATGTAGTAGTTTACATTTGTGATTTGGGAACGATTGCTTATCATTCCAACAGTTGTTAGGGTTATGAACTCATGGATTTTTGTTGTTGGCGCAAATTTTCAGATGATCAAATTTACATCCTTTCTTTGATGTACTAGTTTACCTTTTGTGATTTGTGAACGATTGCTAATCATCCAACAGTTGTTAGGGTTATGAACTAATGGATTTTGGTTGTTGGCGCATAATTTCAGATGATCAAATTTACAGCCTTTCTTTGATGTACTAGTTTACATTTGTGATTTGGGAACGATTGCTTATCATTCCAACAGTTGTTAGGGTTATGAACTCATGGATTTTGGTTGTTGGTGCAAAATTTCAGATGATCAAATTTACAGCCTTTCTTTGATGTACTAGTTTACATTTGGGATTTGCGAACGATTGCTTATCATTCCAACAGTTGTTAGGGTTATGAACACATGGATTTTGGTTGTTGGCGCAAAATTTCAGATGATCAAATTTACATCCTTTCTTTGATGTACTAGTTTACTTTTCGTGATTTGGGAACGATTGCTTATCATTCCAACAGTTGTTAGGGTTATGAACTCATGGATTTTTGTCGTTGGCCCAAAATTTCAGATGATCAAATTTACAGTCTTTCTTTGATGTACTAGTTCAGTTTTCCTGATTTGGGAACGATTGCTTATCATTCCAACAGTTGTTAGGGTTATGTACTAATGGATTTTGGTTGTTGGCGCCAAATTTCATATGATCAAATTTACAGTCTTTCTTTGATGTACTAGTTTACTTTTCGTGATTTGGGAACGATTGCTTATCAATCCAACAGTTGTTAGGGTTATGAACTAATGGATTTTGGTTGTGGTCGCCAAATTTCAGATGATCAAATTTACAGCCTTTCTTTGATGTACTAGTTTACATTTGGGATTTGGGAACGATTGCTTATCATTCCAACTGTTGTTAGGGTTATGCACTCATGGATTTTCGTTGTTGGCGCAAAATTTCAGATGATCAAATTTGCATCCTTTCTTTGATGTACTAGTTTACTTTTCGTGATTTGGGAACGATTGCTTATCATTCCAACAGTTGTTAGGGTTATGAACTAATGGATTTTGGTTGTTGGCGCAAAATTTCAGATGATCAAATTTACAGCCTTTCTTTGATGTACTAGTTTACTTTTCTTGATTTGGGAACGATTGCTTATCATTCCAACAGTTGTTAGGGTTATGAACTCATGGATTTTTGTTGTAGGCGCAAAATTTCAGATGATCAAATTTACAGCCATTCTTTGACGTACTAGTTTACTTTTCGTGATTTGGGAAGGATTGCTTATCATTCCAACAGTTGTTAGGGTTATGAACTAATGGATTTTGGTTGTTGGCGCCAAATTTCAGATGATCAAATTTACAGACTTTCTTTGATGTACTAGTTTACATTTGTGATTTGGGAACGATTGCTTATCATTCCAACAGTTGTTAGGGTTATGAACTCATGGATTTTGGTTGTTGGCGCAAAATTTCAGATGATCAAATTTACAGCCTTTCTTTGATGTACTAGTTTACATTTGGGATTTGGGAACGATTGCTTATCATTCCAACTGTTGTTAGGGTTATGCACTCATGGATTTTGGTTGTTGGCGCAAAATTTCAGATGATCAAATTTACAGCCTTTCTTTGATGTACTAGTTTACTTTTCGTGATTTGGGAACGATTGCTTATCATTCCAACAGTTGTTAGGGTTATGGACTCATGGATTTTTCTCGTTGGCCCAAAATTTCAGATAATCAAATTTACATCCTTTCTTTGATGTACTAGTTTACTTTTCGTGATTTGGGAACGATTGCTTATCATTCCAACAGTTGTTAGGGTTATGAACTAATGGATTTTGGTTGTTGGCGCAAAATTTCAGATGATCAAATTTACAGCCTTTCTTTGATGTACTAGTTTACTTTTCGTGATTTGGGAACGATTGCTTATCATTCCAACAATTGTTAGGGTTATGAACTCATGGATTTTTGTCGTTGGCGCAAAATTTCAGATGATCAAATTTACATCCTTTCTTTGATGTACTAGTTTACTTTTCGTGATTTGGGAACGATTGCTTATCATTCCAACAGTTGTTAGGGTTATGAACTCATGGATTTTTGTTGTAGGCGCAAAATTTCAGATGGTCAAATTTACAGCCATTCTTTGACGTACTAGTTTACTTTTCGTGATTTGGGAAGGATTGCTTATCATTCCAACAGTTGTTAGGGTTATGAACTAATGGATTTTGGTTGTTGGCGCAAAATTTCAGATGATCAAATTTACAGCCTTTCTTTGATGTACTAGTTTACCTTTTGTGATTTGGGAACGATTGCTTATCATTCCAACAGTTGTTAGGGTTATGAACTCATGGATTTTGGTTGTTGGGGCAAAATTTCAGATGATCAAATTTACAGCCTTTCTTTGATGTACTAGTTTACTTTTCGTGATTTGGGAACTATTGCTTATCATTCCAACAGTTGTTAGGGTTATGAACTCATGGATTTTTGTCGTTGGCGCAAAATTTCAGTTGATCAAATTTACAGCCTTTCTTTGATGTACTAGTTTACTTTTCGTGATTTGGGAACGATTGCTTATCATTCCAACAGTTGTTAGGGTTATGAACTAATGGATTTTGGTTGTTGGCGCAAAATTTCAGATGATCAAATTTACAGCCTTTCTTTGATGTACTAGTTTACTTTTCGTGATTTGGGAACGATTGCTTATCATTCCAACAGTCGTTAGGGTTATGAACTCATGGATTTTTGTCGTTGGCGCAAAATTTCAGATGATCAAATTTACATCCTTTCTTTGATGTACTAGTTTACTTTTCGTGATTTGGGAACGATTGCTTATCATTCCAACAGTTGTTAAGGTTATGAACTCATGGATTTTTGTTGTTGGCGCAAAATTTCAGATGATCAAATTTACAGCCTTTCTTTGATGTACTAGTTTACTTTTCGTGATTTGGGAACGATTGCTTATCATTCCAACAGTTGTTAGGGTTATGAACTAATGGATTTTGGTTGTTGGCGCAAAATTTCAGATGATCAAATTTACAGCCTTTCTTTGATGTACTAGTTTACTTTTCGTGATTTGGGAACGATTGCTTATCATTCCAACAATTGTTAGGGTTATGAACTCATGGATTTTTGTCGTTGGCGCAAAATTTCAGATGATCAAATTTACATCCTTTCTTTGATGTACTAGTTTACTTTTCGTGATTTGGGAAGGATTGCTTATCATTCCAACAGTTGTTAGGGTTATGAACTAATGGATTTTGGTTGTTGGCGCAAAATTTCAGATGATCAAATTTACAGCCTTTCTTTGATGTACTAGTTTACATTTGGGATTTGGGGACGATTGCTTATCATTCCAACAGTTGTTAGGGTTATGAACTAATGGATTTTGGTTGTTGGCGCAAAATTTCAGATGATCAAATTTACAGCCTTTCTTTGATGTACTAGTTTACATTTGTGATTTGCGAACGATTGCTTATCATTCCAACAGTTGTTAGGGTTATGAACTCATGGATTTTGGTTGTTGGCGCAAAATTTCAGATGATCAAATTTACAGCCTTTCTTTGATGTACTAGTTTACTTTTCGTGATTTGGGAACGATTGCTTATCATTCCAACAGTCGTTAGGGTTATGAACTCATGGATTTTTGTCGTTGGCGCAAAATTTCAGATGATCAAATTTACATCCTTTCTTTGATGTACTAGTTTACTTTTCGTGATTTGGGAACGATTGCTTATCATTCCAACAGTTGTTAAGGTTATGAACTCATGGATTTTTGTTGTTGGCGCAAAATTTCAGATGATCAAATTTACAGCCTTTCTTTGATGTACTAGTTTACTTTTCGTGATTTGGGAACGATTGCTTTTCATTCCAACAGTTGTTAGGGTTATGAACTAATGGATTTTGGTTGTTGGCGCAAAATTTCAGATGATCAAATTTACAGCCTTTCTTTGATGTACTAGTTTACTTTTCGTGATTTGGGAACGATTGCTTATCATTCCAACAATTGTTAGGGTTATGAACTCATGGATTTTTGTCGTTGGCGCAAAATTTCAGATGATCAAATTTACATCCTTTCTTTGATGTACTAGTTTACTTTTCGTGATTTGGGAAGGATTGCTTATCATTCCAACAGTTGTTAGGGTTATGAACTAATGGATTTTGGTTGTTGGCGCAAAATTTCAGATGATCAAATTTACAGCCTTTCTTTGATGTACTAGTTTACATTTGGGATTTGGGAACGATTGCTTATCATTCCAACAGTTGTTAGGGTTATGAACTAATGGATTTTGGTTGTTGGCGCAAAATTTCAGATGATCAAATTTACAGCCTTTCTTTGATGTACTAGTTTACCTTTTGTGATTTGGGAACGATTGCTTATCATTCCAACAGTTGTTAGGGTTATGAACTCATGGATTTTGGTTGTTGGCGCAAAATTTCAGATGATCAAATTTACAACCTTTCTTTGATGTACTCGTTTACTTTTCGTGATTTGGGAACTATTGCTTATCATTCCAACAGTTGTTAGGGTTATGAACTCATGGATTTTTGTCGTTGTCGCAAAATTTCAGATGATCAAATTTACAGCCTTTCTTTGATGTACTAGTTTACTTTTCGTGATTTGGGAAGGATTGCTTATCATTCCAACAGTTGTTAGGGTTATGAACTAATGGATTTTGGTTGTTGGCGCAAAATTTCAGATGATCAAATTTACAGCCTTTCTTTGATGTACTAGTTTACTTTTCGTGATTTGGGAACGATTGCTTATCATTCCAACAGTTGTTAGGGTTATGAACTCATGGATTTTTGTCGTTGGCGCAAAATTTCAGATGATCAAATTTACAGCCTTTCTTTGATGTACTAGTTTACTTTTCGTGATTTAGGAACGATTGCTAATCATTCCAACAGTTGTTAAGTTTATGAACTAATGGATTTTGGTTGTTGGCGCAAAATTTCAGATGATCAAATTTACAGCCTTTCTTTGATGTACTAGTTTACATTTGTGATTTGGGAACGATTGCTTATCATTCCAACAGTTGTTAGGGTTATGAACTCATGGATTTTTGGCGTTGGCGCAAAATTTCAGAGGATCAAAGTTACAGCCTTTCTTTGATGTACTAGTTTACATTTGTGATTTGGGAACGATTGCTTATCATTCCAACAGTTGTTAGGGTTATGAACTCATGGATTTTGGTTGTTGGCGCAAAATTTCGGATAATCAAATTTACAGCCTTTCTTTGATGTACTAGTTTACATTTGTGATTTGGGAACGATTGCTTATCATTCCAACAGTTGTTAGGGTTATGAACTAACGGATTTTGGTTGTTGGCGCAAAATTTCAGATGAACAAATTTACAGTCTTTCTTTGATGTACTAGTTTACTTTTCGTGATTTGGGAACGATTGCTTATCATTCCAACAGTTGTTAGGGTTATGAACTAATGGATTTTGGTTGTTGGCGCAAAATTTCAGATGATCAAATTTACAGTCTTTCTTTGATGTACTAGTTTACTTTTCGTGATTTGGGAACGATTGCTTATCATTCCAACAGTTGTTAGGATGATGAACTAATGGATTTTGGTTGTTGGCGCAAAATTTCAGATGAACAAATTTACAGCCTTTCTTTGATGAAGTAGTTTACATTTGTGATTTGGGAACGATTGCTTATCATTCCAACAGTTGTTAGGGTTATGAACTCATGGATTTTTGTTGTTGGCGCAAAATTTCAGATGATCAAATTTACATCCTTTCTTTGATGTACTAGTTTACCTTTTGTGATTTGGGAACGATTGCTAATCATTCCAACAGTTGTTAGGGTTATGAACTAATGGATTTGGTTGTTGGCGCAAAATTTCAGATGATCAAATTTACAGCCTTTCTTTGATGTACTAGTTTACATTTGTGATTTGGGAACGATTGCTTATCATTCCAACAGTTCTTAGGGTTATGAACTTATGGATATTGGTTGTTGGCGCAAAATTTCAGATGATCAAATTTACAGCCTTTCTTTGATGTACTAGTTTACATTTGGGATTTGGGAACGATTGCTTATCATTCCAACAGTTGTTAGGGTTATGAACTCATGGATTTTGGTTGTTGGCGCAAAATTTCAGATGATCAAATTTACAGCCTTTCTTTGATGTACTAGTTTACTTTTCGTGATTTGGGAACGATTGCTTATCATTCCAACAGTTGTTAGGGTTATGAACTCATGGATTTTTGTCGTTGGCGCAAAATTTCAGATGATCAAATTTACATCCTTTCTTTGATGTACTAGTTTACTTTTCGTGATTTGGGAACGATTGCTTATCATTCCAACAGTTGTTAGGGTTATGAACTAATGGATTTTGGTTGTTGGCGCAAAATTTCAGATGATCAAATTTACATCCTTTCTTTGATGTACTAGTTTACCTTTTGTGATTTGGGAACGATTGCTTATCATTCCAACAGTTGTTAGGGTTATGAACTCATGGATTTTGGTTGTTGGCGCAAAATTTCAGATGATCAAATTTACAGCCTTTCTTTGATGTACTAGTTTACTTTTCGTGATTTGGGAACGATTGCTTATCATTCCAACAGTTGTTAGGGTTATGAACTCATGGATTTTTGTCGTTGGCGCAAAATTTCAGATGATCAAATTTACAGCCTTTCTTTGATGTACTAGTTTACTTTTCGTGATTTGGGAACGATTGCTTATCATTCCAACAGTTGTTAGGGTTATGAACTCATGGATTTTTGTTGTAGGCGCAAAATTTCGTCTGATGAAATTTACAGCCATTCTTTGACGTACTAGTTTACTTTTCGTGATTTGGGAACGATTGCTTATCATTCCAACAGTTGTTAGGGTTATGAACTAATGGATTTTTATTGTTGGCGCAAAATTTCAGATGAACAAATTTACACCCTTTCTTTGATGTACTAGTTTACATTTGGGATTTGGGAACGATTGCTTATCATTCCAACAGTTGTTAGGGTTATGAACTAATGGATTTTGGTTGTTGGCGCAAAATTTCAGATGATCAAATTTACAGCCTTTCTTTGATGTACTAGTTTACCTTTTGTGATTTGGGAACGATTGCTTATCATTCCAACAGTTGTTAGGGTGATGAACTCATGGATTTTTGTTGTAGGCGCAAAATTTCAGATGATCAAATTTACAGCCATTCTTTGATGTACTAGTTTACTTTTCGTGATTTGGGAACGATTGCTTATCATTCCAACAGTTGTTAGGGTTATGAACTCATGGATTTTTGTCGTTGGCGCAAAATTTCAGATGATCAAATTTACATCCTTTCTTTGATGTACTAATTTACTTTTCGTGATTTGGGAACGATTGCTTATCATTCCAACAGTTGTTAGGGTTATGAACTCATGGATTTTTGTTGTAGGCGCAAAATTTCAGATGATCAAATTTACAGCCATTCTTTGACGTACTAGTTTACTTTTTGTGATTTGGGAAGGATTGCTTATCATTCCAACAGTTGTTAGGGTTATGAACTAATGGATTTTTATTGTTGGCGCAAAATTTCAGATGAACAAATTTACAGCCTTTCTTTGATGTACTAGTTTACATTTGGGATTTGGGAACGATTGCTTATCATTCCAACAATTGTTAGGGTTATGAACTAATGGATTTTGGTTGTTGGCGCAAAATTTCAGATGATCAAATTTACAGCCTTTCTTTGATGTACTAGTTTACATTTTGTGATTTGGGAACGATTGCTTATCATTCCAACAGTTGTTAGCGTGAGTAACTCATGGATTTTTGTTGTAGGCGCAAAATTTCAGATGATCAAATTTACAGCCATTCTTTGACGTACTAGTTTACTTTTCGTGATTTGGGAAGGATTGCTTATCATTCCAACAGTTGTTAGGGTTATGAACTAATTGATTTTGGTTGTTGGCGCAAAATTTCAGATGAACAAATTTACAGCCTTTCTTTGATGTACTAGTTTACATTTGGGATTTGGGAACGATTGCTTATCATTCCAACAGTTGTTAGGGTTATGAACTAATGGATTTTGGTTGTTGGCGCAAAATTTCAGATGATCAAATTTACAGCCTTTCTTTGATGTACTAGTTTACTTTTCGTGATTTGGGAACGATTGCTTATCATTCCAACAGTTGTTAGGATTATGAACTCATGGATTTTGGTTGTTGGCGCAAAATTTCAGATGATCAAATTTACAGCCTTTCTTTGATGTACTAGTTTACTTTTCGTGATTTGGGAACGATTGCTTATCATTCCAACAGTTGTTAGGGTTATGAACTCATGGATTTTTGTCGTTGGCGCAAAATTTCAGATGATCAAATTTACATCCTTTCTTTGATGTACTAGTTTACTTTTCGTGATTTGGGAACGATTGCTTATCATTCCAACAGTTGTTAGGGTTATGAACTCATGGATTTTGGTTGTTGGCGCAAAATTTCAGATGATCAAATTTTCAGCCTTTCTTTGATGTACTAGTTTACTTTTCGTGATTTGGGAACGATTGCTTATCATTCCAACAGTTGTTAGGGTTATGAACTAATGAGTTTTGGTTGTTGGCGCAAAATTTCAGATGATCAAATTTACAGCCTTTCTTTGATGTACTAGTTTACTTTTCGTGATTTGGGAACGATTGCTTATCATTCCAACAGTTGTTAGGGTTATGAACTCATGGATTTTTGTCGTTGGCGCAAAATTTCAGATGATCAAATTTACATCCTTTCTTTGATGTACTAGTTTACTTTTCGTGATTTGGGAACGATTGCTTATCATTCCAACAGTTGTTAGGGTTATGAACTCATGGATTTTTGTCGTTGGCGCAAAATTTCAGATGATCAAATTTACAGCCTTTCTTTGATGTACTAGTTTACTTTTCGTGATTTGGGAACGATTGCTAATCATTCCAACAGTTGTTAGGTTTATGAACTAATGGATTTTGGTTGTTGGCGCAAAATTTCAGATGATCAAATTTACAGCCTTTCTTTGATGTACTAGTTTACATTTGTGATTTGGGAACGATTGCTTATCATTCCCACAGTTGTTAGGGTTATGAACTCATGGATTTTTGTCGTTGGCGCAAAATTTCAGATGATCAAATTTACAGCCTTTCTTTGATGTACTAATTTACATTTGTGATTTGGGAACGATTGCTTATCATTCCAACAGTTGTTAGGGTTATGAACTCATGGATTTTGGTTGTTGGCGCAAAATTTCAGATAATCAAATTTACAGCCTTTCTTTGATGTACTAGTTTACAATTGTGATTTTTGAACGATTGCTTATCATTCCAACAGTTTTTAGGGTTATGAACTAACGGATTTTGGTTGTTGGCGCAAAATTTCAGATGAACAAATTTACAGCCTTTCTTTGATGTACTAGTTTACATTTGGGATTTGGGAACGATTGCTTATCATTCCAACAGTTGTTAGGGTTATGAACTCATGGATTTTTGTCGTTGGCGCAAAATTTCAGATGATCAAATTTACATCCTTTCTTTGATGTACTAGTTTACTTTTAGTGATTTTGGAACGATTGCTTCTCATTCCAACAGTTGTTAGGCTTATGAACTCATGGATTTTTGTTGTTGGCGCAAAATTTCAGATGATCAAATTTACAGCCTTTCTTTGATGTACTAGTTTACTTTTCGTGATTTGGGAACGATTGCTTATCATTCCAACAGTTGTTAGGGTTATGAACTAATGGATTTTGGTTGTTGGCGCAAAATTTCAGATGATCAAATTTACAGCCTTTCTTTGATGTACTAGTTTACTTTTCGTGATTTGGGAACGATTGCTTATCATTCCAACAGTTGTTAGGGTTATGAACTCATGGATTTTTGTCGTTGGCGCAAAATTTCAGATGATCAAATTTACATCCTTTCTTTGATGTACTAGTTTACTTTTCGTGATTTGGGAACGATTGCTTATCATTCCAACAGTTGTTAGGGTTATGAACTCATGGATTTTGGTTGTTGGCGCAAAATTTCAGATGATCAAATTTTCAGCCTTTCTTTGATGTACTAGTTTACTTTTCGCGATTTGGGAACGATTGCTTATCATTCCAACAGTTGTTAGGGTTATGAACTAATGAGTTTTGGTTGTTGGCGCAAAATTTCAGATGATCAAATTTACAGCCTTTCTTTGATGTACTAGTTTACTTTTCGTGATTTGGGAACGATTGCTTATCATTCCAACAGTTGTTAGGGTTATGAACTCATGGATTTTTGTCGTTGGCGCAAAATTTCAGATGATCAAATTTACATCCTTTCTTTGATGTACTAGTTTACTTTTCGTGATTTGGGAACGATTGCTTATCATTCCAACAGTTGTTAGGGTTATGAACTCATGGATTTTTGTCGTTGGCGCAAAATTTCAGATGATCAAATTTACAGCCTTTCTTTGATGTACTAGTTTACTTTTCGTGATTTGGGAACGATTGCTAATCATTCCAACAGTTGTTAGGTTTATGAACTAATGGATTTTGGTTGTTGGCGCAAAATTTCAGATGATCAAATTTACAGCCTTTCTTTGATGTACTAGTTTACATTTGTGATTTGGGAACGATTGCTTATCATTCCCACAGTTGTTAGGGTTATGAACTCATGGATTTTTGTCGTTGGCGCAAAATTTCAGATGATCAAATTTACAGCCTTTCTTTGATGTACTAATTTACATTTGTGATTTGGGAACGATTGCTTATCATTCCAACAGTTGTTAGGGTTATGAACTCATGGATTTTGGTTGTTGGCGCACAATTTCAGATAATCAAATTTACAGCCTTTCTTTGATGTACTAGTTTACAATTGTGATTTGTGAACGATTGCTTATCATTCCAACAGTTTTTAGGGTTATGAACTAACGGATTTTTGTTGTTGGCGCAAAATTTCAGATGAACAAATTTACAGCCTTTCTTTGATGTACTAGTTTACATTTGGGATTTGGGAACGATTGCTTATCATTCCAACAGTTGTTAGGCTTATGAACTCATGGATTTTGGTTGTTGGCGCAAAATTTCAGATGATCAAATTTACAGCCTTTCTTTGATGTACTAGTTTACTTTTCGTGATTTGGGAACGATTGCTTATCATTCCAACAGTTGTTAGGGTTATGAACTAATGGATTTTGGTTGTTGGCGCAAAATTTCAGATGATCAAATTTACAGCCTTTCTTTGATGTACTAGTTTACTTTTCGTGATTTGGGAACGATTGCTTATCATTCCAACAGTTGTTAGGGTTATGAACTCATGGATTTTTGTCGTTGGCGCAAAATTTCAGATGATCAAATTTACATCCTTTCTTTGATGTACTAGTTTACTTTTCGTGATTTGGGAACGATTGCTTATCATTCCAACAGTTGTTAGGGTTATGAACTCATGGATTTTGGTTGTTGGCGCAAAATTTCAGATGATCAAATTTACAGCCTTTCTTTGATGTACTAGTTTACTTTTCGTGATTTGGGAACGATTGCTTATCATTCCAACAGTTGTTAGGGTTATGAACTCATGGATTTTTGTCGTTGGCGCAAAATTTCAGATGATCAAATTTACAGCCTTTCTTTGATGTACTAGTTTACTTTTCGTGATTTGGGAACGATTGGTAATCATTCCAACAGTTGTTAGGTTTATGAACTAATGGATTTTGGTTGTTGGCGCAAAATTTCAGATGATCAAATTTACAGCCTTTCTTTGATGTACTAGTTTACATTTGTGATTTGGGAACGATTGCTTCTCATTCCAACAGTTGTTAGGCTTATGAACTCATGGATTTTTGTTGTTGGCGCAAAATTTCAGATGATCAAATTTACAGCCTTTCTTTGATGTACTAGTTTACTTTTCGTGATTTGGGAACGATTGCTTATCATTCCAACAGTTGTTAGGGTTATGAACTAATGGATTTTGGTTGTTGGCGCAAAATTTCAGATGATCAAATTTACAGCCTTTCTTTGATGTACTAGTTTACTTTTCGTGATTTGGGAACGATTGCTTATCATTCCAACAGTTGTTAGGGTTATGAACTCATGGATTTTTGTCGTTGGCGCAAAATTTCAGATGATCAAATTTACATCCTTTCTTTGATGTACTAGTTTACTTTTCGTGATTTGGGAACGATTGCTTATCATTCCAACAGTTGTTAGGGTTATGAACTCATGGATTTTGCTTGTTGGCGCAAAATTTCAGATGATCAATTTTACAGCCTTTCTTTGATGTACTAGTTTACTTTTCGTGATTTGGGAACGATTGCTTATCATTCCAACAGTTGTTAGGGTTATGAACTCATGGATTTTTGTCGTTGGCGCAAAATTTCAGATGATCAAATTTACAGCCTTTCTTTGATGTACTAGTTTACTTTTCGTGATTTGGGAACGATTGCTAATCATTCCAACAGTTGTTAGGTTTATGAACTAATGGATTTTGGTTGTTGGCGCAAAATTTCAGATGATCAAATTTACAGCCTTTCTTTGATTTACTAGTTTACATTTGTGATTTGGGAACGATTGCTTATCATTCCCACAGTTGTTAGGGTTATGAACTCATGGATTTTTGTCGTTGGCGCAAAATTTCAGATGATCAAATTTACAGCCTTTCTTTGATGTACTAGTTTACATTTGTGATTTGGGAACGATTGCTTATCATTCCAACAGTTGTTAGGGTTATGAACTCATGGATTTTGGTTGTTGGCGCAAAATTTCAGATGATCAAATTTACAGCCTTTCTTTGATGTACTAGTTTACATTTGTGATTTGGGAACGATTGCTTATCATTCCAACAGTTGTTAGGGTTATGAACTAACGGATTTTGGTTGTTGGCGGAAAATTTCAGATGAACAAATTTACAGCCTTTCTTTGATGTACTAGTTTACATTTGGGATTTGGGAACGATTGCTTATCATTCCAACAGTTGTTAGGCTTATGAACTCATGGATTTTGGTTGTTGGCGCAAAATTTCAGATGATCAAATTTACAGCCTTTCTTTGATGTACTAGTTTACTTTTCGTGATTTGGGAACGATTGCTTATCATTCCAACAGTTGTTAGGGTTATGAACTAATGGATTTTGGTTGTTGGCGCAAAATTTCAGATGATCAAATTTACAGCCTTTCTTTGATGTACTAGTTTACTTTTCGTGATTTGGGAACGATTGCTTATCATTCCAACAGTTGTTAGGGTTATGAACTCATGGATTTTTGTCGTTGGCGCAAAATTTCAGATGATCAAATTTACATCCTTTCTTTGATGTACTAGTTTACTTTTCGTGATTTGGGAACGATTGCTTATCATTCCAACAGTTGTTAGGGTTATGAACTCATGGATTTTGGTTGTTGGCGCAAAATTTCAGATGATCAAATTTACAGCCTTTCTTTGATGTACTAGTTTACTTTTCGTGATTTGGGAACGATTGCTTATCATTCCAACAGTTGTTAGGGTTATGAACTCATGGATTTTTGTCGTTGGCGCAAAATTTCAGATGATCAAATTTACAGCCTTTCTTTGATGTACTAGTTTACTTTTCGTGATTTGGGAACGATTGGTAATCATTCCAACAGTTGTTAGGTTTATGAACTAATGGATTTTGGTTGTTGGCGCAAAATTTCAGATGATCAAATTTACAGCCTTTCTTTGATGTACTAGTTTACCTTTTGTGATTTGGGAACGATTGCTTCTCATTCCAACAGTTGTTAGGCTTATGAACTCATGGATTTTTGTTGTTGGCGCAAAATTTCAGATGATCAAATTTACAGCCTTTCTTTGATGTACTAGTTTACTTTTCGTGATTTGGGAACGATTGCTTATCATTCCAACAGTTGTTAGGGTTATGAACTAATGGATTTTGGTTGTTGGCGCAAAATTTCAGATGATCAAATTTACAGCCTTTCTTTGATGTACTAGTTTACTTTTCGTGATTTGGGAACGATTGCTTATCATTCCAACAGTTGTTAGGGTTATGAACTCATGGATTTTTGTCGTTGGCGCAAAATTTCAGATGATCAAATTTACATCCTTTCTTTGATGTACTAGTTTACTTTTCGTGATTTGGGAACGATTGCTTATCATTCCAACAGTTGTTAGGGTTATGAACTCATGGATTTTTGTCGTTGGCGCAAAATTTCAGATGATCAAATTTACATCCTTTCTTTGATGTACTAGTTTACTTTTCGTGATTTGGGAACGATTGCTTATCATTCCAACAGTTGTTAGGGTTATGAACTCATGGATTTTGGTTGTTGGCGCAAAATTTCAGATGATCAAATTTTCAGCCTTTCTTTGATGTACTAGTTTACTTTTCGCGATTTGGGAACGATTGCTTATCATTCCAACAGTTGTTAGGGTTATGAACTAATGAGTTTTGGTTGTTGGCGCAAAATTTCAGATGATCAAATTTACAGCCTTTCTTTGATGTACTAGTTTACTTTTCGTGATTTGGGAACGATTGCTTATCATTCCAACAGTTGTTAGGGTTATGAACTCATGGATTTTTGTCGTTGGCGCAAAATTTCAGATGATCAAATTTACATCCTTTCTTTGATGTACTAGTTTACTTTTCGTGATTTGGGAACGATTGCTTATCATTCCAACAGTTGTTAGGGTTATGAACTCATGGATTTTTGTCGTTGGCGCAAAATTTCAGATGATCAAATTTACAGCCTTTCTTTGATGTACTAGTTTACTTTTCGTGATTTGGGAACGATTGCTAATCATTCCAACAGTTGTTAGGTTTATGAACTAATGGATTTTGGTTGTTGGCGCAAAATTTCAGATGATCAAATTTACAGCCTTTCTTTGATGTACTAGTTTACATTTGTGATTTGGGAACGATTGCTTATCATTCCCACAGTTGTTAGGGTTATGAACTCATGGATTTTTGTCGTTGGCGCAAAATTTCAGATGATCAAATTTACAGCCTTTCTTTGATGTACTAATTTACATTTGTGATTTGGGAACGATTGCTTATCATTCCAACAGTTGTTAGGGTTATGAACTCATGGATTTTGGTTGTTGGCGCACAATTTCAGATAATCAAATTTACAGCCTTTCTTTGATGTACTAGTTTACAATTGTGATTTGTGAACGATTGCTTATCATTCCAACAGTTTTTAGGGTTATGAACTAACGGATTTTGGTTGTTGGCGCAAAATTTCAGATGAACAAATTTACAGCCTTTCTTTGATGTACTAGTTTACATTTGGGATTTGGGAACGATTGCTTATCATTCCAACAGTTGTTAGGCTTATGAACTCATGGATTTTGGTTGTTGGCGCAAAATTTCAGATGATCAAATTTACAGCCTTTCTTTGATGTACTAGTTTACTTTTCGTGATTTGGGAACGATTGCTTATCATTCCAACAGTTGTTAGGGTTATGAACTAATGGATTTTGGTTGTTGGCGCAAAATTTCAGATGATCAAATTTACAGCCTTTCTTTGATGTACTAGTTTACTTTTCGTGATTTGGGAACGATTGCTTATCATTCCAACAGTTGTTAGGGTTATGAACTCATGGATTTTTGTCGTTGGCGCAAAATTTCAGATGATCAAATTTACATCCTTTCTTTGATGTACTAGTTTACTTTTCGTGATTTGGGAACGATTGCTTATCATTCCAACAGTTGTTAGGGTTATGAACTCATGGATTTTGGTTGTTGGCGCAAAATTTCAGATGATCAAATTTACAGCCTTTCTTTGATGTACTAGTTTACTTTTCGTGATTTGGGAACGATTGCTTATCATTCCAACAGTTGTTAGGGTTATGAACTCATGGATTTTTGTCGTTGGCGCAAAATTTCAGATGATCAAATTTACAGCCTTTCTTTGATGTACTAGTTTACTTTTCGTGATTTGGGAACGATTGGTAATCATTCCAACAGTTGTTAGCTTTATGAACTAATGGATTTTGGTTGTTGGCGCAAAATTTCAGATGATCAAATTTACAGCCTTTCTTTGATGTACTAGTTTACATTTGTGATTTGGGAACGATTGCTTCTCATTCCAACAGTTGTTAGGCTTATGAACTCATGGATTTTTGTTGTTGGCGCAAAATTTCAGATGATCAAATTTACAGCCTTTCTTTGATGTACTAGTTTACTTTTCGTGATTTGGGAACGATTGCTTATCATTCCAACAGTTGTTAGGGTTATGAACTAATGGATTTTGGTTGTTGGCGCAAAATTTCAGATGATCAAATTTACAGCCTTTCTTTGATGTACTTGTTTACTTTTCGTGATTTGGGAACGATTGCTTATCATTCCAACAGTTGTTAGGGTTATGAACTCATGGATTTTTGTCGTTGGCGCAAAATTTCAGATGATCAAATTTACATCCTTTCTTTGATGTACTAGTTTACTTTTCGTGATTTGGGAACGATTGCTTATCATTCCAACAGTTGTTAGGGTTATGAACTCATGGATTTTGCTTGTTGGCGCAAAATTTCAGATGATCAATTTTACAGCCTTTCTTTGATGTACTAGTTTACTTTTCGTGATTTGGGAACGATTGCTTATCATTCCAACAGTTGTTAGGGTTATGAACTCATGGATTTTTGTCGTTGGCGCAAAATTTCAGATGATCAAATTTACAGCCTTTCTTTGATGTACTAGTTTACTTTTCGTGATTTGGGAACGATTGCTAATCATTCCAACAGTTGTTAGGTTTATGAACTAATGGATTTTGGTTGTTGGCGCAAAATTTCAGATGATCAAATTTACAGCCTTTCTTTGATTTACTAGTTTACATTTGTGATTTGGGAACGATTGCTTATCATTCCCACAGTTGTTAGGGTTATGAACTCATGGATTTTTGTCGTTGGCGCAAAATTTCAGATGATCAAATTTACAGCCTTTCTTTGATGTACTAGTTTACATTTGTGATTTGGGAACGATTGCTTATCATTCCAACAGTTGTTAGGGTTATGAACTCATGGATTTTGGTTGTTGGCGCAAAATTTTAGATGATCAAATTTACAGCCTTTCTTTGATGTACTAGTTTACATTTGTGATTTGGGAACGATTGCTTATCATTCCAACAGTTGTTAGGGTTATGAACTAACGGATTTTGGTTGTTGGCGGAAAATTTCAGATGAACAAATTTACAGCCTTTCTTTGATGTACTAGTTTACATTTGGGATTTGGGAACGATTGCTTATCATTCCAACAGTTGTTAGGCTTATGAACTCATGGATTTTGGTTGTTGGCGCAAAATTTCAGATGATCAAATTTACAGCCTTTCTTTGATGTACTAGTTTACTTTTCGTGATTTGGGAACGATTGCTTATCATTCCAACAGTTGTTAGGGTTATGAACTCATGGATTTTTGTCGTTGGCGCAAAATTTCAGATGATCAAATTTACATCCTTTCTTTGATGTACTAGTTTACTTTTCGTGATTTGGGAACGATTGCTTATCATTCCAACAGTTGTTAGGGTTATGAACTCATGGATTTTGGTTGTTGGCGCAAAATTTCAGATGATCAAATTTTCAGCCTTTCTTTGATGTACTAGTTTACTTTTCGCGATTTGGGAACGATTGCTTATCATTCCAACAGTTGTTAGGGTTATGAACTAATGAGTTTTGGTTGTTGGCGCAAAATTTCAGATGATCAAATTTACAGCCTTTCTTTGATGTACTAGTTTACTTTTCGTGATTTGGGAACGATTGCTTATCATTCCAACAGTTGTTAGGGTTATGAACTCATGGATTTTTGTCGTTGGCGCAAAATTTCAGATGATCAAATTTACATCCTTTCTTTGATGTACTAGTTTACTTTTCGTGATTTGGGAACGATTGCTTATCATTCCAACAGTTGTTAGGGTTATGAACTCATGGATTTTTGTCGTTGGCGCAAAATTTCAGATGATCAAATTTACAGCCTTTCTTTGATGTACTAG
The DNA here is from genome assembly GCA_964036315.1 of Acanthosepion esculentum. Lineage (NCBI taxonomy): Eukaryota > Metazoa > Mollusca > Cephalopoda > Sepiida > Sepiidae > Acanthosepion > Acanthosepion esculentum. The sequence continues at coordinate 6,640,052 of OZ038520.1, forward strand.
TTTACTTTTCGTGATTTGGGAACGATTGCTAATCATTCCAACAGTTGTTAGGTTTATGAACTAATGGATTTTGGTTGTTGGCGCAAAATTTCAGATGATCAAATTTACAGCCTTTCTTTGATGTACTAGTTTACATTTGTGATTTGGGAACGATTGCTTATCATTCCCACAGTTGTTAGGGTTATGAACTCATGGATTTTTGTCGTTGGCGCAAAATTTCAGATGATCAAATTTACAGCCTTTCTTTGATGTACTAATTTACATTTGTGATTTGCGAACGATTGCTTATCATTCCAACAGTTGTTAGGGTTATGAACTCATGGATTTTGGTTGTTGGCGCACAATTTCAGATAATCAAATTTACAGCCTTTCTTTGATGTACTAGTTTACAATTGTGATTTGTGAACGATTGCTTATCATTCCAACAGTTTTTAGGGTTATGAACTAACGGATTTTGGTTGTTGGCGCAAAATTTCAGATGAACAAATTTACAGCCTTTCTTTGATGTACTAGTTTACATTTGGGATTTGGGAACGATTGCTTATCATTCCAACAGTTGTTAGGCTTATGAACTCATGGATTTTGGTTGTTGGCGCAAAATTTCAGATGATCAAATTTACAGCCTTTCTTTGATGTACTAGTTTACTTTTCGTGATTTGGGAACGATTGCTTATCATTCCAACAGTTGTTAGGGTTATGAACTAATGGATTTTGGTTGTTGGCGCAAAATTTCAGATGATCAAATTTACAGCCTTTCTTTGATGTACTAGTTTACTTTTCGTGATTTGGGAACGATTGCTTATCATTCCAACAGTTGTTAGGGTTATGAACTCATGGATTTTTGTCGTTGGCGCAAAATTTCAGATGATCAAATTTACATCCTTTCTTTGATGTACTAGTTTACTTTTCGTGATTTGGGAACGATTGCTTATCATTCCAACAGTTGTTAGGGTTATGAACTCATGGATTTTGGTTGTTGGCGCAAAATTTCAGATGATCAAATTTACAGCCTTTCTTTGATGTACTAGTTTACTTTTCGTGATTTGGGAACGATTGCTTATCATTCCAACAGTTGTTAGGGTTATGAACTCATGGATTTTTGTCGTTGGCGCAAAATTTCAGATGATCAAATTTACAGCCTTTCTTTGATGTACTAGTTTACTTTTCGTGATTTGGGAACGATTGGTAATCATTCCAACAGTTGTTAGGTTTATGAACTAATGGATTTTGGTTGTTGGCGCAAAATTTCAGATGATCAAATTTACAGCCTTTCTTTGATGTACTAGTTTACATTTGTGATTTGGGAACGATTGCTTCTCATTCCAACAGTTGTTAGGCTTATGAACTCATGGATTTTTGTTGTTGGCGCAAAATTTCAGATGATCAAATTTACAGCCTTTCTTTGATGTACTAGTTTACTTTTCGTGATTTGGGAACGATTGCTTATCATTCCAACAGTTGTTAGGGTTATGAACTAATGGATTTTGGTTGTTGGCGCAAAATTTCAGATGATCAAATTTACAGCCTTTCTTTGATGTACTAGTTTACTTTTCGTGATTTGGGAACGATTGCTTATCATTCCAACAGTTGTTAGGGTTATGAACTCATGGATTTTTGTCGTTGGCGCAAAATTTCAGATGATCAAATTTACATCCTTTCTTTGATGTACTAGTTTACTTTTCGTGATTTGGGAACGATTGCTTATCATTCCAACAGTTGTTAGGGTTATGAACTCATGGATTTTGCTTGTTGGCGCAAAATTTCAGATGATCAATTTTACAGCCTTTCTTTGATGTACTAGTTTACTTTTCGTGATTTGGGAACGATTGCTTATCATTCCAACAGTTGTTAGGGTTATGAACTCATGGATTTTTGTCGTTGGCGCAAAATTTCAGATGATCAAATTTACAGCCTTTCTTTGATGTACTAGTTTACTTTTCGTGATTTGGGAACGATTGCTAATCATTCCAACAGTTGTTAGGTTTATGAACTAATGGATTTTGGTTGTTGGCGCAAAATTTCAGATGATCAAATTTACAGCCTTTCTTTGATTTACTAGTTTACATTTGTGATTTGGGAACGATTGCTTATCATTCCCACAGTTGTTAGGGTTATGAACTCATGGATTTTTGTCGTTGGCGCAAAATTTCAGATGATCAAATTTACAGCCTTTCTTTGATGTACTAGTTTACATTTGTGATTTGGGAACGATTGCTTATCATTCCAACAGTTGTTAGGGTTATGAACTCATGGATTTTGGTTGTTGGCGCAAAATTTCAGATGATCAAATTTACAGCCTTTCTTTGATGTACTAGTTTACATTTGTGATTTGGGAACGATTGCTTATCATTCCAACAGTTGTTAGGGTTATGAACTAACGGATTTTGGTTGTTGGCGCAAAATTTCAGATGAACAAATTTACAGCCTTTCTTTGATGTACTAGTTTACATTTGGGATTTGGGAACGATTGCTTATCATTCCAACAGTTGTTAGGCTTATGAACTCATGGATTTTGGTTGTTGGCGCAAAATTTCAGATGATCAAATTTACAGCCTTTCTTTGATGTACTAGTTTAATTTTCGTGATTTGGGAACGATTGCTTATCATTCCAACAGTTGTTAGGGTTATGAACTCATGGATTTTTGTCGTTGGCGCAAAATTTCAGATGATCAAATTTACATCCTTTTTTTGATGTACTAGTTTACTTTTCGTGATTTGGGAACGATTGCTTATCATTCCAACAGTTGTTAGGCTTATGAACTCATGGATTTTTTTGTTGGCGCAAAATTTCAGATGATCAAATTTTCAGCCTTTCTTTGATGTACTAGTTTACTTTTCGTGTTTTGGGAACGATTGCTTATCATTCCAACAGTTGTTAGGGTTATGAACTAATGGGTTTTGGTTGTTGGCGCAAAATTTCAGATGATCAAATTTACAGCCTTTCTTTGATGTACTAGTTTACTTTTCGTGATTTGGGAACGATTGCTTATCATTCCAACAGTTGTTAGGGTTATGAACTCATGGATTTTTGTCGTTGGCGCAAAATTTCAGATGATCAAATTTACATCCTTTCTTTGATGTACTAGTTTACTTTTCGTGATTTGGGAACGATTGCTTATCATTCCAACAGTTGTTAGGGTTATGAACTAATGGATTTTGGTTGTTGGCGCAAAATTTCAGATGATCAAATTTACAGCCTTTCTTTGATGTACTAGTTTACTTTTCGTGATTTGGGAACGATTGCTTATCATTCCAACAGTTGTTAGGGTTATGAACTCATGGATTTTTGTCGTTGGCGCAAAATTTCAGATGATCAAATTTACATCCTTTCTTTGATGTACTAGTTTACTTTTCGTGATTTGGGAACGATTGCTTATCATTCCAACAGTTGTTAGGGTTATGAACTCATGGATTTTTGTCGTTGGCGCAAAATTTCAGATGATCAAATTTACATCCTTTCTTTGATGTACTAGTTTACTTTTCGTGATTTGGGAACGATTGCTAATCATTCCAACAGTTGTTAGGGTTATGAACTCATGGATTTTTGTCGTTGGCGCAAAATTTCAGATGATCAAATTTACAGCCTTTCTTTGATGTACTAGTTTACATTTGGGATTTGGGAACGATTGCTTATCATTCCAACAGTTGTTAGGGTTATGAACTCATGGATTTTGGTTGTTGGCGCAAAATTTCAGATGATCAAATTTACAGCCTTTCTTTGATGTACTAGTTTACATTTGTGATTTGTGAACGATTGCTTATCATTCCAACAGTTGTTAGGCTTATGAACTAACGGATTTTGGTTGTTGGCGCAAAATTTCAGATGAACAAATTTACAGCCTTTCTTTGATGTACTAGTTTACATTTGGGATTTGGGAACGATTGCTTATCATTCCAACAGTTGTTAGGCTTATGAACTCATGGATTTTGGTTGTTGGCGCAAAATTTCAGATGATCAAATTTACAGCCTTTCTTTGATGTACTAGTTTACTTTTCGTGATTTGGGAACGATTGCTTATCATTCCAACAGTTGTTAGGGTTATGAACTCATGGATTTTTGTCGTTGGCGCAAAATTTCAGATGATCAAATTTACATCCTTTCTTTGATGTACTAGTTTACTTTTCGTGATTTGGGAACGATTGCTTCTCATTCCAACAGTTGTTAGGCTTATGAACTCATGGATTTTTGTTGTTGGCGCAAAATTTCAGATGATCAAATTTACAGCCTTTCTTTGATGTACTAGTTTACTTTTCGTGATTTGGGAACGATTGCTTATCATTCCAACAGTTGTTAGGGTTATGAACTCATGGATTTTTGTCGTTGGCGCAAAATTTCAGATGATCAAATTTACATCCTTTCTTTGATGTACTAGTTTACTTTTCGTGATTTGGGAACGATTGCTTATCATTCCAACAGTTGTTAGGGTTATGAACTCATGGATTTTGGTTGTTGGCGCAAAATTTCAGATGATCAAATTTACAGCCTTTCTTTGATGTATTAGTTTACTTTTCGTGATTTGGGAACGATTGCTTATCATTCCAACAGTTGTTAGGGTTATGAACTCATGGATTTTTGTCGTTGGCGCAAAATTTCAGATGATCAAATTTACAGCCTTTCTTTGATGTACTAGTTTACTTTTCGTGATTTGGGAACGATTGCTAATCATTCCAACAGTTGTTAGGTTTATGAACTAATGGATTTTGGTTGTTGGCGCAAAATTTCAGATGATCAAATTTACAGCCTTTCTTTGATGTACTAGTTTACATTTGTGATTTGGGAACGATTGCTTATCATTCCAACAATTGTTAGGGGTATGAACTCATGGATTTTGGTTGTTGGCGCAAAATTTCAGATGATCAAATTTACAGCCTTTCTTTGATGTACTAGTTTACATTTGTGATTTGGGAACGATTGCTTATCATTCCAACAATTGTTAGGGGTATGAACTCATGGATTTTGGTTGTTGGCGCAAAATTTCAGATGATCAAATTTACAGCCTTTCTTTGATGTACTAGTTTACATTTGTGATTTGGGAACGATTGCTTATCATTCCAACAGTTGTTAGGGTTATGAACTAACGGATTTTGGTTGTTGGCGCAAAATTTCAGATGATCAAATTTACAGCCTTTCTTTGATGTACTAGTTTAATTTTCGTGATTTGGGAACGATTGCTTATCATTCCAACAGTTGTTAGGCTTATGAACTCATGGATTTTGGTTGTTGGCGCAAAATTTCAGATGATCAAATTTACAGCCTTTCTTTGATGTACTAGTTTACCTTTTTGTTATGGTGTAAAACCATAGAAAAATAACACGGACTCGGATATAGTTTAAATAGCATATTCTCGGAAACGTAGTACAAAGGTAAATGTGGATTGGAGAGTACTTTCTCTCACTGGTGTCCCGACCCACTCATTCACTCACTCCGTGTCTACTACTCTGTGACCCTCACTTGGTGACTGAATGTTTAACACCCCCACACCGGTCGCATGTGGCACAAGGCCGGCTTTATGTGGGATCACCGAGCCCGTAGGCTCGGCCAAAAATATGCCCATTTACAACCCGTATAAACCGGTTCATTGACTGTCTACCACCCCGGACGAAACTTTGCCCTGCGGCAAAGGCCCGTCCGCGTTTCTCTCCGCCGAGGCGGATAGTTCGACAGCAAGGAACAGTCTAAACGACTTTTCCAGTCTCTGGTTGACTGGATATTTAACAACCCCACCACATACACACACGTGTCGAATGTGGCACAAGGGCGGCTTAACGTGGGCTTAGACACCGTAGGCTTGGCCAAAAATATGCCCATTAGAACCCGTATAAACGGGTTCAGGGACTGTCTGCCTCCCCGTACGAAACTTTGCCCTGCGGCAAAGCCTCGTCCGAGTTCCTCCCTGCCGAGGCCGAGAGTTCGACAGAAAAGAACAGTCTAAACGGCTGTTCCAGTCACTGGGTGACTGACTTACACAGAGTTGGTAGCCATATTATATAGGTGTGGAAGAGTCCATTTATAGGTAGGTCCCCACAATACCCCCTCCCAAGCCTTTTACTCGGTAAAAAGGTTTATTACTTTCCAGAAATTTAATACCTTTTCTTTTTGGGGTTGATTGTTAAAGGCTCGGTAAATTTCCTTTTTCTCCCCGACCTTCGTTGTTCAGGCATATGCTGCGGGGACTCAAGGTCAAATGTATCGTAAATGATCTCGATGAGTTCTTCCACTTCATCCTGTGTGCTGTTAGAATCTATTTCATGCCGTTTTTTAATTTGATTAATATGTCTTTTATGTGTATGTCTTGGTCCTTGTATTATAGACACCATCTCGCCGATCCTTCTAGTGATCGTGCCCTCCTCCCAGTACGGCATATTCTTCTGAAAACTTTTTAAAAAAGATTTTCTGACCTGGAAGAAATCGTTTTTTTTTTTTGGTCCTTTTTCGATCTTGCATATTTTTGACTGTTTGGGAATTAATTTGTCAAAAACGGTTTTCACCTTTCTGGCAAACATGATTTCTGCCGGCGAGCCAGTTGATGGTGTATTCGGGTTCGGCGTAATGCGATAAACTTGCGGAAACTGCTGTAATGCTATGTCGGTAGGAGTTCCTTTAAATGCTCTTTTCAGCGTGTCTACGAACCTCTCTCCTGCCCATTTGATCTAGGGTGGTATTGAGGCGTAGTTATGTGCTTGACTTGGAAAATGTCGCAAAAATTCTTAAATTCTGCTGACGTAAACTGTGTACCATTGTCGCTGACCACGCAGTCCACTACTCCAAATCTCGCAAACAGCTCATGTTGGAAACTGATTGTTACAGCCGTTTTTCGGCCTCTTGTATCTTAAAACCTCCGGCCACTTGGAGTAACTGTCAGCAACGATTAAATAATAATAATCGTCAATCGGCCCAGCAAAGTCAATATGTATACGTGACCAAGGCTGGTCCATTTTTGGCCAGGGTTTGAATGTGGTAGGTGGAGCTTTGGTCACCAAAGCGCATCCTCTGCATGTGTTTATCATTTCCATTATGTCCTTGTCCATCGCTGGCCAGTAGACATAGCTCCGCATGAGACTCTTCGTACGGTTTCTACCGGGGTGTCCACCGTGGAAGTCTTTTAAAATTCGCTTCTGTAATTTTTCCGGAATTACAACTCTATCGCTGTACAATAAGACATTGTCACATAGTGAGTAGACGTCTGACACGCTATTATCTTTTGTTGCGATTTTACGTTTTATCTCGCAAATAAAGTCATCTTCTAACGGTTCGTTTTTGATTTCCGACAACGTTACAGGTAGATCCCGGACAGCATTCGCTATTATTCATTTTATTTCACAGTCTGAACGAAGAGCTGCTATAACTGAGTCTTCAAGTGGTTGATTTTGATTAGCGATTAGTCTGGATAGACCATCTACATGGCCAACTTTATTAGTTGGTAAATAATTTAATTTAAAATTATAGTTGAGAAGGATGGTACTCCATCTCAAAAGTCTATTCGCCGTATAAACCGGTAAACCCTTTTTAGAGCCAAATATCGTTAAAAATGGTTTATGATCGGTCTGTAGATTGAAATACCTTCCATGCAGATATCTGTGCAATTTTGTTACCGCGAAAATGATACTGAGGTCTTCTTTTTCAATTTGGCTGTACACTTTTTCTGCGGGTAATAACGTTCTCGATGCGTGTACTATGGGTTTCCGTGTACCGTCTGGCATAATATGTAGGATACACGCACCAATACCATATGAATTAGCATCGCATGCCACAATGATATCTAATTGAGGGTTAAAGTGAGACAGAAATAGTTCTGATGTTAATATATTTTTTTTATTTTTTCAAAAGCTGACACTCCGTTTTCCAGTTTCAAATTTTCTCTTTTTTTAACAATTCATTCAGAGGAGCGCGTAGCTCGTGCATATTTTTTATGAATACTTGGTAATAGTTGGCAAGTCCCAGAAAACTTTGGAGCTCGTTGATATTTTTTGGAACAGGCATATTTTTTATAGCTTCTGCCCGCCGTGGGTCAGACCGTCTTCCCTTCTTATCAATCATATGCCCGAGATACCTTATTTCATTGATATAAAAATCACATTTCGATTCTTTCACTTTCAGACCGAAATCCTGAATTCTCTCAAAAACCTTGTGGATATGTTTGCGATGTTCCTCGGTAGATTTGCTTGTTATTACAATGTCATCCAGGTAGGCACACGCGAAGTCAAGACCGCCCAGCATGGTATCCATGACCTGCTGAAATATTTCAGGTGCAACTTTGATCCCGAAAGCCAATCTATCAAACTTGTATAAACCCCTGTGGGTGTTGATACATAGAAGTTTTGCGCACTCCTCCTCAAAAGGGATTTGAAGGTATACATCGCTTGTCCAATTTGGAGAATATTTCCCCACCATTCAGTTTACTAAATACTTCCTCCGGTGTGAGGAGAGGGTAATGGTAATCTTTTAGAGCCGCATTGAGGCCGGTTGAGAAATCCGCACAGACGCGAATTTGGTTGGACTTTTTTCTTATGTATACAGCGGGGGCCGCCCATTCGCTAAAACTCACTTTGGACAGTATACTGGCATTTTCTAGTCGGTCTAATTCTTCGTTAATTTCTCTTACTGGTGCAAATGGGACATTTCTTTAACTTTTGAAAACGGGTTGAACGTTTTCTTTCAGCTTGAATCTGGCTTTTGTCTTATTACATTTTCCTAGCCCCGCCGAGAAAACTTCGGGAAATGTTTCTTTTAATTCGTCTTTCAGGTCTTGGGCATCCGTTGTCATATTTTCCGCCTTTTGGCAAAAATTGTTGATTGGTTGATCCCACAACTTAAACCGCTCCATCCAATCCGTCCCAAATAAATTCTCAGAGTTTTTACGGACGAAAGTTTTTAGTTTCTTTGTGATGCCATTTAGTGTTACGGGTAGCGTTAGCTCACCTTCAAATTTGATGTTGTCACCTGTTACTGCACGGGCTGTTTTGTTTGCCTTTTCATCGTTGGTTTTTTTAATTTCTTCCAAGTATGATGATTAATGATTGAGAGATCCGAGCCAGAATCTAGTTGCAGCTTAACTATTTTGTTTAGAATGTTAACTACAACGTATTTTCGTAGATTCTTATCTACTTTTTCATTTGATACAGTTTGTCTGACTCTGTTTCTGTTGTTCCTTTTGTTTCTACAGTGCGCCCCATTGTGGCCAATTTTGCCACAAAAATTATATGTCTTGTTTCGGTAAAAACAGTTTGCCCCTCCCATGTTGTCCACCACAACGTCCGCGTAGCCTTGGGGGTAATATTTGTTTCTCACAGGGTCGTCTACTTTTAGATTGTGAATGGGCATACTCTTTGCTTTCTTTACCTTTTCCCGGGAAGTAATTTTTTGGCTTGTACTTAATTCTCCTAATATACGATATGCCTGATTTTCTGTTTTTGGAATCGCTTTTAACGCTAATTCCTTGCAGGCAATCTTCAGCTAGTTTTTGTAATGGAAGACCTGGTTCGCTTTCTAGTCTTGATAGAACTCTCCGTCTAATCTCCGAGTTTTTTGCGGTGACTAAACTTAATATTAAACATTTGAAATCGTCAGCTGACAATTCTGCCAAACGAAAATCGTCACAGTGCTTATTTACAATGGACGCAAAAGTAAGATAATCCTCGTCATTCCGGTTTGACAAGTTAAAACACTTCCATCTTTTGTGAAACAGTGTTGTATTAGGGTTAAATAACTCAGACAAAAGTTTTACTGCCTCATCAAACCCCAACTTACTTCTTTTCTTCGGAAGAATGTAATCGACGAACTTACTATGTTCCGCTGTTCCCAACTTTCTCAAAAGTAAGCGAACTTTTTTAGCGTTCGGCCAATCCTCACAATCAACCGCAAAAATAATCTTCATATCTTCTATAGAAAGCTTCAAATGTTTTATCTTCTTCGGGAAGATAATTGAATGTCTCCATAGAATTCCAAATTGTGTTGTGAGAAAAGGCATTGTTGTTTTCTCTAACATCCTTTTTACTTAATGTTTTTAGAAGTAATTCTTCTTGTTGTTTTTGGAATTCAAAAAAAAACTGTTGTTGTTCTCTCTGCTGTAGAAGCAATTTTTCTTCCCGTTCTTTTTGCTTTTCTTCCTGTTCTTTTTGTTGTAGGAGCAATTATTCTTCCAACATTTGTTGCTGTTCCTCAGACTTCTGTTGCTGCTGTAGTATACGTTCCTCAGTCTTCTGTTGATGATCAAGTTGTGTCTTCATCATCTGAACAATGATTGCTTTAAAGTCCTCCATAATGACTTGAAATACGTGTTTTCAGAGAGAAAGAAAAAAAACGGAATTTAGACAATATTTCTTCTATAAGAGAGGGAAAGAAAGTTATTCCTTTGCTTAATATTTCTCAGTTCTGATTCGTAACAAAAAATAATCTTTTTTTTTCTAATACAGTCTAAGTGTTTCTATTTTTCTCTTAGAGCAGAAAAAATAATTGCATAAACAACCACGCTGCCAACAGAAAATATATTCTTTCTTCCTCCCCCCCCCCCTGTGTGGTCAAGAGAAGCGAAGAACAATGCAGTGCTTTAGATTATAGCAACGAGGGAGAAAATCTTACTTACAATTTTTCAGTAGTAAGTATTTTCAAGTTGTTGGATTTAAATGGATTGAGTTAATATTTCTTTTATACTTTTCCCTTCTTCCTAAATATATCCGACGTCCCCATCTGTGCCTTTTTTCGTATTTACGTTGCCTGTTATTTGGTTGGTGTCCGGTTTTTTTTATCAGTTGTATATTAACATACAACTGCTGCATGTGTAGCTCTCCTTCTCGAAAACCTCTCTTTGGTTCGCCAGATTGAGGTTAACACATTGGGACCTGTAGACGTCTTTAGAGTTATGGCGTGACCCTTTCTTTTTCCCGTAGGTAGAGGTCTCTCCTTGTGGTTCGAATACTCCTCGTAGCCAGTTGTTATGGTGTAAAACCATATAAAAATAACACAGACACGGATATAGCTTAAATAGTATATTCTCGGAAAGTACAAAGGTAAATGTGGATTGGAGAGTACTTTCTCTAATGGTGTCCCAACTCACACATTCACTCACTCTGTGGCTACTACTCGGTGACCCTCACTTGGTGACGGTATTTACTTGACCCCCCACTGAGTCAGGTTGTGACACAAGGTCAGTTTTCAACGTGGGGACCCGAGTGTTTTCACTCGGGCTGCTAGTCTAAGCTGGTCTTAGCTTGTCCAAGCTGGTCAGAGCTGGTCTAAGCTAGTCCTAGCAGGTCTTGGCTTGTCATAGCTGGTTTAAACAGGACAGAACCGGTCCAAGATCGTCATAGCCATGATACCACCAGCACAGAGATAGAGCCCTGTGACCGGTAAGTATCAGAGCACGTACACCACATCCAAAGAGGGGTTTACACGATAAAACACCCTCACTTGGTGACTCTATATATAACAGTCACCCCACGACGAATGTATGTGGCACAAGGCCGAGTTTAACGTGGGTATCTCCGAGCCCGTAGGCTCGGCCAAAAATATTCCTTTAGAACCGACATAAGCGGGTTCAGGATCTGGCTACCTCCCCGGACGAAACCTTGTCCTTCGGTAAAGCTTCTTCCGAGTTACTCTCTACCAAAGCAAAGAGATCGACAGAAGTTTCACACAGTGAGAGACATCTCAAGACTCTCCCTTACATGGTGACTGGATATTTAGCAACCCCCCCCCCCACATGGGTCGAATGTGGCACAAGGCCGGTTTAATGTGGGCTTACCGAGCCCGTAGGCTCGGCCAAAAATATGCCCATTAGAACCCGTGTACACGGGTTCAGGGACTGTCTACCTCTCCGACCGGCACTTTGCCCTGCGGCAAAGCCCCGTCCGAGTCCCTCCCCGCCGAGACGGAGAGTTCGACAGCAAAGAACAGTCTTAACAACTGTTCCAGTCACCCAGTGACTGGATATTTAGCAACCCTCCCACACGGGTCGAATGTGGCACAAGGCCGGTTTAATGTGGGCTTACCGAGCCCGTAGGCTCGGCCAAAAATATGCCCATTTACAACCCGTATAAACGGGTTTAGGGACTGTCTACCTCCCCGGACGGCACTTTGCCCTGTGGCAAAGCCCCGTCCGAGTCCCTCCCCGCCGAGACGGAGAGTTCGACAGCAAAGAACAGTTTATACAACTGTTCCAGTCACGGGGTGACTGGATATTTAGCAACCCCCCCCCCACACGGGTCGAATGTGGCACAAGGCCGGTTTAATGTGGGCTTACCGAACGGGATGACTGACTTACACAGAGTTGGTAGCCATATTATATAGGTGTGGAAGAGTCCATTTGTAGGTAGGTCCCCACAATACTTTTGTAATTTTGAAACGATTGCTTATGATTCAAACACTTGTAAGGGTGGCGATCTTATGGGTTGTTCTGGTTGCAGCAAAATTTCAGATGATCAAATTTACAGCACTTGCTGAATGTCTTAGTTTAGCTTTTGTAATTTTGAAACGATTGCTTATAATTCATTCAGTTGTCAGGTTTATGAATTCATGGGGTTTGGTTTGGGCGCAAAATTTCAGATGATCAAATATACAGAATTTGTAGGATGCACTAGTTTACCTTTTGTAATTTTGAAAGGATTCCATAACATTCAACAGTTGTCATGGTTATGAAATCATGGGTTTTTGTTGTTGCCGCAAAATTTCAGATAATCAAATTTACAGCCTTTGTTGGATTAAATAGTTTAGCTTTTGTAATTTTGAAATGATTGCTTATCATTCCGAAACTTGTTAGTGCTATGAACACATGGATTTTTGTTGTCGGCGCAAATTATCAGATGATTTAATTTACAACATTTGTTGGATGTACTAGTTTACCTTTTGTAATTTTGAAACGATTCCTTATCTTTTAAATGGTTGGAAGGTTTACGTTCTCATGGTTTTTTATGTCGGCGCTAAATTTCAAATGTTCAAATTTACAGTCTTTGTTGGATGTACTATATTCACATTTGTAATTTTTAAAGGATTGTTTATCATTCCAACAATTGTTAGGGTTATGTTCTCATGGGTTTTGTTGTCGGCGCAAAATTGCAGATGATCAAATTTACAGGATTTGTTGGATGTACTAGTTTACTTTTGTAATTTTGACCCGATTGTTTATCATTCAAACTGTTGTTAGGGTTTTGTTCTCATGGGTAATTTTTGTCGGCGCAAAATTTCAGATGATTTAATTTACAGCATTTGTTGGATGTAGTAAATTACCTTTCGTAATTTATAAAGGATTGCTTATCATTGCAACTGTTGGAAGGGTTATGTCCTCATGGGTTTTTGTTGTCGGTGCAAAATTTCAGATGATTTAATTTACAGCCTTTTTTCGATGTACTAGTTTACCTTTTGTGATTTGGAAACGATTGCTTATCATTCCAACAGTTGTTAGGGTTATGTACTCTTGGATTTCTGTTGTCGGCGCAAAATTGCAGATGATCAAATTTACAGGATTTGTTGGATGTACTAGTTTACTTTTGTAATTTTGATCCGATTGTTTATCATTCAAACTGTTGTTAGGGTTTTGTTCTCATGGGTAATTTTTGCCGGCGCAAAATTTCAGATGATCTAATTTACAGACTTTCTTTGGTGTACTGGTTTACCTTTTGTGATTTGGAAACGATGGCTTATCATTCCAACAGTTGTTAGGGTTATGAACTCATGGGTTTTTGCTGTCGGCGCAAAATTTCAGATGATCAAATTTACAACATTTGTTGGATGTACTTGTTTACCTTTTGTAATTTTTAAAGTATTGCTTATCAGTCCAACAGTTGGAAGAGTTATGTTCTCATGGTTTTTTTGCTTCTTCCAATTCTTCGTCTTGTTCTTCCCCCACGCCTACATTCCCTCAATTACGTCCTCCTCCTCTTCTTCTTCTTCTTCAGCTTCTTCTTGTCTCTTTCTCTTCTCCACCTCTTTTTCCTCGTTCTTCTTCGACATTCGACTTCTCCTTCTTCTCCCACTCATATTCCTTCTTCTTCTCCTACCCCTTATTCTCCTCTTTCTTTTTCTCCCTCTTCTACTCCTCCTTCTTTTTCTCCACCTTCTACTCCATCTTTCCCTCCTACTCATTCGTCTCTCCTCCTCCTCCTTCTTCTTCTTCTTCTTCTTCGTCTTCTCCTTCTTCTTCTTCTTCTTCTTCTTCTTCTTCTTCTTCTTCTTCTTCTTCTTCTTCTTCTTCTATCCCTGTCCCTCGTAACTCTTAGAAAAGCTTTTCTATCCTTCTCTCTGTCTCTGATTTGCTATGCATTTATATAAGCTCGTTAGGTAAGTTACTCGCTCTTTCCCTCTGTCTCTCTTGCCTTCAATATACATTGTGTGTATCAACTTTTCCAAACATATTTTCCCCATTATGTGTACCTGAAATTTTAACTTCCTCTTTCTGATTCTCAGTTAATTTGCCTTTTTTGTTTCCATTAACCCTTAAAATATCCTTGTTGTTCACTTGCTCTGCTCATGGGATCCCAAACATCAATCTGTAGAAACACATGTCCAATGCCTCATGTCCCATTTTTATCTCACGTGTCACGTTTATGTCACATTTTCAAGCCCTTCTTTCCTCATTATGCAACCCAGAAATTGTATCGTTTACTTTCTGATTCTAAGCAAACTTTTCCAGTTCCCTTAAACGTTCCTTGTTGCTCATATATTTCATCCACGTTATTCTCAGCATCCTTCTGTAGAACCACATCTCCGTCGCCTTAAGTTTCCTCTCTATTTGTGAGTAAATTGTCCAAAAGTTATTGCCATATAGAAGGATTTATATTTCATAGCAGCTCAGCACTATATTTCTTTCTTTCTTTCTTTCTTTCATTCTTTTTCTTTATTTCTTTCATTTTTTTCCTTCATTCTTTCTTACTTTTGCTTTCTTTCTTTCTTTCTCTATTTATTTCATTATTTCTTTTATTCTTTCTTTCATTCTTTCTTTAATTCTTTCTTTCTTTGTCTTTCTCTTTTTCATTCTTTGTTCTTTATTTATTTCGTTATTTCTCTTATTCTTTCTTTCTTTCTTTCATTCTAATGAAATTTATTAGAGTAGTCAGAGAATAGATATGTAAAAACTAGTAAAAGTCCTATGGTTCTCTTTCAAATCATCACCTCTCACTATTTCGTTTACAGCAGACTGGGCACTAACATGAAATAATTCTTTCCAAAGAGCCCAGCCTTTGAGTGACCGTATTTTTTTTTCTTCTGGTCGTGTGTACCACACCTTTCAGAAGATACTGGGGTACCAGCTGCCACAGCAGGCCAGGGTTGTTGACATAATACCTTGCGGTTTGTCTAAAAATCTTTAGCTTGACATTTTCATGTCTTATCAACCTACTATTCCGTCTCAGCTGAGGACAGCTTGGAAAAGAGTGCTGACCACGATACCAGGGTTGGAAAGATTTATACACAAGCAGGTTTTAATGATCGCTTTCTTCTTTGATAAATTGGGTTCACTCGTGCTAGAATTTATACTCTGACGATATGGTTTTTATATCAAAGATTTTCTTTCTCTGAGACAGACTATGGCCAGGGGGATCTATATTTTTAATTATTTTTGTTTAATCATTTCACCCCAAGCAAGTCAATAAAGCCACTAAGGTACAAATGTTTACTGATTATGACAGAATACACTCTTGTGCAAATTAATTGAAACAAAACTTATAATTCCGTTATTATTTACTTTTACTCGTATTTTTACAATGAAACATGACCCACTGCACATGTAAGTACTTCGTATGCCTATTCCACGAAGTTGTTCCTTGTAGGTATACCACAGATCCTCGACTGGATTTAAATCAGGAGAGATTCCCGGTCAATCTATAGTACTTTGATTTGCTCATTGGTAAGGCTTGCCAGTGCGTTCGTGCAGCGTTACAAATTATCATACGCTTCCTTGGAGTTACGTCAACCGCAGAAAATGATCATAGGACAACTAATCGACAGTCGAGACAATAGTGTCTGGGCATGATGAAAATCTGATGCAATCATGGATGACGTAATATTTTTCAAGGTCATACAAATTTCATCACACACCATGAAAATAGATTTATATTACTGCACACCACTGCAAATGACCTAGTCTGAGGAAAAAATAGAAATCGATTACACACTATCAATCCACTTAGTCTAAAACTGACTGTATGTGAAAGAAAGAAGACTAAAGCTGTTGTTTGAATTCATTTGCACAAGGATGTAGAAAAGATTTTAAAATAACTCTTAAGGAAGGAGAACAAAAATGAAAAAGAATTAAGATAGAAGTTAACGAATGACATTGCGGTTAAATTTTTGAAAATCAAACTTGACGGGCAAGCAAGAAGCCAGAAGAGTTCCACAAGCAAGAAGTGCAAGAGAAGAAACTAAAATTTATAAAGTCTAAGTAGCAATGCGTAAAATTCATCAAATCATGAAAATATTTATTAAAAAAACACACGAATCCTACGTTGACGTTAAAGATATGGATGAACGGTTTGACATCAGTTATCTTTCTATTAGATGAACTTCTCTTCAAATGCTAACAAGTTCTAGCTACTCTATCTAAGCTTACTACACATTGTATTACTAAGGTTTCCCTTCTAAGTAAATGATCGTAAGCACCTCACAAACATTAAAGAAATAATAACGTTTCTCTAACAAATTCTTACATTAAAACTTTTTCATCTTATAATTATGAAGCAGTTTCATCCTTGAAAAGTAACTGTTCCAAGAATAAACATTAATTGTTACAATTACAACTTTGTTAATACAATTATCATGAATGTTCTAAACCTTGATAATGTTTTTTCCTACAAAAAAAAACAAAACTGTTTTGCATGAGAAAAAAGTCATTTGCTTCTTTGTCATGAGGACTCTTTTTGTAAGAATTTCTCTTTTCATTTTTTTTTTCGTCACTGTTCTGGCACGACGTTTTTTAAACTGGTAAATGATTCTTCCAAGTTTGGGTAAATTATTTAGGAATGAATGAAACTTGATAGTGAATGAAAGCATTAAAATAAGATCTTATCGCTTTTTAATGGCAGTCGAGTTGGAAACTTATTTTTCTGCACTTTCCAATTAAAACAAATGAAGGCATAACAAGTTCATTATACAAAATGAATTCTGTATAAAGTGAAAATCAGACGAAAATAATTTGCAGATAATAGGGAAATTTAGTTGCAAATGCATAGAATTTTGAAGTAAAATAATCAATTATTATAATTATTATCAGTTTATTATATAGTAAAATAATTAATAACAATACGACTTTTAACGTCTCAATAAGATTAAGTGCTTGATATCTTTGGGAAAAGGATTACCCTATAAAGGCTTCATCATTTTCACTTACTGGTTTGGAATGACTGGAAAATATTTCATAATAAATCATAACCATAAGTTTTTGACCCTTCTCATTATAGCTTTTTTTATTATGAATGTTATATTTTAATTGCAGCCTTGCAATGACTACATCCGCCAGACAAAACTCTGATCGGAAGATTGGAGGTTGCAAGGAACGTGAAACCACCTCTTAATTGCTGTTGTTTCCAGTCCTAACCTGACCTGGGGCGGTAGCATTTGTTAAGGTCCCAGCTATGGGTAAATAGTGAACTTCCCAAACAAAAGCAAAACACTATAAAAATAAATTTTATAGTAAAATTACCAACAATACATATTTATAGTAGAATTACCAACATTACATTTTATAGCAAAATGACTAACAATCCATTTGATCTATAGTTGAAGCCATAAAGCTGTATTCAAAACATTTAGATGTTGGCATTAAATAACCCATAGAGGTTGATATACTGATAAACAAACTCAACCAAACAACCAACATAAAAAACTATTTCATGACATTAGTACCTATAATGTCCTAGAATTTCTTAAATTAAACGTATTCTAAAATATAACTTAAACAAAATTACAACATAAAAGACACATATTACCGCCTCTAGTAATTATGTCTACACACGCATGTACATTCACAGAAACTGAGTATCAACTACCACGTATTCAACTGTGAAAGCAGAATAACATATATCATATTTTCATTATTTCAAAGCGCCCAAGAAAATTAAATTTCCGTATTAAATGACCAATGAATGAGTTGATATGCCGTTAAACAAACAAAATGACTCAATCAATTCAATGACCAAAATCTTTAAAACCTTCTTTCAGTACTGAATCTTATAATTACAAAATCAATTTATACGAACCTCTCGGATAACAATGGTTCTTTTATATACTGTTATATCACTAAGTGCTCCATTATTTTGTCTCTGTTCCAGACTAAGTTGAGATTAGTAAATATCTAGTCATTGTGTGTTGGTGGGTTCATCCAGCATTATAGATAATTGGTAATGTAATAAGTTCAAGTCACATTAGGCTATAATCTTAGACTCGGCTTTTATCAAGTTCCCACCTCTGTTTCCCTGTGACCTTTCCAGAAATATTTTCATGGCATCTGTTCTGATGAGCTTGACCTTTGTATTTTTTATTATATTTTTTAATCATTTCACCCCAAGTAAGGCAGTAAAGCCACAGTTGGTTAATGAGTGTGAAAGAATAAGAAAAGGGATAAACATTATTAATGAGCGAGAATAATAAAAGAGGAGGAATCAAGATGACAGTAGATAACGATTGACATTGCATATAAATTTTTGAAGATCAAAGTTGGCTAGAAAGCTGAAACCGGAAGAGAGTACCACGAACGAGAAGTGCAAGAGAAAAAGAAACAGTTAGCATAGAACTTAGGGTTGCATCTAGCAAATTGTTGAGTCTTGACTCAATGTTGAATCTCGCCAATTTGCATGGAATAATAATGCAACACAAAATGTACTTAGAACAAGAATGTATTATAACAAGAAAGTGTACACAATAAGTACATATAGTATTTCTGTATATTTCTGGGAAGACGTTCCTGGAGAATGTGTTGACTAGTTGCAGTCGATCAGAGTCTCTAGTTGAATCTCGTGATTCCTCCCCCTCGTCTTCCGGTACCAACCACTATTTATATAGTTAATAGTCACCTATGCAGATTAGGTGGATCCTACACAACACAAATTCAACTGAAAATTGATGAGACCTCTCTGCCAATCTAGTACTGTGCTTCAATTTATAAAGTCTATTCGACTTCATGAATTTAAGATCAATATGAGGCGAGTAGCTAGGTTTCATCATTTTACAAGGAGTAAACATTTGGTAGTGGGCACATAATGGCATGGGATCGTATCAAAATATGGTGGAAAATTAAACAGTAAACACTAAATTTACTACAGTCTAATCTTCTGGGAGACGACGATGGAGAAATTTTTCAGCCTGACTGTGCTCATTGTCACACATCACGTTCAAACAAAAAGGTTTCTTGTGGATGTAGGCCTTCAACTTTTGGAAGACTGGCCTGCACAAAGACCTGATTTAAACATAATTGAATCATTGTGGAGTAGAAGAGACGTCTACATCTAACAGTTTCCACGGTGTAGGGGTGGGAGCGGGATGCCAGCCTGGTAGGGTGTTTAAATTCACGAGGCCTGGGGACAAGCGAACGCAACTCCTCAGAGTAATTACCGTGGAAGTACTTGTAAAAAAGGCAGAGCGAGGCAACATCGCGTCTGTGAGAGAGCGACTGCAGACGAGATGACAGATCAGGGCCAATCACGTTGCCTATCCGTCTCTGGATCTTATCAAGAACCCCGAGGCAAACAGCAGGGGCCCCAGACGATATATGGCAGCAATACTCCATGCAAGGGCGAATGGTCGATTTATAGACTTGAAGGATCTATTCCGGGGAGAAAAATTCCCTGGTTCGGCACAGAGAACCAACTTTCTTTGCGGTAGCTGATGCAACTGACTCGATGTATTTGTTCCATCTCAGATCAGCAGACAACGTGAGACCGAGCAGCCGCAGGGAGGAGCTCTCGAGAAGTTGGTCATCAGACATTCTAATGGGATGGATCCTTGTGGTGGTTGATAGAGAGCAGTTTTGTTTTAGAGGCGTATATATATATATATATATATATATATATATATATATATATATATATATATATATATATATATATATATTATGAAATGGATTAGGTCCGACAATTATTTCATATATTTTCTGTTTATACTTTATTTTATTAGATAAAGTTCATTTAAGTAAATGTTCTGTTTTTTTTAAATAAACAGTATTAAATATATATATAGTATCCAGTTTGATTTATAGCTTTTGGGATTTATTACCATTACTATATATATATATATATATATATATATATATATATATATATATATATATATATATATATGTCTGTGGATGACAATATATATATATATATATATATATATATATATATATATATATATATATTGTCATCTACAGACAGACTGTTTCGCTGTATCATAGTTCATCAGTGTGGCTAGACATCCGGTTGCCTCTAGGTAGGATCGAAACCCGACTGAATTGGCATCAGTCGGGATTCTACCCCTAAGCCCTTGGCGCACGGCAGGGATGAAGGTGAATTTAAGCGTATTTATTTTTAGATAAATACACAGTGACTGAGATAACCTGATTCGATTTACCGAAGAGTCATGCATTTTTAGCCGTAATAGTCACTGTTTACAAAGCCACACTTCCTCCTCGGAGAGCTCAATCAAAATAAATTTTTCAGGAGCATATATATTGTCATATATATATATATATATATATATATATATATATATATATACAGATAGATAGATAGATAGTCTGATGATCGTTTGAATCTTGAAACCGATAGTCACCGTGCTGAATTGTTGACTTCTATTTGCACGCTAGATATGCAAGCACTTTGTCACTGATAATAAGCACTTCTCCATAAATATTTCGATTTGTACGAATCAGAGCACAGCAGTTCAGTTTTAGAAGTAAACCTCTGGATTACCTGCAGGGTGCACAACATTTTTATTTTCTGCAATGTTATCTGTCCTGACCTAGCATCTCAAATTCAGTCATTTTACCACCGACGGGATGTGACTTTTCTATAAATATTTCCATGGCATCTGATAAGCTCTGCCTTTTTACCTCAATCGCGTAAATTTAAGCGTACTACTAGATTGGCAATTAGGTCTCATCGTTTTACTGTTGAAATAGCTAAATGTAACAGTAAATTCTATTCTAATAGTTCCTTTTCTCGCACTTTCTTCCAGTTGCTTGCTTGTCTTCCACTTTCTTCCAGTTGCTTGCTTGTCTACCAACTACAATTTCCAATGATTCAAATGCAACGTCAATCGCCATCTTCTGTCTTCCTGAAATCTTTTCTTTCATTGTCATTTCTCCTCACTAAAGTCTTCTCATTCTCTTTCACTCCCAGTAACCCCTTGCGTGTTAGTGGCATTATCGCCATCTTCTGTTTTCCTGAACCCTGTTCTTTTATTGTCCTTTCTCCTCACTAAAGTCTTCTCATTCTCTTACACTCCCAGTAAACCCTTGCGTCTTAGTCGCATTATCGCCATCTTCTGTCTTCCTGAAACATGTTCTTTTATTGTCCTTTCTCCTCACTATAGTCTTCTCATTCTCTTTCACTCCCCTTGCATCTTAGTGGCATTATCGCATTGTTTGTGGTGAAATGATTTTTAAAAAAAGAGACAATTAACCAGAATTTGAACTCGGCACAAGGATTCCAATTTCCGTAACGGCAAGCTTTGCACTATCCGCAAATGTCTTTCTGAATGCGTCTGATGTGATGGGGGATTTATATACCCCCATCTAACTGAAAGCGTATATAAAAGGACAGTACAATTGAATCTTTACAATTAAAACAAAAGTAGCTTGAAATTTTTCCGGAATCTTTGTCTTAGAGAAAAGAGTCAAGCAGAGCAAAGAAATGTCGGGAGAAATCCCCTTACGATATGAAGCGTAATATTTCCTTATAAATAATTTTCACAAAAAAATCATTTTATTGCAAAATGTCTATAAAACATTTCAAAATCTTTCAACACCTATCAATACAATTTTCTTCTCGTTATACAAAAGAACTTACATATTATCTAACATTCTCTTGCTTAAAAAGAAAAACAAAATTTTCACCGATATGACATATTCTAAATATTGACTAAAACAACTCTACTGATGAAAGCCTAGAAACGATAAGTGAAACACAATAAATGGTGTTGATGGCTTTCCCAACGCATCGTATAAAAGTTGTGAATAAGCTGTAAGTTTCGTTTTACATTTGTTTCTTTGTTTAGAGTTGCCACTGTTTATTGGGTTATTACTTTGTTACAGAGAGACGATAAGGAACGAAACGGTTGAAGGCTGAAAATATTGAGGAAATTGATGAAAAAATAAATAGATAAAAAGGAAATGATTCATTGTACAAAAGATGCTAACGGAACCGAAGCAAGCAAGTGTTAAAAGGAATAACAATGAATGATCATTGAATCGACGATGAAGAGACAAAAATTAAGAACGAGGAAGAAAATAAACGATAATAAGAGAGACGGAAATATTCAGAAAAATGGATACTGGTTTCCGAAAAGAAAAGAAAGAAAGAAAGAAAGAAAGAAAGAAAGAAAGAAAGAAAGAAAGAAAGAAAGAAATACAAAAAGACTATAAGATTTGAACATTAATGATTATTATAATAAAAAGAAAGAAAGAAAGAAAGAAAGAAAGAAAGAAAGAAAGAAGGAAAGAAAGAAAGAAGACATTCAAGAAATACAAAAGACTATAACATTTGAACATTAATGATTATTATAAAGAAAGAAAGAAAGAAAGACAGAAATACAAAAAAGACTATAAGATTTGAACATTAATGATTATTATAATAAAAAGAAAGAAAGAAAGAAAGAAAGAAAGAAAGAAAGAAGGAAAGAAAGAAAGAAGACATTCAAGAAATACAAAAGACTATAACATTTGAACATTAATGATTATTATAAAGAAAGAAAGAAAGAAAGACAGAAATACAAAAAAGACTATAAGATTTGAACATTAATGATTATTATAATAAAAAGAAAGAAAGAAAGAAAGAAAGAAAGAATAAAAGAAAGAAAGAAGACATTCAAGAGATACAAAAGACTATAACATTTCAACATTAATGATTATTATAAAGAAAGAAAGAAAGAAAAAAATACAAAAAAAACTATAAGATTTGAACATTAATGATTATTATAAAAAAAGAAAGAAAGAAAGAAAGAAAGAAAATATTCAAATGATACAAAACACTATGATGTATGAACGTTAAGCTGAATTATCAAAGATATTCGGAGAGAATGATAATAAAAAGAAAGAAAATATAATGAGAATCTCAGAAAGAAAAGTAGAGAATGAACTAAAGGACGAAATAGAAGGAAAGTGGAAAGAATTTGAATGATAAAGAATTCAAGTGATACAGAAGAGTATCACATCTGAAAGTTACCAAAGACATTTGGACAGGATGATAATCATCAGCAACAGAAAGAAAGAAACAGTTCAAGTGATACAGAAGAGTATCACATCTGAAAGTTACCAAAGACATTTGGACAGGATGATAATCATCAGCAACAGAAAGAAAGAAACAGTTCAAGTGATACAGAAGAGTATCACATCTGAAAGTTACCAAAGACATTTGGACAGGATGATAATCATCAGCAACAGAAAGAAAGAAACAGTTCAAGTGATACAGAAGAGTATCACATCTGAAAGTTACCAAAGACATTTGGACAGGATGATAATCATCAGCAACAGAAAGAAAGAAACAGTTCAAGTGATACAGAAGAGTATCACATCTGAAAGTTACCAAAGACATTTGGACAGGATGATAATCATCAGCAACAGAAAGAAAGAAACAGTTCAAGTGATACAGAAGAGTATCACATCTGAAAGTTACCAAAGACATTTGGACAGGATGATAATCATCAGCAACAGAAAGAAAGAAACAGTTCAAGTGATACAGAAGAGTATCACATCTGAAAGTTACCAAAGACATTTGGACAGGATGATAATCATCAGCAACAGAAAGAAAGAAACAGTTCAAGTGATACAGAAGAGTATCACATCTGAAAGTTACCAAAGACATTTGGACAGGATGATAATCATCAGCAACAGAAAGAAAGAAACAGTTCAAGTGATACAGAAGAGTATCACATCTGAAAGTTACCAAAGACATTTGGACAGGATGATAATCATCAGCAACAGAAAGAAAGAAACAGTTCAAGTGATACAGAAGAGTATCACATCTGAAAGTTACCAAAGACATTTGGACAGGATGATAATCATCAGCAACAGAAAGAAAGAAACAGTTCAAGTGATACAGAAGAGTATCACATCTGAAAGTTACCAAAGACATTTGGACAGGATGATAATCATCAGCAACAGAAAGAAAGAAACAGTTCAAGTGATACAGAAGAGTATCACATCTGAAAGTTACCAAAGACATTTGGACAGGATGATAATCATCAGCAACAGAAAGAAAGAAACAGTTCAAGTGATACAGAAGAGTATCACATCTGAAAGTTACCAAAGACATTTGGACAGGATGATAATCATCAGCAACAGAAAGAAAGAAACAGTTCAAGTGATACAGAAAACTATAAAATATTAACGTTGACAAAGACATTTAACTGAATGATTATTATAATGAAAAGAAAGAAAAATGTCAGAAAAGGACGACAAATGATAAAAAGAGAATATATGAACGTTAGCCTGAATTGCGAAAGACATTTGGATAGAATGTTAATAAGAAAGAAAGAAACGAAAAAAGAACAAAAGAAAGTAAAAAGAATGATAATCCAAATGAACGCGGAAAAAAGAGAAAGAATGAACGTTAAAAAAAAAAGATGTAAACCTGAATGTACGAAGCAAGCAAAAAATACAAGTAAAAAAACACGCGAAAGGAATGCATTCTGCTGATATAAAAGACTATAATATATGAAGGTTACCATAAATTACTAAAGACTTTTGGTCGGTATGATTAATAGAATGAAAAGAAAGAAAGAAAGAAAGAAAGAAAGAAAGAAAGAAAGAAATTCAAATGATACAGAAGACTATAACATATGAAGGTTAGCATGAATTACCAAAGACTTTTGGACAGAATGTTTATTATAATGAAAAGAAAGAAAGAAAGAAAGAAAGAAAGAAAGAAAGAAAGAAAGAAAGAAAGAAAGAAAGAAAGAAATTCAAATGATACAAAAGACTATAACATATGAAGGTTAGCATGAATTACCAAAGACTTTTGGACAGAATGATTATTATAATGAAAAGAAAGAAAGAAAGAAATAAACAAGGAAGGAAAGAAAGAAAGAAAGAAAGAAAGACATTCACGTGATACAGAAAACTATAACATATGAAGGTTAACATGAATTACCCAAAACCTTTGGACATAATGATTATTATAATGAACAGAAAGAAACAAACAAATAAAGATGAGGCTGTTAAGAGAATTGTAGAAAGAGAAATATATGAAACTTAGTGAAACATCTAAGGGAAATGAACAGAAAAGTCATATATATATATATATATATATATATATATATATATATATATATATATATATATATATATATATATATATATATATATATATATATGAGAAAAAATAAATAAAACATGAAAAACTGAAGGTAATAAGAAAAAGAAAGATTCAATGATAAAAAATGTCGAACGTCATAATAAAAATAAGAAACTATTATTTCTTCTCGTATCTCAAGTTTTTTTTGTCAGTGACGCTTGAAAAGATAGCATCATTTTCCTTTCATTATTCACCCCAATTTTCTTGTAATATATCTCCCTATTTGTTACCCGGAGGGGTACATACGCTCATGTACAGAAGCGCCCCCGAAATTGTCGCAAAAAATGGCGTGGTAAGGATTATGAGACGTTAACTAGAATATGTGAGAAATAACATGGAAGACAAAAGCGGGGAAAAAAAAGCTGATGTTGATGTTTCGATAGAAACATCGACGAATGGCAAGATATCTTGACACGGTTTTCAGAAACGGTGTGGAAAAACGTGTTAAGCATTTGATGCTGCTTTTCTCTCTCTCTTTACTTCTCCCTTTATTTTTATTTTATGTTCTTTTTTTTAAAGAATAACCGAGAAGAAGAGCGTTGCCCATAACCTGTCGCACTCGCTTGAAGGATTTGTTTGTTTTATAGAATAGAGAGAACTTTCAGAAGAGTTACGGTTGATTTTAGATAGTTTGGGATTCTTAACGAAATTTCAGAAATTTAAACTGATTTTTTAAAAATACAAGGGAAAAAACAATAAAAGAAAAACATTAACATTTTACAAGTGGAAGCGTAAATTTTGCTACAATATTTATATCCACAGAGTAAAGCTTTCAAAATAAGTGATGCGTGATAGATGAACTTAAAATTATTTTTTTAAAATATATTGTTGCATACATCCACAAACTTGACACACAGTTCATATTTATAACGAAGATTAATAAACAAAATTAGCTTTTTATATCAGATCGTGCTTATTTTTATGTTCATTTTTCTGTGATTTCGTACAATTTTCTTGAGAGTGCACCTCAAAGAATCGAGTTGTCTAACTAATGTTTTCATTTAATACAATAATTACAAATTTCAATATATTTCCTTATCATTACATAATACTGTTAAAATTTCATTTTTATTTATTTAATTATTTTGTACTTATAAGTGAGATTATTTTGATTGCTTTATAAACTATATGCTGCATAATGCTATTTCCACAATTGCTTTCATCCTTTCTACATGTAGATAATGTTATGAGGATGATGGCAATAAACATAGAAATATTAACCAAATCAAAGAGACTTGATTGTTAATCAAATATTGATTAGCTACAAGGATGTTTTTCACAGTTGCTTTCATCCTTTCTAGATGTAGATAATGCTATGAGGATGATGGCAATAAACATGGAAATATTAACCAAATCAAGGAGACTTGATTGTTAATCAAATATTGATTAGCTACAAGGATGTTTTTCACAGTTGCTTTCATCCTTTCTACATGTAGATAATGCTATGAGGATGATGGCAATAAACATGGAAATATTAACCAAATCAAGGAGACTTGATTGTTAATCAAATATTGATTAGCTACAAGGATGTTTTTCACAGTTGCTTTCATCCTTTCTACATGTAGATAATGTTATGAGGATGATGGCAATAAACATGGAAATATTAACCAAATCAAGGAGACTTGATTGTTAATCAAATATTGATTAGCTACAAGGATGTTTTTCACAGTTGCTTTCATCCTTTCTACATGTAGATAATGTTATGAGGATGATGGCAATAAACATGGAAATATTAACCAAATCAAGGAGACTTGATTTTAATCAAATATTGATTAGCTACAAGGATGTGTTTCACAGTTGCTTTCATCCTTTCTACATGTAGATAATGTTATGAGGATGATGGCAATAAACATAGAAATATTAACCAAATCAAAGAGACTTGATTGTTAATCAAATATTGATTAGCTACAAGGATGTGTTTCACAGTTGCTTTCATCCTTTCTACATGTAGATAATGTTATGAGGATGATGGCAATAAGCATGGAAATATTAACAAAATCAAGGAGACTTGATTGTTAATCAAATATTGATTTGCTCCAAGGATGTTTTTCACAGTTGCTTTCATCCTTTCTAGATGTAGATAATGTTATGAGGATGATGGCAATAAACATGGAAATATTAACCAAATCAAGGAGACTTGATCGTTAATCAAATATTGATTAGCTACAAGGATGTTTTTCATAGTTGCTTTCATCCTTTCTAGATGTAGATAATGTTATGAGGATGATGGCAATAAACATGGAAATATTAACCAAATCAAGGAGACTTGATCGTTAATCAAATATTGATTAGCTACAAGGATGTTTTTCATCATTGCTTTCATCCTTTCTAGATGTAGATAATGTTATGAGGATGATGGCAATAAACATGGAAATATTAACCAAATCAAGGAGACTTGATTGTTAATCAAATATTGATTAGCTACAAGGATGTTTTTCATAGTTGCTTTCATCCTTTCTACATGTAGATAATGTTATGAGGATGATGGCAATAAACATGGAAATATTAACCAAATCAAGGAGACTTGATTGTTAATCAAATATTGATTAGCTACAAGGATGTTTTTCATAGTTGCTTTCATCCTTTCTAGATGTAGATAATGTTATGAGGATGATGGCAATAAACATGGAAATATTAACCAAATCAAGGAGACTTGATTGTTAATCAAATATTGATTAGCTACAAGGATGTTTTTCATAGTTGCTTTCATCCTTTCTAGATGTAGATAATGTTATGAGGATGATGGCAATAAACATGGAAATATTAACCAAATCAAGGAGACTTGATTGTTAATCAAATATTGATTAGCTACAAGGATGTTTTTCATAGTTGCTTTCATCCTTTCTAGATGTAGATAATGTTATGAGGATGATGGCAATAAACATGGAAATATTAACCAAATCAAGGAGACTTGATTGTTAATCAAATATTGATTAGCTACAAGGATGTTTTTCATAGTTGCTTTCATCCTTTCTAGATGTAGATAATGTTATGAGGATGATGGCAATAAACATGGAAATATTAACCAAATCAAGGAGACTTGATTGTTAATCAAATATTGATTAGCTCCAAGGATGTTTTTCATAGTTGCTTTCATCCTTTCTACATGTCGATAATGTTATGAGGATGATGGCAATAAACATGGAAATATTAACCAAGTCAAGGAGACTTGATTTTTACTCAAATGCTAATTAGCTACAATGATGTTTTTCCCGGTTGTCTTTTACCCTTTCAACATGTAGATAATGTTATGAGGATGAAATATTAACAAAACCAAGGAGGCGTATAGGTGCTGATATCATCGACGCATGTTTTCACGATCTTTCTGTCTGTAAACCAAATATTGTCCGATACTATAAACTTTCTAAGTCATATTTCATGACAAACCAACGTCTTAACAGCACTTAACACTTTTGATGCGAATAATGGTGCTTAAAAACTCTCATCCGAGCCAGGAATCCGTTCTCCTTGAACTTTGATGTTTGGTCATTTCGTCACATATAATGTCTATTAGCGTAAACAACACTTTCTTAATGTATATCTTATTATATACTAAAGATAATGGTTTGGCTTCGTTTCTTTTTTAACTTAACTTCTGTTGCTTGCATACAAACGAACACAGATTAAAACATTCTGGTAAGAAAACTAGGGTAAAAACGGTAAAATAATACCTACAGCCGATTAATTTGAACATAGGTTCATTTGCATGTAAACAAGAGAATTTAATGAGAAACTACGAAGCATTTCCTATTTGTCTATATTTTTGAGATGAGGTATTGTAATTATTTAAACTACTTACATTGTTCGGACTATTGCCCACATTTTTATTGATGAGCTAAGATGGGAGATACTGGAGAAAGCCAAGCCATCCAAATCAAACATCACAAAACAGAGCGGCTGGCAATCAAAACCTTGCAGAAACATGATATCATCATACCGACAAAGTCAATGCGACTGTAGTGATGGACAAAACGAAAAATACAGAAAAACTCGAAGTCGTCAGTGGATATTGCACAACAGAGATGAGGACATGAGTCCGAACAATAGAAATAGTGCAAAAAGCATTTCCTGCCGATTTTTTTTTAATTAACTTAAACACACGTATAATCAGGATATGGTTATAATTCAATAAAAGCCACTGGCATGCAAAGAGTTAATGACAGTTTGAAAAAATATTAGAGAGCAATAAAAGAACAGGTTCCAAGGAAACAGAAGACGACTATTGTCGTTACATTTAAATTTTGGAAGGTCGTAGTTGACAGGAAAGCCTGATGCTGGAAGAGAGCTCTGCGGGTAATACGTGCGATAGAAAGAGAGCTCTGCGGGTAATACGTGCGATAGAAAAAACATTAGAACAAAACTTACGCTTACACTTAGCAATTTTAGCTACTAAATCTAGTACTGCATTTTAATTCAAGAAGGTGAGGTACCAACGAGGAAAACTGACCAAAACAATTACTATGAAAACATTTATATAAAAGGCCAAGGGAAGCTACGTTACATTGGTAGGAAAGAACCGAAGGAGAGTAAAATAATGACGGATAATATTGCGGATTCTTTAGATTTTGTCAAGAATATTTAGATATATAGCATAAGTACCAATATTTAGATATATGGCATAAGTACCAATATTTAGATATATGGCATAAGTACCAATATTTAGATATATGGCATAAGTACCAATATTTAGATATATGGCATAAGTACCAATATTTAGATATATAGCATAAGTACCAATATTTAGATATATGGCATAAGTACCAATATTTAGATATATGGCATAAGTACCAATATTTAGATATATGGCATAAGTACCAATATTTAGATATATGGCATAAGTACCACTATGTAGATATATGGCATAAGTACCAATATTTAGATATATAGCATAAGTACCAATATTTAGATATATGGCATAAGTACAAATATTTAGATAAATAGCATAAGTACCAATATTTAGATATATGGCATAAGTACCAATATTTAGATATATAGCATAAGTACGAATATTTAGATATATGGCAGAGGTACCAATATTTAGATATATAGCATAAGTACCAATATTTAGATATATGGCATAAGTACCAATATTTAGATATATAGCATAAGTACCAATATTTAGATATATGGCATAAGTACCAATATTTAGATATATAGCATAAGTACCAATATTTAGATATATAGCATAAGTACCAAATCAGATGTGACAGCGATATTCATTGTATAAATGTATTATTCTTTTTTATGTGTCGTGTCAGGACGTAGACGACATGGCTCTCCACAACATCCTGTATTTCTTTTATTTCTCCTAAGCCCTGTTCTGCCATTCATTTCTTTTCTTTCCTGGGCATAAAGAAAATACAAGTATAATAGCTTCATTCACATGTAAAAAAAATTTAAATTAAAAAATAATGGAAGCACTAATAATAAAGAAAAATCCAACACTGTATAACATCAACTGTGAACACGGCCACAATATGCTGACCGTGTTTGTAAAAGAATAAAACATTCCCATCACTCTAGAAAAATATAAAAAATCTACACATTCAGTTTAAAATTTAAAAAAAAAAACATAATAATGGCTAAAAGAATAGCCGAAAGCGCTCGGATATGCAGAACATTTGGACATTTTTTGCACACTTTATGTCCAGAAAAGAAAGAAAAAACTTATACGAAAGCAAGAAAAATTAAATAAAAATCGTAATCGTAGTACTTTGTCAGTTGTCTTTAATGAATCATGTATAAAAGAGGGATTGCTGCGCAAACACATCAGATTTTTCATGTATTTTCTCAAAACTCTATAAGATATATAGCAGAATCATCAAATCTGATGTGGAAGTAATATTTCATGTGTGGCTGAATGGTAGATTTATAAACCTTCCAAAGATTTTTGTTTTGTCATACTGGATCCTTCAAGATCTAACAAGAATAGAAATAATCTTTTAATGTTACTTATCTCCTTTCCAAAATATATCAGATAAAGTAGTTCTTCGTTACATAGACGGAAAAAAAGGAAGAATCATTGACCCGATGGCACTTTGCTTTGGCAGGCATTGTGACATACCAAGAACGAGACCAATGGAAGCAGGGAGCGGAACATTAATTCAAAATAATTCCCAAGATTAGTGTAAAGTAGTCATTAAAAATGTCAGCTGGAAGTCAAGGAAAAAACACAGAGATGGTGAATTTCCACACGAGTCATCACATATACATTGTATGTTAGGATTAAATGTTAATGCACACAGATACATATGCTGTACATACATACAAATGTCATACACACACAAACATGCGCAAATACACATTTATGAATATCCATTTATATGTAACTGTACGCATAGATTCAATCAATATAATGTATGCATAGGCAAATACACATTTAGGTGTATTTATACGAATACACACAGACACACACACACGCACGCACACATACATGCATATATATATATATATATATATATATATATATATATATATATATATATATATATAAGCAGTGTTCAACACCAAATAATAACAGCCTGTTTCTTGAACGTAATCTTCAGGCTACGTGTGTTGGATATTATTAGCTCGACTATTAGTTATATGTTAGCCACTTGGGCATTATGGGGACCATGGTCAGCTATTTCTGGCTTATTATGTTATTCTAATGGTTATAGAATAAGTTGGAGCGGTTATTTTAAATTATTTAATGGCTATTGATTAAAACTAATTATGGGCTGGAAAGCGGTTATTTTATAGCCTTTGTATTGAGGATTGTAGGATTGTTAATGTTTTAAATCACCTTTACTTATTATTAATGACTTCAATGTATCTTGTATTTAGTTATTAATTATTCGCTACTGTTTATTATTATCATTAAATTAAGTTTCTATTTTTGTTTATTTTATTCATATAGTTGTAGGCACGTAATTATTCGTACAGTTTGTTAATTTACTTATTATTTCCTTTATATATTTGGGGGATGGTATCTAATTTGTTTCAGTTTCTTTTAAGGTAATGATTTTTTAAAATATTACTTTATCTGCGTCGTATATTTGTAGCTTTTGTATTGGGATTTTACAAGATATCAGTTTTTAATTTTCGATTTTTAACAAATGAAGTAAAAGATTTGTCTTTTGAGAAATGTATTAATCTTTTATTTATTAATTTTACTTGTCAATTTTACTTGTCAATTAGAAGGTGATTTTACCTATTTTCTCCTGGCAAAATTTACAGTTTTTAGATTTATTGTAGTAGGCTGCTGATGTTTTTCTTACTTTTAATGTATTTTGATTTTACGTTCCCATATATGTTTAGAGATTGCTGTGCAGTTGGTTTATTTATCGTTGTTACAAATGTTTTATGTGTGTAGTTTCTCTGTTTCCAGGATTCTTCAGTTATTATTATGTATTTTTCTTCGTTATCTTCTGTTTTTATGGTGGCTTTGTATATTATGTTGCTTTCCTTTTAAGTAACATTAATGTTTTGCC
Source organism: Acanthosepion esculentum (assembly GCA_964036315.1). NCBI lineage: Eukaryota > Metazoa > Mollusca > Cephalopoda > Sepiida > Sepiidae > Acanthosepion > Acanthosepion esculentum. The sequence goes on from OZ038520.1 coordinate 6,673,000, forward strand.
CAGTGCGGGATTTGGTGGTTAATCTTTTGTTGTGCGTTTTTATTATTTGTGTCATGCTTCGATACAACTATACCTGATTTTGAATGTGTTTCTGTTGAATATTTTGTGAAGAGTGCTTGATGGAGGGTCGTTTTTGAGAATGTGTTTAATAAATATTTTTCCAACGTTTGATGGAGGGTTGTTTTTGAGAATGTGTCTAATACTCGAGCCAACGCACATTTTCCAACTTTTGTTTTTATGTTTTCGCTGTACGGTGGGTTAAACCATATGATTTTCATTTTACGTTCACTTTTTATACTGTGTAGTGTGTATGCGAGGATCACAATCCTCACATACACATTTAAAAAATCCACAATCCTTTCGGGCTGTTTCCCATTCTTTTTTTTTGGGGGGGGGGGCTTTAACTATTTTAAACATGTTCATTATCAGCATATATGTCTGTGCTTATAGCCTTAGCCGTGTATTATAAGAGTAATAGTAATTCCATGTTGGGTTGTCTTCAGAACAACCCTAACACGTTCCAGATTCTGTCAAATATATTGATATTCAGGGTTGGCTTACACTGATTTATAAAAAGTGATTCAATCATGTTTAAACATCATTTACAATTGGATGCTTCTAAAATTAAAGCATTATCTAGAAGGATTCGTCTTTATTAAGATTAATAAAGACAATATGTTAAGATTAAAATATCAAAAATGTCTACTAAAAAAAGTGAACCCAATAAATATAATGTTTATAGTAATAAATAGTATTACATTAAGAGTTAAGACAAAGTCATTAACTGCTTATGGGTGGGGGCACTTTGATCGTCACCGAGCGGCGAACGTCTGATTAAGGGCATCATGACATTTTCCACTGAGCAACTAAAACAACAACAACACATAATTTATGTAGATAAAGCCCCCCTCCATAAGGTGAGGGTTTTACTTATGAGAACAATATTTTGTATTTCTTTAAGGCATGGGCTACCAGGGATCCCTTCAGTGAGTCGACTGGAATCTTTTCCAACCAATCCGAGGGCTCCAACTACAATGTTCCCATGTGCCACATTTCTGAGATTTCGATTTCAAGATCCTTGTATTTTATTATTATTATTTATATTTTCTTTGATATCTGCCGTTTACACATTTCTTTCCGGGTCCCGCCCAGGGACCTAAGGTTAGAAATGGCATCATGACACTTTCCACTGCAAAAAAAAATAATAATAATTACATAGATAAAGCCCTTCGTAAAGTGTGGGCTGTACTTGTCAGAACATTTTTTGTATCTCTTTGTATAGACATGGACTTCCAGGGATCCCTTCAATTAGTCTACTGGATTCTTTTCCAACCAGTCCAAGGGCTCCAACTACAACAGGGATTGTTGATGTTCCCATGTGCCACATTTTTGAGATTTCTATTTCAAGGTCCTTGTATTTTGACAGTTTTTCGAATATCTTCAAAGATACATTGCAGTCTACAGGGACTGCCATATCAATAAGGTGGCACTTATTTTGTTTGTGGTCTTTAATAACAATGTCTGGCCGGTTGGCTTTGATTGTTCTGTCAGTGTGTATTGTGTAGTCCCATAGAATCGTAACAGGTCCTATCTCCGTACCCGGGTCTGCGTGGTGTTCGTACCAGTTTCTTTCAGTTTCCTTCCCGTAGAAGTTGCAAATTTTCGAGTGCAGATATTGGCCCACTCTGTCATGCCGGGTTTTATATTCAGTGGGTGACAATATCGTGCAACCTGATACAAGATGATCAATGGTTTCTGGATATTTATCACAGAATCTGCATTTTGGGCTAACACAGTATTTTAGTATATGTGCTTGATAATTCCTAGTTAACAAGCATTGGTCTTGTGCAGCAAGGATAAACCTTCAGTTTCAGCTTTCAACCCTGCACTACGTAGCCACTGATGGGTACGGGTTTTGTCTACGTCAGCTTGTTTGGTACGGGCAGAGTATTGGCCATGAAGCGGTTTATCTTGCCATTGTTTCTTTATCTGGTCGGTCGCATTTGTCTTTTTTAAGTATTTTGCAGCTTCAACCGGTGGACAGTGATTATATTATTATTATTATTATTATTATTATTATTATTATTATTATTATTATTATTATTATTATTATTCAATTTAATTGTCTTTATGTGTGCATTCGCAATTTGTTATTTTGTTTATTGTGTACTCAATTTTTATTTAGACTTTTGTTTATTTTATTCTTTCTCAATGGTTGGTTATCTTATTTCTTCAGTTTAAGACATTGGTTTTGTCAAAATTATGCCATATTATCTGTGTTGTATATAATGTATGTATTCACATTTTATGCTGATATTTTACAAGCTATTCTTTTTTAGTTTTCGATTTTTAAGTAAAAATTTGTTTTCGTGTCTGCATTTTGAGATGAGTTCTGATAGTTTATTTTGTCATTTGTGTTGGTCTGGAAAGGTGATTATAGCTATTTTCACCTCTAGACAGAGTTTACACTTTTAAGAATTATTATTGTAGGTGGATGCCTGGAAAAAATCAAACCATGTAATAATTATCAATGTGTATTTATTCATATATTCCCTGTCCCATCTGTAGTGGAAAGGGAAGTAAATCAACTTAAGTTAGTAAATTTATGAGTGAACAAAATGAACAGTTTAATTAATCAGTTCATTACTCCTACATTTCTTAGCTTGCAGTATTATTTGTTCAAGCCTTTCATCTGACACACTCAAATACAATTGTCTATTAAGTGATCGTCTTGCATCAACTTTATATTTCCATTTCAAAATTATATTAAACACAAAAAGTTTTTAAGGTGAAAAAGATATTGCAAAATGTGGTTTATATAATACCAGGAGTAATGAATGTAACAAAGATAACATTGGACATCTAAAAAAAATATAAAAGGTACATATTAATTAATTAATTAAACGATTCATTTGCCTCTATTTCAGTCTCGAATTCTTTATTACCGCATTATTGAAGCTCACAACATTGTTTGAAGAATTTGTTTCATTGCATCTCACTATTAAAACTTTATAACAATTGCCGTCATTTTTTACATCACGAATACACTAGTATATGCAGATAGATAGATAGATAGATAGATAGATAGATAGATAGATGTAAACAGGCTCAAATAGATAGATAGATAGATAGATAGATAGATAGATAGATAGATAGATAGATAGATAGATTTGAACAGGTTAACATAGATAGATAGACAGATAGATAGATAGATAGATAGATAGATAGATAGATAGATAGATAGATAGATAGATAGATAGATTTGAACAGGTTAACATAGATAGATAGATAGATAGATAGATAGATAGATAGATAGATAGATAGATAGATAGATAAATAGATAGATGTAAACAGGCTCAAATAGATAGATAGATAGATAGATAGATAGATAGATAGATAGATAGATAGATAGATAGATAGATAGATAGATAGATAGATTATCCATATATATTATATAAGCGCGGTAATTATTGGAAAGTGCTCAATATCAGTGATAGAGCTAATATATTTATATGTATATATATATATATATATATATATATATATATATATATATATATATATATATATATATATATATATAGTACATTTACAATATATATATATATATATATACATATATATAGTACATTTTCTCATATTTGTATATACACACACATATATACAGGCTGTCCATAAAGTCCGTGTGCACTTTAAAAAATTATAACTTTATTTGTATTTGCGATAGAAATAATTTGTAAAAAGGATAAGCAAATCTATATTTTTTAAGATTTTATTTCCACATGTCCTCCATCATTAGCAATACAAACGGTAATACGATTTTGCAGTTCACGGAAAACATTTGCCAACTGATTTACAGTAATGCATGAAATCACATTAGTTAATTTAGCTAAACTTAAAACTAGAAACTTAATAAAATTTTTTTACAGATTATTTCTATCGCAAATACAAATAAAGTTATAAATTTCTTAAAGTGCACACGAACTTTATGGACACCCTGTATTTTACATTTATATATATATATATAGTACATTTACGCGTATTTGTATACACACACACACACACACACACACACATATATATATATATAGTACATATACGCAAAGCATGAACGTACATGCACATATACACATGTATAGACATATACATGTCTATATTGATCAAATAAATAGTTGTCATAAAAATTATGAAACATTATTTCATTCTATTTATTTATTTATTTTTACATAGATGTGATTTTATTTAACATATCCTTGGAGTTAGTCTTAAATGTTCTTTTCTTTGAGATTATATGACATCCTACTCGTTCGAATCAGTCAGCATCAAACTTGATTGATACTGTTTGTTCTTTCTTTCCGGCAAGTAAAAAGAATTTAAAAAAAAAAAAAAAAAGAGAGATTTTTTTTCTATCTGGCACATTTCAAAGATTTTTATGTAAGATGATACCTGAGACGGTGTGATGCTCTGTTTAAACTTATACTTATCTCTCGATTGCTCATCCCGGGAGCGGTTGCTAAAACAGAGTGATCTTCTTAGTTACTTTGACGAGGCAGGGGGGGAAAAAGAGCACGAAAGAAAAGACTTTTATTATTACACGTGCCTTGTTAGGGGTTTTTTTTTCACTGTTTTTAGCAGGCTAAGGCGTTTTTAATTCAATAATCCTTAGAGCATTTAAAAGAAGAATATTTAAAAATTTTAAATCGAAATCTGTTTTCAGTATGTCGGCAGGAGAATTATGCAAGACACTGGGGGAGACGAAAGACTCGTTTTGAGAATTATGAATACAGGGGAAGGGCTAAAGAACAGAAATGTATGAATAAATGAATGAATAATTAACGAATAAAAATACACGTTAATTTTGAAAAAAAATAAATAAAGCAAAAAGTGATATAACGAAAAGAATGATTGAATAAATGAAAGAAAAATTGAACGAAATATAAAAGAAATATTTTCTGAATTATAAAAAAAGTAATATGAAATAAAGAAAATATTTTTTAAAATATCTATAAAGGAAGAAAGGAACAAACGAACGAATGAATGGAGGGAGGAACATTTGCTAGAAAAAAAAGAAAGAAACAAAGAAAGAAAGAAACAAAGAAAGAAACAAAGAAAAGATAAATAAATTTAATGAATCATAAACAGCACAAAAAAGAATAAACGAATAGCAGAATGCGATATAATAATGAACAATAAATAAGAAACTGAAGAAAAGAAAACAATGAAAAACGGAATGAATAAGTGAGTTACAAGAAAACAAAAAGCGAAAAGGAAATAAAATCCAAAAAGAAAGAAAAGAAAGAAAGAAAGAAAGAAAGAAAGAAAGAAAGAAAGAAAGAAAGAAAACAAAACAAAAACAAAACAAGTACATAAAATTAATAAAGGAATAGGAAGTGACGCTGGCGGGAAAATGACTGGGGTCGGAGGAGAAGATCAGGATGTTTTAAAAAATGTTATTTGTTATCTGTAGTCGTTCTGAAGAACAATATCCTTGTAAAAAGGGAAATTTCTGGAGACAATATCAAAAGCATTTTTCTCTCTTAAATTTTACAATAGTTTTTTGGGATATATATTTTCATCATCTTTTTAATTTGTATCGTAAGACAAGATTATTCTCTTAGATATATAAAGAACAAACAGCCTTGTTTGAGGTTCATTATTTTATTTTATTTTATTTTATTTTTTGGTGGGGCGAGGGTATATCTATTTTCCATTTTCATTTTTGTTACATGTTCACGTTATGCACTTGAAGCGAGTTCGATCTCTGACAAACTATATTTCAGAAAATAAACATTAAAATTAAAACAACTATAGCTTTTAAAGTAGATTACTTTTTTCAGGAGATTAATTCTTCATTTAAGTTCAAATAATTATGAATGTCTTTCTATGACGGTTCGCTTATCGGGAAAGGTTTTTACCAGATAATGCAAAAATGTAATTCCGAAAAACATTTTTGTTACATTATCTTATTAGAAAATAGGAAATATTGCTATACGTTTAAATATACAAGTGCATAAATATGTCTGCTTCCTTGGAGATAAGCATTAAAAAATAACTATCCAAATTAAATTAAATATAATACTAATACTTGATTGTTTATTGCCATCATCCTTATAAGATTATCTACATGTAGAAAGGATGAAGGCAACTGTGAAAAACATCCCTGTAGCTAATCAATATTTGATTAACAATCAAGTCTCCTTGATTTGGTTAATATTTCCATGTTTATTGCCATCATCCTCATAACAATATCTACATCTAGAAAGGATGAAAGCAACTATGAAAAACATCCTTGTAGCTAATCAATATTTGATTAACAATCAAGTCTCCTTGATTTGGTTAATATTTCCATGTTTATTGCCATCATCCTCATAACATTATCTACATCTAGAAAGGACGAAAGCAACTGTGAAAACATCCTTGTAGCTAATCAATATTTGATTAACAATCAAGTCTCCTTGATTTGGTTAATATTTCCATGTTTATTGCCATCATCCTTATAACAATATCTACATCTAGAAAGGATGAAAGCAACTATGAAAAACATCCTTGTAGCTAATCAATATTTGATTAACAATCAAGTCTCCTTGATTTGGTTAATATTTCCATGTTTATTGCCATCATCCTCATAACATTATCTACATCTAGAAAGGATGAAAGCAACTATGAAAAACATCGTTGTAGCTAATCAATATTTGATTAACAATGAAGTCTTCTTGATTTGGTTAATATTTCCATGTTTATTGCCATCATCCTCATAACATTATCTACATCTAGAAAGGATGAAAGCAACTATGAAAAACATCCTTGTAGCTAATCAATATTTGATTAATTTATATATATATTTTCTTATTTGTTACTACAAGGTAACCAAAAAAGTTTTGTCCGTTTTTTGATTAGTCATTGAATGAAGTTGAAATATATACGAAATGCGTGTAGCAATTATTTTCAAATTCGGACAGCCGGAAGTAGGAACATCAGACGTATAAAAAACACTTGCACCGTGCCCGGCCATCAGTTATCAGTCGGACAGCTGTGAGAAGGATGGAAGTGTCTAGAGATCTCGTTCGGGTCTGTTTGCTTTGCAACTTCAAAGTGGGCTTATCAGCACCTGCATCAAGTCGCCGCATATGTCAAGCGTTTGGGGATAGTGCTGTGGATAAACGTACTGCAAGGCGTTGGTTTCGAAATTTCAAGTCGGGAGATTTGTCTCTCTATGATGAGCCTCGCAGTGGACGAATGACGGAGTCCTGAAAGCGGCCATTGAAGAGGACAGTAGTCTAACGTGTGGTGAACTTGCAAGACAGTTCAACGTTTCCGATGAAACAGTTAGACTTCACCTGCACCGCCTACGTAAGACGTACAGACTGAGCAAGTGGGTTCCGCAAACGCTGTTGGAGGTCCACAAGGGACAACGAGTGGCAGCCTGCGTATCGCTGCTTTCTCGCCACCGTACCGCATCCTTATTCAATCGAGTGCTTACCAGTGATGAAAAGTGGGTTCTGTACGAAACTCCCAAGTGTTCCAGACATTGGTTGTCTCCTCAGGATGCTGTCCCTCACACCGCAAGACCGCCTATGCACCCACGCAAGATTATGCTTTGTGTCTGGTGGACAGCTCGTCAAGTGGTTCATTATGAACTGCTACCAACGGGCCAAACGGTCACTGGAGACCTATACTCGCAGCAATTGAAACATGTGCATCAGGCATTGCGCCAGAAGGAGCCACCACTGGTGAATCGCAAAGGTGTGCTTTTCCTCCATGACAACGCCAGGCGGCATGTCGCGCGAGTGGTCAGGGATACCATACAGCAACTTGGGTGGGAGACTTTGTGCCATCCACCTTATTCACCCGACGTTGCTCCATCCGATTACCACCTCTTCCACTCCCTGGATAATCATCTTCGTGGGAAATCCTTCACCAATGAAGCAGAGTTTTGCAAAGCCCTCACGGGCGTCTTTGCGTCACCCCCCCCCCTCGAGTTCTACCGCAAGAGCATTGAACAGCTGGAGACACGTTGGCAAAAGGTGCTGGATGCTGATGCCGATTACTTCGAAAACTAAATATAAGTTACACATACTATGAAGCGTTTTCTTTTTTCCTTTAAAAACGGACAGAACTTTTTTGGCTACTTTGTATTTCATTCAAATATAGATTCATTCATGTGTAAATAGGTTGTTTGATCAATTAATAATTAATGCTATAGTAACTGGCAATATTATGTGAAATTATTAAACAGAAACATCTTATCAAAATTCTTCGGATCCAATGTTTGTTAAGTAATTAATAAATTTCCCTATTTGATGTTTGTGCATATTTATATGTTTTAAAAGCATTTTACTTGGTATTGAAATATAAAAAAATTTCTCCTCTCCCTAACTTGTAGAGATTGACTGATCCGAATGACGTATTTGTGACATCATAGTTAAGAAGTTAATGTAGTCATGACACTGGAGTCTGGCAGCCAGTTATATGGAGATGCTCTATCGCCAAAATAACATTTACGTCAGTGTTTTTATGCAATTGTAACAAGGATTATACAAGGAATATGAAGTGAATCGTCATCTTTGATACGTGAAATCTGCTGCCTACAGGTGATGCAAAAAACGAAACCGCTGGTGACTGAGATGGGTGGTAATCAAACAACGAAGAATATCATTTCAAATCACACCCCGGGTGCTACTCAGCCAATCAGTCAAAGCACTGTACATAATGCACATCAACCGACGACGTTAGCTTCATTGACACATCGTCATTGAACTCCAGCTGGGTCCAAAAATATTGCTCCTGGGCTGTTAAAAAGTGGAGCTCTATCGGCTAATTAGACCTTTCGTTATTCAGGCTCTTACGGGTAGAAAGTTGAATTCGTGTGTGTAGAATATACGGTTAAAGATTCGTAAATGTGTGTAAATGAAGATTTCATTGTGTGTTTGTGTTGTGTCGGAAACCTACCACCTCTCTTGAAGATGAACTTGTCTGCGTCTGTGAACAAAGACTTTAAATAGTGGCATGTCAGTTGACATGAGGGAGACAGGGAGACAGAGAAGTCCTTGGCTGAGCTAGTTATTGACTACTCAGGCGATTTCTGTACCTTTTTACCAACCTATTAAAACCCTTTTTATTGTTACGTGTTATTTGGCGTTTGTCTCTACAACCCCCAAATCAACATCATAACAGTTTGCAATTATCACTATTCTATCTATAGGATTTAGAGAAAATTTGCATCCCTTTCATGCTAAAATGTTTGCCTGTGGCAATATAACACAATACTTCCACCCTGAGAGAGTAACAAATAACTGGTTCCAGGAACACTTGGCGGATTAAAATATTGACTCTGCGACCACCACCTTTAAACCCTATTAAGTATGTATGGCAAATGTTACATATTCCCTAAATTTCCTGCAACTACACCTGCCAAACACAAACCAGTTATACACATACCTGGAATTTATAGGATATAAACTCCTATTTTTTAAGGTCAATAAGTAAAGCAAAAACAAGTAAGAGGTGCATACGAATAAATCTTTCTAAATTCACTAGATACGAAAAACCTTTTTACAATTCTGTACAAACACGACTACAAATTAAATAAGTGATGTCTGGAACCTGACTAGATATGACAAGTTACGTGATGTCATTTCTAAAGCAAAAAAAAACGGCTCGTCAGCAACAATCAGCGGACCGATCTGCAACGACACAGTCGGCGAAAGACAGTCAGCGAATCAGACCAGCCTCGATCAATAACACAAGTTACCATAATGATTATAATAATAAATAATATTGGATTAAGAGTTAAGAGAAACTCATTAGCTGTTCATATATATATATATATATATATATATATATATATATATATATATATATATATATATAGGGTGGGGCACTTAAATGAATACCGAGCGGCGAACGCTGTCAGCTATAATTTTTCTATATACAAAGCCACGACGAAAGTAAGTCTTGTCTCCCCTCTCCTTGCTCAATGTGTTTTAAAATTACTGCTATCGCACGCAGTCAGCCAGCAGTCACACACATGTTTCATTAGCGGGTGCTTCACACACACAGACACACTCACACATACACACATTGGCGTAGCGTACCACTTGATTTCCTTACTTGCAACAAAACTCTTCGAAACTTTGCAAACTCACTTGTAACAAATTATTTCCAACAATCGAACTATTGATCTCTTCATGGCCGCAACATGGAACATTGATTTTTAATATGTAAATACATGTATCTGCCTGTATAATTCTTTGCATTGTTTATAAATTTGTGTTGTATTTGTGAACATGACACTCGGATTTTATTTTTCCACCTAAAAATAATGACCACCGATGAAGAACAATCTAAAAATTATTACTGATCCATCGTCATAAAATATTTTCCAATCTATACATATAAATCTAATCATCTACAAACAACAAAATTGTGATTTGCCGACGTTCCTAGAACACTTCTTCCTAGAAATATATCAACTCAAACCAACACAATTTTTATAAAAATAACCACAACGCCGAGACACTTATAAAATGGATACGAACAACATCACCCAGCCTACAGAAATCGTATCAGCGGTAAACTTACCTACTTACAATTCAATGAACATGCAATCCTGGTTTTCGCAATTAAATGCAATTTTTACCGCAAAGAAAATCACATCTCAAGGCGCGCGATATGTCCACGCAGTAGAAAATCACCGGCAGATGTCGCAATAGAAGTAGTTGATCTACTTGAATACATGCCAGACGAAAAATCCCTATGATACGCTGAAAATGTAATAATTAGATGCATCGGAAAATCGGATGAAAGAAGGTTACACGACCTATTCAGTAAATGAAGACTTCATAGCTATAAAGGAAAATGTGGACATTAATAGGAGACGATACTATGTCCGACGCAGTGTTGAAAAAACTGTAGACGGACAAACTACAACCGCACACAACACAGATACTGGCATCACTGGTAGCGGACTTCACCACACAAATGCAGAGATACAAAATCAAAAATTTAATCGTTGTCGCCCAGAAATCAAAAATCGATCTTTCCGCGCAGAACAAGCCGGAGTAGTTCTAACTCATTCTCCGGAGAGCAGCTTACCTACGATAACTGTTAGTACAATTATAAATTTGGAAAAGAGACGAGGAATTGAAGAGAATAATGCATCTTCAATTCAAGAAATCCCCACGCTATTGCACAACACTAGGGAAACGATTACTCCGGCAGCAAGTAAAGATATTAGTTGCTGGAATAGAACAGAGATGTCGTTTATTTTACATCCGGGACAAAAATAAGAGATATTTATTTTTAGCCGACACCGGTGCACAAATCAGTTTTATTCCACCGGAACCTAAACAAAAACACACATTATCCACATATACACTACAATCGAAAATTGAGAGAGATATAATTAACGCTCAATTTGGGTTTAAGACTACCATATCCATGGATTTTCACACAAACACAAGTGAAAAAGCAGATTTTTTATCCTATTTCCACCTATAAATGTATAAGTGTACACAATTTCTCATCAATAGTGACACAAAGCCAACAGCAAAGGGAATCAACTCAATTTACACGTTCTGCTATACGAATCACTAATGAACTACAGGAGTTGATAGGAAAATCTCCTACTATTACTACTCAGTTCAGACAGACAGACGAAATTCGTCACACTGCTAAAAATTACATCACAACAACTGGACCCCCTACACATGCATCACCACGTATATTGCGTCCAGAAAAATACAAAATAGCAATAGACGAATTTCAACACATGTTGCAATTAAGCATCATACTCCCTTCAAGTAGCTTATACTCCTTTCCATTATACATGATTCCGAAACCAGACACAAGTGCTTGGCGATCTTGTGCGGATTTCAGGAATTTCAACACGAAAACAATTCCAGATAGATACCCATCCCACATTTACATGATTTCGTCACGGGTTTACAACAAACCATAGTTTTCACAAAACTGGGCCTGGTTAAAGTGTACTACCAAATTCCAATAGCAGAGGAAGACATAATGAAAACAGCAGTTACCACTCCTTTCGGGCTTTATAAGTTCATGAGGATGCCATTTGGGTTAGGTAACGCCACCCAAAGATTTCAGAGACTTATTGACGAAGTTTTGAGAGGATTACCTTTTGTTTTTGTGACTTTTTTATTGTTAGTAGTGATAGCAAAGAACGCCAGGACCATATACAAGTTTCCGAGAGACTAGCATATTTTGGTTTAGAGAGATCAACGTAAACAAATATGAGTTTTCTATTTCTAAATTGAACTCTTTGGGCCATGTGATCGACTAACGCGGGATCACGCCTATCCCAGAGAAAGTAGCAGCAATACAACAATTTTCACAACCAACGTCACTGTGACAACTACGAAGATACTTTGATTAACTATTGCCGTATATTTATTCCAGTTTGTTCCAGAGTCTTGACCCCACTCAGAAACATGTTTCAGAAACAAAAAAGTAAGAATGCATAAATAACTATAGAAGGATAAGCATTAACTGTATTCCATGACACTAAAAAGCAGTAGCAAATTTCACTAAACTCTCCTCTATCAGTCATGATGATAACTCAACACTCACGTTGACGACCGACGCTTCGGCAAATTCAACTGCGTGAGTTTTACATCAGAAGCAAAATAGCTCAGAAAAAACAATTTCCTTTTTCTATATAAAATTGAAGAAACCACAATAAGACATACAGTATCTTCTCGAGTGAGTTACTCGCAATTTACTTATCTATAAGGCATTTCCGACATTTGTGAGGGCGAGATTTTACTGCCTCCATGGATCACACGCCTTGCACGTAAATACAGACAAATATACACCTAGAGATACCGGACAACTGGATTATATATCCCAATTTACTTCGGATATCCGTTACATTAAAGATTCAGACAATATCGTTGCAAATACACACTCGCTCTCCATAATACAATCTCTACATTCAGTATCCCTTGCCTCCGACCTGGTCGAACAGGAACAACAAAAAGATTCCGCATTAAACAGAGTAAAAGAGGACACTTTTTTACAATTAAAGGAATATCTCATCTAAGTTCGAAAAAAAAACACTACTCTACGATGTGGGGACAGTTTATTCAATATACATAGCATCTTCAATGAGAAAAAATCGTTTAAACAATCTCACAATCTCTCACATCCTGGACGCCGGGCTACCGTCAAGTGGACTGTCCCAACATTCGTACGGATATTAAAAAGACTGGACTCAAACCTGTTTAAAGTTTCAAAAAAGCAAAGTAACCAGACATACAAAAACTCCTCCTGGGCAAATTATCAAACCAAACGGTAGGTTCACGAACCTCCACATCGATATAGTGGGACCATTATCAGAAGCAAATGGCCATCATTAACTACTCACTATCAGTGATCGATTTATAAGATGATCTGTAGTTGTTCTTCTAAATGATATACCTGCAGAAACAACCTCATCGACAGCATCTTACATGAATGGATAGCTGTTTTTGGTTGTCCCTCAAGAATAACAGTAGATCGACTATCTCAGTTTCAATCTACGCTTATCGACGAATTCACAAAATTACTGAGAGTCAAGCATATAACTACATCATATCATCCTTGAGCTAATGGCTTAATCTAACATTTTCACCTCGCACATCTCGCCTGTGGAACTCCCTTCCTTATTCCTGTTTCCCTGACAAATACAATCTCCAACTATTTAAGTGTAACGTCAATCGACATCTCCAGTTGCCTTGATCTAACCACTTTCATTCTCCACATCCTTTCACCTTTCATTCCTATCTGCTCTCACTCCAAATCTTCTGTAACCCCCTTGCCTTGATCGATCCACTATCTTTCTCAACATCCTCTCCTTTACCACTCCTATCTGCTCTTCCTCCAAACCTTCTGTAACCCCTTGCGTGCTAGTGGCCTCCAGCCTTGCTTGGGGTGAAAAGCTTTTAAAAAAAAGCAAATGAAGACAGCATTAACAGCAATTAACTATTCCGAAACATGTTTAGAAAATTTAGCACTAGGTTTTTATCCATCAAGAATGAAAACAATGAAGATTTAGGATGCACAGCTTCGAAATTGGTCTTTGGGACTTCATTAACACTACCAGGACAGCTTTACGATGAAACCAGTCACCTACAGCCAACCAAATTTTTTGCACAAAACTTCATAAAAAAGTGATCTAGTTTTCACACCCACTAGAACACAAGTAAAAAAACCTTTACACACCAAAGGATCTTCACAACTGTGAATATATTTTCTTATGAAATGATGCACTAAAAAGGCCTCTTTTTCCTACTTACTCAAGAGCTTTTCAAGTAGTTGACAGAAAACCAAAATATTTTACCATCATAAAAAAGTGTAAACAAGATACTGTCTCCATAGACAGACTACAACCAGCGTACTTGGATTTACCTAGAAAGAACAGTACTACGGAACACTCTATACCCTCGCCGAATACCAAGGTTTACGCACCATTTTCCACACCGGCAAACACACACCCAAACGTCAAGACAAAATCGGATAGACAAGAAAATTGGCCTTCTAACTTTAAAACATATATAAGATATTGAAAAATATTTTCAATATTTATCAATCTGCGGGGTGGAGGGAGGGATATAAACTCTTATATTTTACGGCCAATAAGTGAAGCACAAACAAGAAAGAGACGCCTACAAATAAATCTTAATAAATTCAGTAGATACGGAATTTTTTTTATAATTCTGTACAAAAACGGTTCCAAATTAAATTTATTGAACCTGATTGGATATGTCAGGTCACATGATGTGCTCTACGTCCGTGAAGTTGAACTCCAAATGACCTATAAATTTGTCATTGGCCGAGTTACTGAGTACATTTCCGCACAAAACTTAGATAGCGATTCGGAGCCGACCTATAGCGATAAAAACGGCTAATCAGCAACAGTCAGCGATCAGATCTTCAACGACACATTCAGTGAAGGATAGTCAACGAAAGACAGTAAGCGAATCAGACCAGACTCGATCGATAACATAGACACATGTTACTATGCCAACGCGTATGTCCGCGATGATTTTTCTACATACAACGCCACGACGAAAGTCTTGTCACCTCTCTTTGTTCAATGTTTTAAAATTACTGCTATCGCACGTAGTCAGTCAGCAGTCACACAATGTTTCATTACCGTGTGCTTCACACACACAGGCACACACACACATACACATATTGGCGTAGCGTACCACTTGATTTCCTTACTTGCAACAAAACACTTCGAAACATTGCAAACTCACTTGTAACAAATTATTTCCAACAATCGAACTTCTGATCTCTGACATGGAACATTGATTTTTAATATGTAAATACATGTATCTGCCTGTATAAATGTTACTGTCATATTTCGCTTGATTTTCTTCCTTTTCTGCGAAGATCAATTCTTTGCGTTGTTTATAAATTTGTGTTGTATTTGTGAACATGACACTCGGATTTTGTTTCTACCAAAAATTGATGACGACCGACGAAGAACAATCTAAAAATTATTACTGATCCATCGTCATAAAATATTTTCCTATGTATACATATAAATCCAATCATCAAAATTGTGATTTTCCGACGTTCTTAGAACACTTCTTCCTAGAAATATATCAACTCAAACCAACATTTTTATAAAATATAACCACAACGCCAAGACATTTTAAAATGGATACGAACAACATCATCAAACCTACGAAGATCATTTCTTTGTGTTGTATTTGTGGACATGACAGTTGGATTTTATTTTTCTACCTAAAATCCTGGCAACTGATCCCACAAATGTGTATTAATATGCATATGCAACGGATCCAATATTTCGTATTCCATATCACGGAGCCGCCACTATTCACATTATTGAAGTAGCTACGCATTTGTTAGATAGTTGTCTTATTTTGAAGGCAAATTTAGTTTTGAACTATTTCTTCAAATTTTAGAAAGGAATTTTCTGTTTTCAAACCTCTCTTCTTTGATCTATAATATATACACATCCTGCAAACAAAGAGGCGACAGTAAAATCTCAATATCTCTTAACCTTGATCTCCAATAACTTTGTTAGTTTTTACCATTCGTTTAAAACTAAATGTATTCTTCTTCAAGAGTTCTTTAAGTGGTAAATATTGACTTTGATTCTGTCATCCTCTATAGCAGCTCAAGTTTTCTAATTATAGGAAGTTATTTTCTGCGTTCTCTTTATTGGATACGCACATGCGCATGGTCGCTTCATATTTCTTTAACGTCATTTTAAATTTAGATATTTTTGCTTTTTTTCCTCGCGCAGATCCGTATACTTGCGTGAGTTTCTCGCAATCTTATTATTTTTATGCAGCTATTCATTTTCAAATACGTTGTATTTCAGAATACATTATACACTGTTTGATGCTTTATTGCGTATAGGTCTATTATATTTATAGCTTTATTCTTTCAGCAATGTTTGCATTAATTCCTGAACAGTAGCAACCCTTCACATTCTAATTTTTAATGCAATTCTATAGAAAAATATTGTTTAATGTATTTCTGCACTAAAATCATTAGCAGTTCACTTCGGCAGTAAAATTATTAAGAATATATTTACATTATACATATAATACACTATTCTGTCAGAAATATTTCGATTAATACCTGGTTATTGATAATCTATTTCTTCTTTACTTTCAATGCATTTTCTATAGTAATTATTTACAATGCATTTACGCTTTTCATATACTAGTTAGGTTATTACATGTCTATAATAGTATTGTTCTTTAAATCGTTCTTGTCTTAATACCTGACCACTGATATTTTTTTCCTTTTCATTGTATATCTAAGTAAATCATTAATAATGTATTTACATTATACACGTAAACGATCTGTTTCATCATGTTTATACGGTTAATAAAATCACGTTCTTCCGGATTTTAAATGCAGAGCATACAAAGTAAACTTCATTGTGTATGATATTAGTCTTTTTGCAATTCGACCAATATGCATCAAATGTCCAGTTACAAATACTTACAGAAGAAGGGTCAATATGCAGCCCTTTTATTTCATAAGTACATCTCTGAAGTTTGCAAAAAAAAACATTATTTTGGCTCATTTACATAAACAAGATTTAGAAGTT
The DNA here is from genome assembly GCA_964036315.1 of Acanthosepion esculentum. NCBI lineage: Eukaryota > Metazoa > Mollusca > Cephalopoda > Sepiida > Sepiidae > Acanthosepion > Acanthosepion esculentum. The sequence goes on from OZ038520.1 coordinate 6,690,101, forward strand.
TTTACAACATTAGTTACGTTCCCAGATGGCCACATGAAACTGATGGGCAGTAAGGTTCATGTATATAAAACAGGTTTTTCTGCAATTTCAGAAGAGGGTCTAGCAACCACAGGGGTCTTTTGGTTTTACTGTGTCGCTTCCTTTGTTCAACACCTGTTCTGTGGCTTGCTTTAAAAGTATTGGAAGACATTGTATCGCCAATCAGTATCTGTCTACATTTCTGAGATGAGGTATTATGTACACTATTTACATTATTCGGACTATTGTCCTCATCTTTGTCGACATATTTATTACAACGTTTGGGCCTTTCAATATCTATCTATATTTCTGAGATGAGGTATTATGTACACTATTTACATTATTCGGACTATTGTCCTCATCCTTGTAGACATATTTGTTACAACGTTTCGGCCGTTGTACGCTCCGGCCTTCTTCAGGTGGTTGGAATGTCCTCAAGGACAGATGGCACAGTGGATAAAGGCGTTAGTTAGATCCATTGACAGGACCCAAAGTGTATGAGTTCAATACCCGGTTAAGACAGTGGAGAACTTTCAGAGGAGAATTAACAGGAGATAACAGATAGCTGATATCCATTAAACATAGCACTTGGAACTACCCCAGTTAGCGAAATATGGGTTCAGTTCGACATTCCACCCAACTGAAGAAGGCCGGAGCGTACAACGGCCGAAACGTTGTAATAAATATGGCGACAAAGATGAGGACAATAGTCCGAATAATGTAAATAGTATATATTCTATCACCATGTCTCCCTATCGGCAACCTCTGCTTTCTACTTGTGGTAATTAATTCCACAGATGGGGGTTTATTTTATGAAGTCCAGCCTCTTTCAATGTTCTACGAACAGCAGGGTCTTTGCAATAGTTATCTTTCCGTGCCACGCGATTTGCTAATCGACTTTTTACAGCATAGAATAAATACTTGAAATCCGGGTGGATTTAAGGCATTCTGTGATCGTGGTAAATTCAGTCCTGTAGGAATTTATAATTACTGACAGAAGCATACGAGAAGATGGTTGTAATAAGAATATGGATAAAAATTAAATTATCACATTATGAATAATTAATATTATATTCTCTTTAGGTGTATCAGATAGGTGAATCTCGTTGACATATCACGGTAGTCCATTCAAGAGAAGGAAAACACTAGCCGCTTTACGACAATAGACAATTATGGTAATGCTTAGGTTCGCTGTTTTAAGCATTTTCTGATAAAGAAATAAAAAAAATAAAAACTCACAATAAACAAAATATTGTTCAAAACAAGAGGCGGTATTTTAAATTGTCTATAAAATATTTATACATCTTGTAATATAAATGTGCGTATAAAATATTTAATACATTCTTTTCCAATCAAGTTTTTAAACCGTTTTACACATGAAACCATTTATACGATACGCTTATATCTGAATTTGAATTGCAACGTTCTACAAACTACCAAAGATGTAGCCACCAAATTCTCTATCCCATATTGACAATATTCAGTTTTATTCAACATTCATAATGACTGAAATCGCAGAAAGTATTATAAAAAAATAAAACAAAAACAGGAATCTTTGTTTGAATATATTCCAAAATTGGTAATGCGTAACAATAATTAAACTGACAGACTTTGAGCGGAAATTTCTTCTTTTAAATCGTGTTTATACACACACATATATATGATAGAATTTTTAGTGGGGATTTGAATAATCATATTAAAGTAATTCAGCTAGTCTGGTAGAATCTTCAATAGAATGCCGAAAGCACTGGACGGCCGTTTCGTCCTATTATGGGGACTGATCAACAGTGCGCATCCATTACCAAGAATCGGACCCGGTCCGTTACGATACAACGCAAGCGTCATACCTACTAGACCAACACGCCTCGGTGTCGGAGAGGTAACTAATTAGACACGATATAGCGCAACTACTCACTAAATTCCGTGGTCTAACTCATCCTAGTATATATAAACGGATTGTCCAGTGCTTTCTGCATTCTGTTGAGGATTCTTCTAGACTGGCTGAATTACTTTAATATATATACATATAGTATGTGTGTGCGTGTGCGTTCGTGCGCGTGTGTTTGTGTGTATATGTGTGTGTATGTATGTGCGTGTATGTTGAAAATAGGTAAAAAACTGGGCGAAAGCGCTTGGAACAATGGACAATACAAACAATTGTTACATCCCCCAAAACAGAAGAATGTAAGAATGTCAGAAAAACTAAATAAAAATTTGTATATCATATTAAACCAAACATTTTTGAAAGGTTGCTGCCCAAATATACATTATATATATATATATATATATATATATGTTCATATATATATATATGTATATGTTCATATATATATATATATATATATATATATATATGTATATATATATATATACATACATAGTCGTATCCATTACATTCACTTACGTGCTAATACCCTTGGGAAAGGTATGAATTCTCTTCTTCTCCCACCAGCTATGGGTAAATAGCAGGACAGACTGGGTTCTATAGCCTTGGATGGCAACTGGTCTACCACAGAAAGAAAAATAAATTTTCCTAGATTCTGAGAAGTGAGATGAGCTGAGAACATTCCAAGACTCCAGACATATTAAGGAGGCACGGTGGAGTAGTGGATAACGGCTCGGATTGAGGAATTGGAGAGTCGTGTTTGAATTCCAGTCGAATCCATGACATTCACTTACGTGCTAATAACCTTGGGAAAGGTATGAATCCTCTTCTTCTCCCTCCAGCTAAATAGAGTAAATAGCAGGACAGGCTGGGTTCTATAGCCTAGGATGGCAACTGGTCTAGGAGAAGGACAACTCTGAATTCAAAACCTGCAGATGGTCGTTTGGGGACCTTGTGGCACATTGTGCACCAGGCCCCTGTATTCAGCCCTTCAAAAAGTATGGTTGGTTCTATACCATGCCTTCACTACTATAATTAAATTATACCTGCTGGGTTTCTGGGATGTTGGTTCCTAGGAACTGAGCTGCTTGACCCTCATACATCGAATACGAATAGGGTCCATTATATAATAATAATGGACACTCCCGGCAGATTCGACGTATGAGGATCTGACAGCTTAATTGATTCAGTTATGAAATTTTGTACGATAATCTTAAGTGACACTTAAGACCCACTATTGATTTACAAAGTAGGCCACATATGGAGCAAGAGTGAGGATTATGAGATGAGATCACTGTTAGATTGGCTGACCTTTTAGATTTTGCTCTCGCTTCTTGAAGATGATTCAGAGAAGCAAACTGAAAACTGCTGAGTCCACTAAAACACGTTGATCACCATTCTACTCGCTCCAAGGCTAAGCGCTCAATGTTTTTATGTGGTATATTGACAGCTTATATTGTACATATATATATATATATATATATATATATATATATATATATATATATATATATATATATATATATATGTGTGTGTGTGTGTGTGTGTGTGTGTGTGTGTGTGTGTGTGTGTGTGTGTGTGTGTGGTTGTATGGAGTATTGTTTGTGACCTTAGTTTTCAGGCTTTCACGATCTTCAGATCACACATTGAGTGCTGATGTTAATAATTCTCGATTTAATATAACACTGTTTTCAATTATATATTAATAATAAATACACATTTTTTACCTCAGCTCAAGAAATCATCACCTGAAGATTGCGTTGTGCATGAAACACAGAATCGCGCTACCGGTGAAGAATAAAATGTATATATATTATTAAGATACATAGATAGATAAATAACATACTGAGATAGATATATAACGAACAGACTGAGATAGATAGATAGATAGATAGATAGATAGATAGATAGATAGATAGATAGATAGATAGATAGATAGATAGATAGATAGATACATACATACATACATACATACATTATGAAATAGATTATGTCCGAAAGTTATTTTAAGATATTTTCTATGAAATTTCTCGGACATTCAGGCCGGTAAATGTTGTTAATACTGTTTATTATAAAAATAGTATTTACTTAAATATGTGTATCTATAAAAATAACGTATAAACAGAAAATATATTAAAATACATAAATACATACATATATAAGAAAAGACTGAGATAGATAGATAGATAGATAGATAGATAGATAGATAGATAGACAGACAGACATACATACATACATACATACATACATACATACATACATACATACTAGGGTAGGTTGAATTTTCACATTTTTAAAAATAACAAAAACAATAATATACTGAAAGTTGTATATAAACTTATTAACTACTGATACAAAAGAATTAGATCTGACACTTCAACGGTTTTTTGAGCATTTGGCATCAAAGATCGTGGATAAAATGCACTGAAAAGTCCTCAATTTTGCAAGATTTGGCCTAAATATTGATGTGAAAACAACAAACAATTTCAGTATTTAAATCAGGGAATGTTGTTATTTTATTTTATCAAAATAAAATAAAATGAAGAAATTATAAGTAAACTTCAAATTGAAAATCTGCCCCCCTCCATTGTCAGTGACATTTTACCTCATGAATTAAGCAGTAATATTTGAATACATTAAAAAAATGATTTTTTCTGTTATGAATGAAAATAAACAAATATGGAAAAACAAATAATAGTTTAATAGGGCTTAATATATAGAGTCAAATATCTCCATATAAGAACCCTTAGACGAAAATGATGGTCTCAATTTCTGATACAAAACTTTTGCTATTATGTGCTGGTGCCTTGCTTCAAATCTATACACAGATTGGGAAGATTCGATTGTTAACTTGACTCCACGTTCCACGCCTTGAGAATATGAAGTCAAGCTTCGTACCATTTAATAATGATTCCCGAAGTTCATTTTCAGAAACTTCTTCTGTGAGTGGTGGTTCACAAACTCCACTTAATGACAGATCTATTAACTGTGTTCAGTGAATGGCTTTAAAATTTATAGTTTTCATTCTTTTTAATCTTTTCTTGGCTGGCCCCCCACTCCTGAAAAAATATAAAAATTAATTTGAGTTATTTAAAAATAAATAAATGCATTCTGTACTGCTTTGGTGAAATTGGATAAAATCCTTAAAATGATTCTATAAATCGGCATAACTAATTTAGTCAGTTTTATATGAATAAATATTTACTTAACTAATGGCCAAAATTCTTTTTATAGCTTCTTCCCTCACTTCCAGTTCATCAGATTTGACCATTGAATATAAGATATTTTCAGGCAGTAAGGTGAAAGCAGTGTATTGTATATTTTTCAATGTTATCTGTTGGATTTCATATGGTTGCTTCCTAATCCTTTGGATCACATTGAAAATATACATTTGCTGATTGTGGAACTTGTTATTTCTTTTAATTTCAAACCAGCAAATGGCATACACATTCACAATAAAATTTATTAAACTGTGGAGTTTAGTTGAAAGACTTCGTGGGTATGCACCACAAGTCCATAAACACATCAGCCTGATGGCTAAAGTTAACCACCTTGCCTGGTTTAATGGACCAATTTTCCATGATGCAAATTTAGAGTCCAACTTAACTCTAGCAATACCAACTGTATATCACAAAGGCGTTTTTGGTCACAACTAAGGTATCTGTATTTTCTATTTTAAAAATAGAATCCAGAGGACTGGCAACAACTGAAAATGATATTTGGGGTAAATTATGGTAATCATTTACACATATTTTATGCAGTAGACCATTGAATGTGATAGGGATTTTTGTGGTACCATCTACATGTTTAAAAAGAGCTCTAAACGGAAGTTAATTCTGGTGCAAGAACAGCACCAGTTGCACCATTAGGAAAAACCCTACGTGTCAGATATTCACTTTCATATGTCATCTCCATTGTGACAGTTCTGGTCCCCTTGTTTTTTTTTGGGGGGGGGGTCAGAGTTTTCTCACCATTTTCGTCCACCATTTCCTTGTACATTAATATGTCTTTGTCAGTTCTCCCATCAATTCCATTACAAAGAAGGTTTTCCACCTTTTCTTCATGCTTTTGATGGGCATTTGTTTTTACTTTAGCCTTTGCTCTATCAATTTTACATTTATCTAAATTGATATCTTTTATATTAATATTGGGGATACAAAGGCCCATAGTCCTCAAATCCAAGAGCAAGGCATTGGTAAGGCTGGCTCCAAGATTGGAAGATACATCACCCCTGATCAACTCAATAGCATATCGTAGAATTGTGATAATGCTATAAGGCCATTTGGGATGCTTTTTCCTGCCATTTTTATTAAAATATCTGAAAAAGAAAATACATGTATTATCAGAAATTACACAAATATTTTTCAAAATAAATTTAAAAATTAAGTTCTAAATACATTATTAAATTAAAAGTAATGTTTACTTACCTAAAAGTAGAGTTAGTTCCGAGATTAGCTCGTAAACAGGCATTTTAATAAAACACACTAACTTTGAAAATGTAAAGAAATTACAATAATTATAAAAGTTGTATTTTTTAAATAGTTAAGTATATTTTGATGAAAAATACAATAGATATTTGTGCTAGTTAAAAGCGTAAAGAGTAAACAAAAATAAAACGATCTTACAAGAGGAGGTAATTACTAACGGTAAATACGCAAGAAATATTCAGTAAATAAAATGCGTTCGTAAGTAGTTATTTGTATTTTAAACTAAATATTTTAGTGTGTTTTATTTTTTATTTTTGATAATTTCATTTAATTTATTAAGTGAATAGATACTAGACTTTAAAATATCCGTTATTAAACGTATTTTCTTCTTTTCTTTTCGTTAAGACACGGTTTTAATTTAACATACACATGTTTCCGGTGACACCGATATGATGATAAAAATCGCAATTTATTTTGTCTTTAAGTTCGGTTCCTCAAATAAATACGAAATTTTGAAGAAAAAATTTTTTTTAGGTAATTTTTGACGTTATTTTGCAACTTTCGTCGAGTTATATTTTTTTACATTTTCCAAAATCGACCTACCCTAATATGTACATACATACATACAGACAAAATGGCTGGCTACTCATATCCAAGGATGCCAGCCTGATAAGCTAAACCTTATTGCAGATGCCCGCGAAAGCACATTTTTAAACACCCACAGAGCCTATCTCAGCGGACCTTAGTTACAGTTTCTGGGAGAAAGCACATTATCTAGCGTGATCAATAGTCTGAACAAGGCCAGCACGCTCAAACACCCTCGGTCACGATGATTTCTGAATTCGTGCTAGCACAACTATCGACGCACTCCCAATTTCACTCACAAGTCTTGGGTCAACCCGTGGTATGGTTTTCACGCATGCTGGGATCGGCTCCTCTAGACCGATGTCATTTCGTTTCCATCTCACTGGGGCAATACATACTTTACTATTAGTATTTTTATACTCAAACTAACTGGAATTGCTTTTTAGGACTAGTCAAAAGTTATAAAGGAATGCACGGCCTTAGTGTAAAAACTTATCCTTTATATTCAGTGTAATATTCCTAAGATCACTTATAACCAAGAAACATCCTACACATCAAGATATTTGTTGGATTTAACTAAAAAGAATCTAAATCATTATTAATATCTTGTAATTTTAACTCCCTAACCATTACTTTCTAATAAATATCTTGTGAGGTTAACTCTCTAACCATTAATTTCTAATAAATATTTTGTAAGTTTAACTCTCTAACCATTAATTTCTAATAAATATTTTGTAAGTTTAACTCTCTAACCATTAATTTCTAATAAATATCTTGTGGGGTTAATTCCCTAACGATTACTTTCTAATAAATATCTTGTGAGTTTAACTCCTTAGACATTACTTTCTAATAAACACTTATTCACTTTCAGTATAATATTCATAAGATCTCCTATAAGCAAGAAAGATATTTGTTGAATTTAACCAGCAAGGAACGAAATCGTTATCAATATCCAGTGAGTTATGGGGAAAATAAATAAAATCGATAAAGAAAATGATAAAAATTTATAATAAAGAAAATGAAAAAGAAATACGTTTTTCCCATGCTCCTAAAAGTAAAGGAACCTGAAATACGATTGCCCCACTTGGTTTCCTCAAACGCCGTAGGGTGGCGCTGGTTTAATCTATAAAAATGAAACATTTTCCTTCCTAATCCTTTCTCCTTTGTGCTTCAAGATATAGAACCACGTGGTAATTACGTATCCGCTGGGGAAAGTAAGTTTCACCGATCCCCTGACGACTGAACTTTCTGTTCAATTCCCAACACATGAGGTTTGCACGTGTCTTCCGAAACCAATGAAGTCAATCAAACTTCTAGACAAAGAAAAAGAAAAAGAACATACCACAACCATATTTAAGCCTTCCAATGATAAAAATAAGTACAGACTTTTCTTTGGTTGTTCTAAATCTGCTCAAGGCTGAATTGACCTCGGCCTTCAAGTCGATATTTGTACAGTTCATATAAAAATGTCAAAATATATGGTTGGTGGTAGAAACCTTTTTTTTTAATGTTTTTCTTTAACTGTTTATCATAAGTAAATACGCACACCTTTACATACACAAAATCACGCAAACATTAATTCCCATATAATTTACCACTCAAACGTTCAAATAAACACTTATACTCGTTAATCGGCTTCTCCCAGGAAATAGAAATTATTTTTCATTTAAAGTTTTGTTCCCTTCTCTTCTGTCATCTTTCAGCCAACTTCATAATTCCATCCTCACAGAAATGTTTATATTTTTCAGCAAAGATATGATCTATGTTCTGTTTATATCTTCTCAGTAAATAGAAATATTTTTTTTCATTTGATTCTGTTCTCTTCTGTCATCTTTCAGCCAACTTCATAATTCCATCCTCACAGAAATGTTTATATTTCTCAGCAAAGTTAGTCTCTATGTTCTATTTATATGCTCCAGGAAACAGAAATTATTTTTTATTTACCATCTTGTTCTGTTTTCTTCTGTCATCTTTCAGCCAACTTCATAATTCCATCCTCCCAAAAATGTTTATCTTACTCAGCAAAGATATTCTCTATGTGCTATTTGTATTCTCTCGGTAAATAGAAATTATTTTTCATTTACCGTTTGGGTCTGTTCCCTTCTCTCATCTTTCAACAAAATTCATAATTCAATCCTCCCAAAAATATTCATATTTTTCAGCAACTACATTCTCTATCTTCTATTTATTTTCTCTCAATAAATAGAATATATTTTACATTAAGCGTTTGATTCTGTTCTCATCTGTCAGCTTTAAACCGACTTCCTAATTCTATCCACACGGAAATGTTTATAATTCTCAGCAAAGATATTCTCTATGTGCTATTTGATTTCTCTCAATAAATAGGAATTATTTTTCATTTAAAGTTTGGTTCTGTTCTCTTGTGTCTTCTATTCAGCCAACTTCATAATTCCATCCTCACAGAAATGATTATATTTCTCAGCGAATATATTTTCTATGTTCTATTTATATTCTGCATGAAATAGAATTTATCTTTTATTTCATGTTTGTTCTGTTCGCTTCAGCCATATTTCAGCCAACTTCATAATTCCATACTCCCAACAATGTTTATATTTCTCAGCAAAGATATTCTCAATGTCCTATTTGTATTCTCTCAGTAATAGAAATCATTTTTTCCGTTCTCTTCTGTCATCTTTCAGCCAACTTCAAAATTCAATCCCCACAGAAATGTTTATACTTTTCAGCGACGATATTCACAATGTGCTATTTTATTCAATCGCACAGAAATTTTTATATCTCTCAGCAAAGATATCTCTATGTGCTATTTTTATTCTCTCGGAAAATAGAAATTATTTTTTATTTACCATTTTGTCCTATTCTCTTCTGTCATCTTTAAGCCAACTTCATAATTTCATGACCATAGAAACGTTTATATTTCTCTGTAAAGTTATAGTCTATGTTCTACTTATATGTTACTGGAAATAGAAATTATTTTTATTTAAAGTTTGTTCTGTTCTATTCAGCCATATTTCAGGCATCATACCGTATGTCGTTTTGTTCTCTTCTCTTCTGTCATCTTTCAGCCAACTTCATGATTCCATCCTCACTGAAATGTTTCATATTTCTCATCGAGGATATTTCTATGTTCTATTTGTATTCTCTCAATAAATAGAAATCATTTTTCATTTACCGTTCGGTTCTGTTCTCCTATGTCTTTTTTAAGCCAACCTCATAATTCCATCCACACAGAGATGTTTACATTTCTCAGCAATGATATTATCTATGTTCTATTTATATTCTCTAGGAAAGAGAAATTAATTTTTTATTTAACTTTTGTTCTGTCCGCTTCAGCCATATTTACGTAAACTTCATAATTCTATCCTCCTGACAATGTTTATATTACTCAGCAAAGATATTCTCTATGTTCTATTTTTATACTGCCAGTAAATAGAAAATTATTTTTCACTTACCGTTTTATTCTATCCTCTTGTATCTTCTTTCAGCCCAATTCATAATTCCATCCTCACAGAAATATTTATATTTCTCAGCCAAGTTATTCTCTATGGGCTATTTGTATTCTCTCCGTAAATAGAAATTATTTTTCATTTACTGTTATATCTTCCCTTCTTTCATCTTTCAGTCCAATTCATAATTCAATCCTTCCAAAAATGTTTATATTTCTCAGCAAAGTTATTCTCTATGTGCTATTTGTATTCTCTCCGTAAATAGAAATTATTTTTCATTTACTCTTATATCTTCCCTTCTTTCATCTTTCAGTCCAATTCATAATTCAATCCTTCCAAAAATGTTTATATTTCTCAGCAAAGTTATTCTCTATGTGCTATTTGTATTCTCTCCGTAAATAGAAATTATTTTTCATTTACTCTTATATCTTCCCTTCTTTCATCTTTCAGTCCAATTCATAATTCAATCCTTCCAAAAATGTTTATATTTCTCAGCAAAGTTATTCTCTATGTGCTATTTGTATTCTCTCCGTAAATAGAAATTATTTTTCATTTACTCTTATATCTTCCCTTCTTTCATCTTTCAGTCCAATTCATAATTCAATCATACCAAATGTGTTTATATTTCTCAGCAAAGTTATTCTCTATGTGCTATTTGTATTTTCTCCGTAAATAGAAATTATTTTTCATTTACTGTTATATCTTCCCTTCTTTCATCTTTCAGTCCAATTCATAATTCAATCCTTCCAAAAATGTTTATATTTCTCAGCGAAGTTATTCTCTATATGCTATTTTTATTCTCTCCGTAAATAGAAATTATTTTTCATTTACTGTTATATCTTCCCTTCTTTCATCTTTCAGTCCAATTCATAATTCAATCCTTCCAAAAATGTTTATATTTCTCAGCAAAGTTATTCTCTATGTGCTATTTGTATTCTCTCCGTAAATAGAAATTATTTTTCATTTACTGTTATATCTTCCCTTCTTTCATCTTTCAGTCCAATTCATAATTCAATCCTTCCAAAAATGTTTATATTTCTCAGCAAAGTTATTCTCTATGTGCTATTCGTATTCTCTCCGTAAATAGAAATTATTTTTCATTTACTCTTATATCTTCCCTTCTCTCATCTTTCAGTCCAATTCGTAATTCAATCCTTCCAAAAATGTTTATATTTCTCAGCAAAGTTATTTTCTATGTGCTATTTGTATTCCCTCGGTAAATAGAAATTATTTTTTCATTTACTGTTATATCTTCCCTTCTCTCATCTTTCAGTCCAATTCATAATTCAATCCTTCCAAAAATGTTTATATTTCTCAGCAAAGTTATTTTCTATGTGCTATTTGTATTCCCTCGGTAAATAGAAATTATTTTTTCATTTTCCGTTTTCTTCTGTTCTCTTCTGTCATCTTTCAGCTAACTACATAATACCATACGCATAGAAATATTTATATTTCTCAGCGCAGATATTCTCTATGTTCCATTTGTTTTCTATTAGATAATAGAAATTATTTTTCATTTGTTGTTTTGTTCTCTTTTGTTCTTCTGCCATATTTCATACCACTTCTTAATTCCATCCTTCCATTTTGTTTTTGTCTTTATCATCAATTAAATACTCTATGTACCATTTCCTGTCCTCCATGATATTTACAAAATTTTCATTTCTTTTTTTTCCCTCTCATCGTTCAGCCATCCTCAAAGAAATTCACAATATTCCTTTTACAGTCTTCCAGGGAACAGATTTCTTTTACATTAAAGTTTACCCAACACATGTCACGAGCACCATTTAAGGTAGATATTTTGTGTTAAAATGATAATGGTACTGATACATTAAGTTTCTAATACGAATGTGAGAGTTGCTATGTCGTTAATACTGTGACGATAAGAAGGATAGATAACAATTAATCTATTACTTCTGTGTACATATGAGAATAATTAATAATCCAATTGTATCATCATCATTATCAGTTCTTTGTTTCAATCTCTGGTGGAAGGGGGTTTCTATGAGCAGAAGAATCATACAACCTCCTCCGTTATGATCTGTTGGTGGTGACTCTCAAGAGTTCTGGCATTGTCCTGACCATCCATTCTTTGGTGATGTCTGACCAGATTTTTATTTTACCCTCTGCCCTTGTGTCCGCCTTCAACAGTACCTTGTATGACAGTCTTACAGAGCATGTTATACCGTGTGACGTGACCAAATCATGACGTGACCACACCAGATATTATACAAAGGTATATCTGATAAATATGTTATATTTGGCATAATATTACGTACCTTCTCTTAACGAAATATCGAACACTTTTCATCGGTTCCTACTTCAATAGGTTGAAATGACAACAGTACTTAGCCAATCATTTAATTCTCCTCAGTAGGACTGGGAAATACTTCCTTTTAATTCTGTTTTGAACTGGGGCAGGAATTGGCTGGTCAACTTTAACGCCTCAAAAACAAAACTGCTCTCTATTACTCACCACAGAGAACCATCCCTGCCCCCCATTAGAATGTCTGACGCTCAACTTCTCGAGAGCACCTTTCTGCGGCTGCTTGGTCTCACATTGTCTGCTGACCTGAGATGGAACAAATACATTGACTCAATAGCTTCGCCCTTGCATGGAATATTGCAGCCATATATGGTTTGGTGCCCCTTATGTTTGTCTCAAGGTTCTTGATAAGATCCAGAAACGGATATGCAACGTAATTGGCCCTGATCTGGCATCTCGTCTGCAGTCGCTCTCTCATAGACATGCCGTCGCCTCCTTCTGTCATTTTACAAATACTTTCATGGTAACTGCTCCAAGGAGCTGCTTTCGCTGGTTCCCAAACTTCATGAAATTAAGCGTTCTACTAGGCTGGCATCTCGCTCACACCCTTTCACTGTCAAAACTGTTAAATGTAGCCGTCTCTTCTACTCCAATAGCTTCATGTCTCGCACTTCTCGCCTGTGGAACTCCCTCCCCTTTTCTTGTTTCCCTGATAGCTATAATCTCCAACTATTCAAATGTAATGTCAATCGACGTCTCCAGATGCCCTGATCTATCCCCTAACCTTCTCTTCATCCTTTCCTCTATCGCTCCTATTTGCTCTCGCTCCAACTCTCTGTAACCCCTTGCGTGCTAGTGGCTTCCCGCCTTGCTTGGAGTGAAACGCTTATAAAAAAAATTAAATTCCTTAACCTAGAGAGCGTAACGAATACTAGATTTTGTTACGGTTAGTGGTATTTTATTTCACTTACGAGCAGCATCGGAATTACAGTTCTACTGAAAGATGCTGAGAATACCATTGGCAGAGAGCGTCAACAAAGAGGTAGTCTTATTGAAAATAGAAACAACAGGACACTTATATTCAGAATAATAAAGTGGCAGCTGAATTCTTGAACTCATAATAAGGAAGACAAGCCTGGAGAATTTCACATGCACAGTTCATCTCGAATTAAAAGGGAATGGTGGAAGTCAGCGGGCCACCTTCCTGGTGATTTTGTGTTAATGGATGGCGAAACTGGGGGTGAGAGGCTTAGCAGAGAGACAAACATTACTAAGAGCTGAAAAGGGATAGGAGATTGTGGAGAACTATGAACCATGCTGAAAAGACATGACAAATAGAAAAATATCGTTACTTTTTACTTACCATCATAATTTATTAAAAAGCTGATTATGTAATAAATAGTTTTACATTAAAACCTATATTTTTTTATTTACATATATCTTACTTCTTTTTTTTTGTTTTTTTGTTTTTTGTTTGTTTTGGCACCTTGATGTGGTGTATTGGTTAGCAATCTTGTCTCGCTAGAAAAATTACGACTGAGTCGTGAGTTCGATCCTCAATGGGTGCTCCTAACTTTTGACCTTGTGCCGCATCTAAGCAACGCTTACAAAATCACTATATCTTTTTATCTCTTAATACTTTTCATATATTTTATTAATCTTAATTTACAGTATTTACATTATTCGGACTATTGTCCTCATCTTTGTCGCCATATTTGTCACAACGTTTCGGCCGTTGTACGCTCCGGTCTTCTTCAGGTGGTTGGAATTTCGAACCGAACCCTTTATTTCGATCACTGGGGTAGACTGTTCTAGTTCCACGAGCCATGTTTGATGGATGTCAGTTATCAGTTATCTCCTGGTAATTTTTGGGACACATGGTACGGTGGATAAAGGCGTTGGTTAGATCCAGTAACAGACCTAAAGAGTGTGAGTTCAATACCCGGTTCAGGCAGTGGAGAACTTTCAGAGGGAAAAATTACCAGGAGATAACTGATAACTGACATCCATCAAACATGGCTCGTGGAACTAGAACAGTCTACCCCAGTGATCGAAATAAAGGGTTCGGTTCGAAATTCCAACCACCTGAAGAAGGCCGGAGCGTACAACGGCCGAAACGTTGTGACAAATATGGCGACAAAGATGAGGACAATAGTCCGAATAATGTAAATACTGTACATAATACCTCATCTCAGAAATATAGACAGACTAATCTTAATTTGTTTTTAATGTTTTTTATTATTTTCATTTTTATATTTTTTATTTATTTATATTTTATATTTTCGTTTTGTTTTATATTCTTATTTTTATCTTTTCTTTTGTTACTTCTAATTATCTTTATAGGTCGTATTATTTTTTATCTTTTTTTTTGAGATTTAAAAAAAAATTATCTTTTCTCTAAATTATTTTTCTTTTAATTAAATACCCTATTTACCTACTTTTTTCTATTGCTGTAATATCTCGCTTATCTCTCGTTCTCCCATTTCTCTTTCTCCATCTCCATGTTGTTTCTTTTTCTTTCTCCCTCCCTCTCTCCCTTTTATTCTCGCTCTCTCTTTCTTTCTACTTTTCTCACTCACTCACTCACAGTATTTTATCATTCTTCTACGTTTCTTCCATTCTTCTTCCTCTTTCTCCAACCCCTGATTTCATCTCGCGATTTTCGCCCCAAAAAGATCACATGTTTACCATAGAATATACTTTATTTCATTTTTTTATCTATGATTTCTGTATATAGATGTTTTTTTCTTTTCTTTCTTTCTTTTTTTTTTCACAACGAGATTATTTGGCAAAACCGCCTCTCTCGACCACCGGTATCTCATGGGTCTGATTCTCCTTCATTTACTTAATTACTTTGCCTTATCCTTTGAGTTCGATTGTCTGAAAAAAGTCCGATAAGAAACCCCGGCGAACACAATGGCTTCCACTCGATTCTGAACTACCGAAATATCCCAAGAATCTCCAGAAAACGTCAAAGAACACTGGTCATATCAAAACACTCAAAATCGTCGACACTTTCTTATCTAGTGGTTCTGATGTAAAGAGCTAGAAAAGACCTGTTTTTTTTCCTTTGAAAAGATTAGAAAGCTAAGTGATCAAAAAAACACATACACGCTAACGCATACACACATACACACACATAAACACTCATATATACGCATATGAAATTTTGCGCCTCTGTATATGGACGCATACATATATATTTATAGGATATTTACAAAAAGTACATAAATTCGCAATTTGTGAGTCAAATGATTCACTTTTTTTTAATCATTTCACCCCAAGAAAGGAAATAAAACCACTAAGATGCAAGCATTATTCAGAAGAGAGAACATTAAAAGAACAAGAATTAAGAAGACTGAAAACAACGATTCACGCTGGATTTAAATTGTTGAACATCATAGTTGACAGGAGAACAAGCAGCTGAAAGAGAGTTCCACTTAGATATATTTTAATTATTAATGTTTCGACTATAGAATCGGTGTCCATGATACACGTGTATATAAATGCTGATACATATGCATCAGTAATGGTAATGATAAGTGTCTCATGCAGGCATATATTAAACGAACAGTTACCGTTTTAACAGGATGAAATCTTTCTCTTAAAAATGTTTATCGGGAAAATCGGCTTCTGGAGTACACTAGATTGTTTCACTCTTCCTAGTACCAATGGTGATAATGATTTATTTCCTAACCTTTTGTTTAATGTAGTGAGCAAAGTCATCTTGATTATGTCATTATTTTGCCTTCTAGTTAAATGTGCTATCCATTTCAGATGTTGCTGCTGTTGGAAGTTTTCAAGTGATGTGATTTTTATATTTGGTAAAACATATATTAGTTCTGATGAACGGTTATCTTCTGTAAGTGTGCGTGTGTATAACTATATATATATATATATATATATATATATATATATATATATATATATATATATATATATTAAAACATTTTTATGTCTATACATTCTTTTTTATAAAAAATTGTCGGACTTTGTCCATTTCATAATATATATATATATGTGTGTGTGTGTGTGTGTGTGTGTGTGTGTGCGCGCGCACACACACACACACACACACACACACACACACACACACACACATATATATATATATTATGTCGAGTGAAGATATCTCAGTGGTAGAGACTCTGACTGACATCAAATCGGTTGGATTTCAGTTCAGGCTTGAGGCATTCGGTTGTTCTCACACTAAGGACTTTCTGAGAATAGCTTTTATATATATATATATATATATATATATATATATATATATATATATATATATATATATATATACATATATATATACATATATATTCATGTAAATATGTAGGAGAGCGTATCTTTTGAATGCCTAAATATGTATGGGCGTGTAGGTGTGTATGCTTGTCTATGGGAGTGTGTTGCCATTCTTATGTTTTTTATGCGAGCATGTGGATGTGTGTGTATATCTGTAAACGGGAGTATATGCATCTTCTTTTGCGTGTGTGTGCGTGTGTGTGTGCATGTGTGTGTTGTGCATGCGCGTGGGCGTAGTAGCCTCAAAGTGTGTGTACGTGTGGGAATGTATTTTGCTCATCTGTATTGGCATATTTGTTTGTATTCATGAGTCTTCTGTCACACCTGTGCGTATTTTTGTGTATTTGTGTGTGCGCACACGAACACGCTGCATGTGTATCTGTGTATGTGTGTGTGTATGTGTGTGTTTGTGCGTGTGTCTGTATTCATGGCTATTATATTCAAGGCACGGCACATGAATTTCTGATGAGAACCTTCTAAACAGGATCAACTAAAAGTGCATTATCCCAAAATAATTCCTTATCTCACACAACCTCATCTCTCTCTCTCACACACACACGCACACACACACACATACACACATACACATTCTCTCACTTTCTCTCGATCTACCTATCTATGTGTATATCAATCTCTCCATATATATATATATATATATATATATATATTTATAAATAGGAAAACTGTAATAGTTGCCGACGCGTTTCGTCCAATGTGGCCTTTTTCAAGGCAATAATCGAAATGAATTTATTTAAACACAGTAACTAATAATAGCAAAACAAAATGTCCTTAGCAACTGGAAGAATTTAGAGAACGTTATTTTCATACTGTTAACTGAAATTAAGTCATTTACTGTCACGTGTGGAGATATTGACGTAATAATGACGTAATTACAGTTAACAGTATGAAAATAGCGTTCTCTAAATTCTAAATGCACATTTCATTAAAAACGACAGACAAGGTGCTTTTATTTAGTTTTTTATACAATTTCTCATGTGATCTAATACTTTTTTTTTCTTTTCGGATGATAAATTATATAAAAACTGTCCAAATGTTCTTTTTATCCGAGCACTTTCGGCTATACATTTAGCCCTTTTCAAGGATTATATTTTAACTGTTAAAATTAGAAATAGTTTGTTATATGTATGTTTCATAAAATGTTTTCATTTTTTGTTTCAAGACACGATCAAGATATTATGTCCATGTTCAAAGTTAATATTATTAAGTGTTGGTTTGTTTATTTATTAAGGCTTCCATTATGTTTAGCCTTTTTTGCATGTAGATGATGCTATTATATTAGTGTTGTTGACAACTAACACACACACACACACACACACACACACACACACACACACACACACACACACACATATATATATATATATATATATATATATATATATATATATATAGCCTGACATTCAGGCCGGTAAATGTTATTACTACTGTTTATTATAAACAGAGCATTTACTTAAATATTTGTATCTATAAAAAGAATGTATAAACATAAAAATGTCTCAGAATAATTGTCGTACTTTGTCCATTTCATAATGTGTGATGTCATTTGTTTACATTTGGATACGCTTTGAGCAGATATGAATGTACGTCAGACATTCATGGAAGATTGTAGTTTAAAAGCAGTAAAATCGACCTTGCTAATCGAACGATACTCTGTGGTTCAATCGGTTAAGGCACGTCAGGCTATATGACGGTTCCGTATATATATATATATATATATATATATATATATATATATATATATATATATATATATATATATATATATATATATATATCGGCTTATGACTATCTATCTGTCTGTTCGTAAGTTTTTTCGAGCCAGAATGAATACCAAACAGCAGCAACCTAGGTTCGGCGCAAACTAACAGAAAGATAGATATGGATATAATTAATCCTATAACTAATCTTAACCCTAACCCTAATGCTATATATAGCTAACCTTAACACTAACACTAATAGATAGATAGATAGATAGATAGATAGATAGATAGATAGATAGATAGATAGATAGATAGATAGATAGATATGAATAGTGACTGAGATAGATAGATAGATAGATAGATAGATAGATAGATAGATAGATAGATAGATAGATAGAGAACAGATTGAGATAGATAGATAGATAGATAGATAGATAGATAGATAGATAGATAGATAGATAGATAGATATGAATAGTGACTGAGATAGATAGATAGATAGATAGATAGATAGATAGAGAACAGATTGAGATAGATAGATAGATAGATAGATAGATAGATAGATAGATAGATAGATAGATAGATAGATAGATAGATAGATAGATAGATAGATGTACTGCTTCATAAATCAGATCAAATTAGATTCGTCTGTACAGTTCTTACGTTACCTTTTGCTTGAACTACCTTCATAATCAATTTAGGTTATTTTTTGTTGTTTTTCTTCGTAATTAGAAGCATTACTTTTAAAACCTCTCTAATTGTTTAAAAGTTGATTGAAAAAAATTTTAATTAGCTGCCGTTTGGACTTGAGACGGGCTAAATTTTATTTATTATCTCAAGTATACTGATACGATATATAACTTCTGTATTTCTTAAATATATAAACTCATTCTTGACGTCACGTTTGACATGTCGATAAACATACAATTCAATGAATTTGAGGACATTGCATTGAATATATGAATATTCTAAGCTTAGCTTCGTCTATACAAAATATAAATATAAGGAAATAATAACAAATAATAAAGAAATAATAACAATAATGAGGAAATAATAACAAATAATAAGCAAATAATAACAAATAAAGAAATAATAAGGAAATAAGTAAATAATAACGAATAATAATGAAATAACAATTAATAACAAAATAATAACAAATAATAAAGAAATAATAACAAATAATGAGGAAATAATAACATAATTAGGAAATAATAGCAAATATAAGGAAATAATAAGAATTATATGGAAATAATAACAAATAATAAGGAAATAATAGCAATTAAGGAAATAAGAAAAATAATAAGGAAATAATAACAAATAATAAAGAAATAATAACAAATAATGAGGAAATTATAACATAATGAGTAAATAATAACATATATAAGGAAATAATACAAAATATATGGAAATAATAACAAATAAGGAAATAAGAACAAAAAGTTAAAAAAATAATAATGAAATAATAACAAATATAAGGAAATAAGAACAAATAATGAAATAATAAGGAAGTAATAACGAATAATAAGGAAATAATAACAAATAAGGAAATAAGAACAAATAGTAACGAAATAATAAGGAAATAATAACAAATAATTGAAAATAATAAATAATAAGGAAATAAGAAATAATTAGGAAATATTAACAAATATAAGGAAATAAGAACAAATAATGATGAAATAATAATAATAATAATAATAATAATAATAATAATAATAATAATAATAATAATAAATAAGTAATGACAAATAATAATGAAATAATAACAAATAATAAAGAAATAATGACAAATAATAACAAATGACCGTGTGGATGTCTATGCTGTTCTTTAAAATGATCTCTATGATGAAATTATGTTAATTCTCTAACTGAAGTAGATTTTTCTGTTTCAAAATTTGGCATTCAAACTCATTTCCTTCTTAATGGTCTGTGAAAGTATTTACAAAGCTTATCTTATTCTAGAAAACCCAGACCGAGAGATAAGAACATGTTGCTTTAATGCATCAAGTGAACTGTACCTGATCGTCTTGGAAAATAGCATTCGTAATTTTGCTTTCGTATTTATCTATGTCTAAACATCAGCTTTTGGTGTTGATGGTAACCTCATATTACTCGCTAGCGTGTATCAACTTCGCTCTAACATCATATCTCCTGTAAAGACACAAGAATAAATGAAGACAAACTGGAAATGTCAAAATATTATGTTGCGCCAATATTCCAAATATAGACAGCATTCTAAAACCCGGACCGACGAACTGAGCGTTGGTTTCTGTAGAAAATAAGCAGAGGGAGCTGGGGGGGATCTTTAGCTCCAGAAACCCCACGTTTTACGGAAACGGAAAACTAAACAGAAGACTAACTTTATCTTTTTGATCCCAATCTAAGAACAAAAATATGTATTTGAAATCAAAACAAAAATAAATGATTACAATATGATAATGGATCTAAAAATATTCATCTGGTCCTAACGGTGCAGGATTAAAGAGTTCCGACTGTATAACAAAAACAAAAAGATAAATAGAAATAAATTGCTTATACCAATCTTTTATCAAAAATAAAACCCGCCCCACATATAGTTGAACTACTAATCCGAATTCCATCTGTTAATCTCGATTATATAACAATTCACACAATGGAAGATAATGCTACAGATTAAGATTAAGAATTTTTTCTAGTATTTTTTTTCATTGAGCCGCGGCCATTTTTGTTTTCAATTACTGGTTTATTTAAATAACTCCTCAAATATGCTGCAGAGCTCTTGAATTCCATGTTAATTGGAAAAAACGGTAACAAGTTTCTGTTGGTACTGAAATAGAGAAAAGTGTTTAAGGCCTGTCTATATCTCTGCCAAGAGGTATTATGATTACTTGTATTATTTATATTATTCGGACTGTCATCCTCATCTTCATTGTCATATTCACAACGTTTCAGCCTCTATATCTCTGAGATGAAGTATTATGATTACTTGTATTATTTACATTATTCGGACTGTTATCCTCATCTTCATTGCCATATTCACAACGTTTTGGCCTCTATATCTCTGAGATGAGGTATTATGATTAGTATTATTATTTACATTATTCGGACTGTTATCCTCATCTTCATTGCCATATTCACAACGTTTCGGCCTCTATATCTCTGGGATGAGGTATTGTGATTACTTGTTTTTTTACATTATTCAGACTGTTATCCTCATCTTCATTGCCAAATTCACAACGTTTCGGCCGTTGTACGCTTCGGCCTTTCGGTTCGAAATTCCAGTCACCTGGAGAAGGCCGGAGCGTACAACGACCGAAATGTTGTGAATAATGCAATGAAGATGAGGATAACAGTCTGAATAATGTAAATAGTACAAGAGTTTAAGGCATATTTAAATGAATCATTGACTTATTCCATTGATATAAGTAGCCTAATACAGAATAGATTCCAATAAAAAGAATGGAGATTATTCATATATTCATCTAAAGGAAATATGAAATATGTGATTGTTATTGATAAAAGTGATATAAAAACACTTTATAAATGTATTTTTATTCTGTTTATAATGAAATGAATTACGAAGACTTCTGCCATCTTTTATTCGGTGTTTTAAACTCTGAGCCAATTTTTCATATCAATAATTCCTTGTAATTTGAAATAATCAGTTTATTACGAATGTACAAGTATAGGGAATCTATTGAGGATCGAACTCCCTTGTCGTGATGATATGCTTCATTAGTTTAGTTCGTGGTGAGTTTAATTTAGCATAAGGCTATTGGATGTGGCAAGCTTCTCGCTGTTCTAACGCTACTTACACAGAAAGTTCTCGTACAAACTACATTCCTTGGTCCCACCAATTCAAATCCTAACGGCAGGAACACGCCGTGCTACTTATATAGTAGCAAACCAACCACATTCCCTCCGTCTTCAATCGGTAAGAAGTAAGTTCCACTTGAACAGCCTCTTCCTGCGAACCACTGCCCTGTAGAATCGACTCCCAGGAGGATGTTTTTCTGATCACTACAATCTGTTCAAGGCTACGGTTTTCACTTATCTTCCACTCACATACGTACAAATTGCCTCCTAACGTAACCCTCTACCTCGGGTGTCCCCTGAGCCTTGTAAAGGGTGAACCTTACAGTAAATAAATAAAAAAAATTACACAGAACTGAACCTACGCAATTAACCTTGGCAAAGATATGAATCTACCACTTCTCCCCGAGTTATGGATTAATTAGTAAGACTTTATCACTAAACCATTAATATCTTCAAAATATTCTTACAATTTAAAAATATTTTCTGGCTTTAAATAACATACAAAGAGTTAATAAGCTGTAAAAAAAGTAATTAATCAATAACTTCATTAAAAATACATGCTTTTGTGTTGTTATTAATTTATATTTATTAAGTTATGAAGATTTGCATGTTAAGGTATATGATGACCAAAAAAAAACGGGAACTTCTTAACAATCCAATAAAACCAAGAGCGATGGAAGAAAAATATTTAATTCATAGTAATTGAAACCTTAAAACATGCCATTTAAGAAACAATGATGGAATTTTCATTTTTTTTAAATTACGTCCTGTAGATGGCGTCCTCCTGTACGAATGCATTCTTGAAATCTGCTGCTGAGATTCCTCATTGACTGCTGCAACATCTCAGCTGGGATACTGTGAATTTCATTCTCGTTACTAAAATGGCGAAAAGTTTACTTGCTCAAGGTCACTGTCTCGCAGTGTTGCCACTTGCTCATGTCTGGCAATACGCACTTCACAAATTCTCGTTTTTTGGGGTCACCTTGTATATTGATGCTAACATTTAAAAATTAAAAAGACGATTATGCTTCTTTTTATTTTAAGAAAAGTAAAAATCCGACTGTTATATAAATTTATTATGCATTATATGCAGAACATAATGTTAATGAAGAGATATGACAATTTTTCAACAAATTTTGCTAGAGATTACTTACTGATGTTTTATAGTTGTTTATTAGATGGTACAGTACAATCAATAGCATTTTTTACATATGACGCATTACAGATAACGCAGTATGAGGCACCATCACGAAGAAACAGGTTCTTCGGAAGACCTCATATCAACCATCAAGAATAGAAAGTTGAAATAATATGGACACATCATAAGGTGAAAAAATCTTTCCATTAGTATTATTCAGACTATTATCCTCATCTTCATTGCCAAATTCACAACGTTTCGGCCGTTGTACGCTTCGGCCTTTCGGTTCGAAATTCCAGTCACCTGAAGAAGGCCGGAGCGTACAACGACCGAAACGTTGTGAATAATACAATGACGAAAAAAGCGACAGAAAAAAAGAGAAAACGGGATGACGACATAACCTGGATTGTCGTCATCCCGTTTTCTCTTTTTTCACGGACTCTGATGTTGGCACATAACGAAAGCGAGAGAACTGGTCAGGTGTGCTCACCTGTGCGATGACCTTACGATCAATACGTGCATTATAAGATCTATACAATCAAACCAATCAGACGCTTACATCCCGTCCTGGGTATGACGATAAATTTCATCCAGCAGCAAGGCCTCTGATCGGTAAGTTTAGAGGAGCGTGGAACCACCTCTTAATTGCTGTTGTTCTCAGGCCCACTATGACCCTAAGTGGTAGCACCTGTTAGGGTCTCGACTATGGGCAAATAGTCAACCCCCAAACTGAGGACAAATTCACTATGAAAGTGTGAAATAGGTTTTAATAAGAGCAATAATTTTTTGAGGAAAAATTATTACCAGCAATACATTTTTGAAAAAAAAATATAACCACCAATAAAAATCTCGTCGGCATTAAATAAGCCATTGAGGATGATATGGCGTAAAACAAATCAAACCAAACCAATTAAAAACGGAACCAAATATATTTTTTTAAATCCTTACTTTATCAGTGTGAGTTTTAACCCTATTTTTCTAGTTATATTAATATGCAGTAATTCTAGAGTGACAATTGAAAATCGACACCAACTCCGTACCGAATAGAAAACTTATATCAATAGAAGTTTAAAAAGCCGGCATATTTTGTTAAGTTCGTATTGTTATTGGGTTTTTCATTTATGAATCCTGAAATATATTTTTAAAATTGTTATGTTAATATATAGTAATACTGCAGAGACCAGTTTATTACTTTATAATAATGAGACTGATCACTTACAATCGCTGTTCCGCCAACAATTTACACCAGCTCTAATTAGGTTAGGCTCTGCTTTCCTCAGCGCTCTTGCTTCCCATATGTCCTATAAGCAAGATTTTCTGTGGCTTGCGTTGATTTTTCTACAATTCTCAATTCGAATTTTCGTTCTAGACTGGCTGCTAATCAAGGCTAGAGTTCGCAGTCTACCATACCAGTTAACGAATAACATTTTCTGTATCTGTCTGTATTTCTGAGATGAGGTATTATGTACACTATTTACATTATTCGGACTATTGTCCTCATTTTTGTTTCCATATTTATCACAGCATGTCGGGCGTTGTACGCTCCAACCTTCTTCAGGTGGTTGGAATGTCGAACTGAATCCTTTATTTCGATGGGTTGGTGTCTTCTTAAAGACACATAGTGGATAAATCGTTGGTTAGATCCAGTGAGAGGACCCAAAGAGCTGTGAGTTCAATACCTGGTTAAGGCAGTGAAGAACTTGGAGAGGTGAATTAACAGGAGATAACTGATAATGACATCCATTAGACGTAGAACTAGAACAGTCTACCCCAGCGAGCGAAATAAAGGGTTCAGTTAGACATTCCAACCACCTGAAGAAAGCCGAAACGTTGTGATAAATATGGCAACAAAGATGAGGACAATAGTCCGAATAATGTAAATAGTGTGCATAATACCTCATCTCAGAAATATAAACAACTACAGAAATCTTTTTATTCAAAAATTCACAACCACCTGAAGAAGGCCGGAGCGTACAACGGCCGAAACGTTGTGATAAATATGGCAACAAAAATGAGGACAATAGTCCGAATAATGTAAATAGTGAACATTTTCTGTTTGTTTTTATATACTGTTTCCCTTCACTGTGTGAATAATCATACTTCTCCACAGGTGTGGTTTTTTGAATGCGTTAATTATTATTTTCCTGGAGAAAATAGATCAGTGTTTTCTGGATGCTTTCTACACAGTTTTCAATTCTGCGTTTCCGTCTCCTGAACTGTGGCTAAAATATCCTGTCTATTCAGGTATTAATCTATAGCCGATAGTCGTTTATTTTCCTTAAAAAACCGAATGAATTTTAATGTGAAGCAGTATTAAGTGTAATTGAATCGGATACAAGACAATAGTACGAATCGAAATCAATATTCAATTGTAATAGTCGACTTCACTGAT
The DNA here is from genome assembly GCA_964036315.1 of Acanthosepion esculentum. Lineage (NCBI taxonomy): Eukaryota > Metazoa > Mollusca > Cephalopoda > Sepiida > Sepiidae > Acanthosepion > Acanthosepion esculentum. The sequence goes on from OZ038520.1 coordinate 6,716,044, forward strand.
TTGTAAACCAATGCTCCACGGATGTGCATTCAACACATTATGCAGTCATGCAGGGAAAACTGAGAGGAAGGTACTGAAATAATGTTAACAGATATTATCTAGCCACGGATGGTTAGAGCTGGTTGCTGGACCTTTACGGACGTGTAATATGAATCTGATTTCAAATAATGATAAAGATCTTTTTTCGTCGTTAGTCATCATGACATGAATATATCATTTGAAGTAAAATGATCCAATTTCTGCTAGTGGATGTGTTCGTTAGCTAAACGCAACAAAAACAGCACGCCATAGCAAGATTTTTGTTAGCGCAATACGGTTAAAACTCTCCAACTTGAAAAAATAAAACAGTTTCCTGTCCAATTTACAACTTAATAGTTTGACTCCATTCGTGCTTACTGCGGCTATAATGATTTGATTTTTACACACTTTTGTTTGTAAGAAAAGTTGATAAACAGAATCAATGCGCGCTATATATTTTTTTTAGATATGCTGTCACTTAATTCAAAATTGAAGAGGGAAAAGGAACAAAAAGATTACTAGTAAAATAATGACACCTTTGAAAAATATTTTGTTACATATTTTTATATCGAAATAAAAAAATATTTTAGTTAAATGATAGTTCTCTTAGTTTTTAAAAGGAATTTATTAGAGTTTCAATCAATATCCCAAATTATTCATACCGCATTTTAGGAGTTTTCTATTTGTAAATAGTCTAAGTCATTTTATTAAGTGTAGTTTAGAATAGAAGAAGAAAAGAAAGAAAAAAAATAAGAATGAAAAGAAAAGTTAAAAAAAGAGAAAAACCAAACAAATAAAATATAATAAAATGTTAAAAGGGGAGGAAGAGAAAGAAAAGTAAGTTGTAAGACGAGCCAATATAATAAATCGTTTTTTTTAATTTTTTTAATATATATATATTTGAGCTCTCTGGTTTGAGGTGTGAGTTTGTAAGCAGTGACTATTTAAGTTAATATTGCACGACTCTTCGGCAGAATTGAGTCACTGTCAGTCACTGTGTGTTTATCTAAATCTAAAAATAAACACGCTAAAATTCACCTTCATCTCCCACTAAGCCGATGGCTTAGTGGGAGAAGTTCCGACTGACGCAAATTCAGTCGGGTTTCGATCCTAGCTAGAGGCAACCGGACGTCTAGCCACACTGATGATCTGTGAAACAGCGAAACAGTCTGTCTGTGAATGACAAAATATATATATATATATATATATTGGTTTGTTTTCTACTCTTCTTCCATAAACACCCTGTCTTGGCCGCATGTAGGAAGATCAGTACAACCAAGCATACCCGATCTATAACATCGAATAGCCCAAGTGAAGTCTTGATTAGTTGCCGTTTTCTGGGGGAACTTATGCTCATATTTGGTCGACTCGCCCATCAAAGAAGTTTGTTGTTTATTTAGACCCAAATCTTCTAGTGACATGGGAGCAACGACACTGACGTCGCACCTAGATTCGGCACATAAAGGTGTATTTTAATAATATGCAAATTATATGGATCATTATCTCACAGTTATTCTATGCTTGTCTTTTCATTTCTTTGTCTCTTTCATCATCATGATTTCCATACTTGATAACAAAAATATAGTTAATTGAATGTATGTTCAAAAATTATTTAATACAATACCCTTGCCTATTAAGGATTCGTCTTTTACTGACGTTTACCCAAGGTAGAGGGTAATAAGTGAATTATGGACGTAAGATGTGGGAATAAGATGTGAATATTATAAGTATATTATAAGTATCTAGAGGATAGATAACGACTGATCCTAGATTGAAGAGTTTGCGGTGGCAATTCGAGAAGCAACCAATCGGGATTATTTTACACAAGGTAGCAGTTTTTACGAAAAATATATCTGAGTGGAACTTTCTCCATAAAAATCGAATACAGTGGGAATCAGTGTGATTCGATTTTGTGAACATAATATAGTGCGTCTTAGTTATCGTAGTTTGAACTCTTGGAATTAAGAATAGATCACATCCGAAAAATAGCTTGCCCTGTCGGCTGGGGCTCCTGGATACGCCGACTGCACCTCTGAAGAGGGGTAAGAACCCCTTCATGAGGCGTACCGGATATGGCAATAAACTACATCCGGCAGCAAGGCTTCTCATCAGATGGTTTTGAGGTGCGTGGAACCACCTTTTAATTGCTGTTGTTCCCAAGTCCACCTTAACCCGGAGTGGTAGCACCTGTTAGGGTCCCAGTTATGGGTAAATAGTTAATAACCAAAATGGGGTCAAAACACTATGAAAGTGTAAAAATGGGTTTTAATATCAGCAATACATTTTTTGAAAAAGGTTATTACCAGCAATACATTATTACCAGCAATACATTTTTGTAAAAAAAAGTAACATTACCAGCAATAAAAATCTTGTCGGTATCAAATAGTCCATTGGGGTTGATATGCAATAAAGCAAACCAAACGAAACCGAACAATAGGCTCGCGAGGTTTTGTCTGTAGGAAAGGACTGCAAGATTGAAAATCACATCACCACTCACAATGCTGCGTAAACGATTTTACACAATACCAAGACTTGGGGTGGGTTAGGAATTTTCAATTCCATCCATGATATTGCAGTAATCTTTCATTTTTTTCTTTTATCTGATCTCTCTCTTCTCGGGTATTACAAGGAACCGGACATTTTCCAGTATCTTTAGTGGCGGGTTGTATATGAGTTTCACTTGAGGTTTGGAGTGATTTTGAACCCCAATCGACGTTCAAAACAAGGATTCTAATTGAGAGGTGATTTCCCAGAACTCGCAGGAATCAAGCTTTGGATTGGACTTTATGCGCTCAGCTGATCATAGCTTCTTCCAGAACTGTCTTGCAATAATTAAATAATTGAAGTAGGCTGTTCCAGGCGCTTTGATTTTGAAGAATCTTGGGAAAAGAGCTTCCACAATGTATGATCTAAAGCTATCCCAGTCAGCTTTGGAGCCTCGAAAAATTGCCCTATGACATGGGATATCAGGGGATGCTTTTGGTTTGGCAAAGAACAGTGAGTGTTCTAAAAAACATAAGAAAGGTAATACTACAGTAGAACATTTGTTAGGACAGTGGTCAAGAAAATTTGCTATACCGTGAACACGAGTAAACTTATACACGATCTTGGTCAGCAAGTATGTAATGGACAAGTCATAACAGTATTTAATTTCTTCATCAGTTTTGCTTGAGTGAACTAACCACTCCCTATAGTGAATACTGAAATCGCCACATATATGAATGCTAGCTGAGAGATGATCAGAAAGGATAAAATTAATCTTATCAGCTATTCAGTCAAACATCACAATTCCATCCCCCTGACTATGATAGACATTAAAGATGGAATACATACTATAAACGAGGAGAACACGAAAGCGGATGAATCAACGTTCTCGTTTTGAGGGTTTCTGCCACATGGGACCTCATTCGTGATATCAGTCTCATGACAGTGGCCATAGTGATTTAAAGGGTCTTGTATCGTGATCAGACGTGAGTAGCCATGGATTGTAAATTCTTAAACTGAAATAGATTGAGACCAGTTCAGACTCGAATTAAATCAGATTTGACCTCTTGAAGATGGGGTTAAACGTCTGGAAATTTGGAACGCATATGCCTTGGATATGGAAAATTTGGGATCTACTTGTTTTGAAAGATCTGGGTTCGGTTCTACTGTTTGCATTATCTGTGTACATTGTTTGGTTTGACACGAAGAAGAATCGAGGTAGCATAGTAGAACAAATAAAAAAAATTACGGGTTTCATAATGATTCTTGAAGCGGAAAATGGTGTCGGCGAGCCGAGTTCGAATTCCGGGTTAGTCTGTGTACTTACGAAAGACGTGAATCCATTTTATCTGTTCACACTATGGGTTAATTGCAGGGTGGACGTTCTCTCTAGCAGTAAGAAAAAAGGAAACAATATATCTCAAGAAGCCCGAACAACTCTCAGATAATAATAAATGGAATATGTGAATGTCTATCATCGTCAACGTCTCGAAGGTACATAACATTAGAAATATGATATGAGTATATGTATGTATATGTCTGTGCGCGTTGAAAGTTTCATTAAGAACGACTAATAACGTACTGCGATTAATCTTTTTATTCGATTTAACTTGCATTCGTACAAATATTTTCACTTTCAGAACATAAGCGTTTAAAAACGATTCAAATGTTCTATATATCCGAGCGCTTTCGGCTATTCTATTAGACATTAATGACTACTAAAATAGCCGAAATACAAAAGGATGTAAGAATGCATGAAAAATTGCATACAATGCTTAATCGCACTACCTTGCCAGTTGTCTTTAATGAAACTTGTATAAAAGAGGGATTACTGACCAAATACACAATATATATAAAACAAGATATATATGTATATATGGGTGCGTGTGAATGTTACATATATACTTCTATTCGCTCAGTAAAGGTTCGATTGATTTCTATCTATTGATAGCCCATCTTGATTTTCAATGTATTTGTATAGTTAAATTATTAATTACGCATCTACAGAATACATATTCTATAAGTTCTATTTTCAGTATTCACATTAGTCGGACTATTGTCCTCATCTTTATCGCCATTTTTGTCACAACGTTTCGGCCGTTGTACGCTCCGGCCTTCTTCAGGTGGTTGGAATTTCGAACCGAACCCTTTATTTCGATCACTGGGGTAGACTGTTCTAGTTCCACGAGCCATGTTTGATGGATGTCAGTTATCAGTTTTCTCCTGCTAATTTTCCCTCTGAAAGTTCTCCACTGCCTGAACCGGGTATTGAACTCACACTCTTTGGGTCTGTCACTGGATCTAACCAACGCCTTTATCCACTGTGCCATGTGTCCTTGAGGGTGATAACTGATAACTGACATCCATTAAACATGGCTCGTGGAACTAGAACAGTCTACCCCACTGATCGAAATAAAGGGTTCGGTTCGAAATTCCAACCATCTGAAGAAGGCCGGAGCGTACAACGACCGAAACGTTGTGACAAAAATGGCGACAAAGATGAGGACAATAGTCCGACTAATGTAAATACTGTACATAATACCTCATCTCAGAAATATAGACAGACTCTGAAGTTCTATTTTATCAGTAATGTTTAGATACTGACAATCTAGTATGTACTAAATTTCAATACATTCCTATATTGAAATTATTAGCAATGCATTTGCATTATGCATATAATATCCCTATTCTTTCAGTGATGCTTGTCTTCATACCTGACCACTGACAATTCCTTTCCTCCTCATTTGCAATAAATTCTTAAAATAGAATCATGAGCGATACAACAGTGCTATTCTTTACTATATGATCAGAATATAGTTTTAATTTATGCTCTTTTTATGGGTTAAAGTGCTCAATATCAGGGACAGAGTCTATGTAAATATAAAAGTGATCAACACCTAAAGGAGAATGCCTGTTTCATGCTTAAGTGCAATCACCATGTGCGTTGTCTTTTTGCTTGACTATTTGTATATACTGGTGATGCCTTATCTGTAACCTTATTGTATTATTGTAACGCTTATTTGGGTAAGCGGTAACGGTTATGTTTCATATTATTTTATAATTAGGAGCTATTGAGTGGAAATAATTGTGGATCCTGGTGTAGTTTTGTCTCCAGACAGAATTTACAATTTTTGGATCTACTGTTGTAGGCTGATACTGTTTGCCTTATTTTCCATAATATTGTTGGTGTAATTTAGTTTTTGTTTTTAATTTCCCGGATATGTTTAGAAAAAAATTTGCTCTTCGTGTATTTATTATTTGTAAAGGATGCTTAGTGTACGTACTTCATTTGTTTGCAGAGTTTTTCAATTACACCTATGATTTTTTTCGTTACCTACTGATTTTACGCTGGCTTGGCATATTACATTGTTCTGCATGCAATTTCCGTTTAATGGACATTAGTTCTTTGTTCTCAGTTACACGTTGGGTTGATTTGTGCGGGTGATTTGTTAGTTGTTTTCCTGTTGTGCTTTTTTTATTATTTGTGTCCTACAACTTTAACTGATTTTTACTGTTTCTATTGGATATCTTGTGGGGTGTAATTGATGGGTGTAAGTGCTTGTGTATGATTTTAATGAATATATTCCCCACGTTTGTTTTTGAGTTTTTTGTTGCACGGTGGGTTTAACCATAATATGTTGGCTTGTTTGTGCTGTGTGGTGTGTATGTGAGAGTTGCCGGAAATCCACTTTATGGGCTTTTTTTATAGTCTTTCTTGATTTCGTTGAAGATGGTTTCACTAGAGGAATTTTCAGATAGCCTGCGGTTAATTGATTGTGGGATCTGCTCGATTATTGATGGCGGGTGGTTGGAAGATGTGTGTATATATGCAGTGGTTTTCTGTATAGTTGAGATGTACTTTTTCTTGGGTTGAAGATGAGATCTAGAAAATCTACTTCTTTTAGGTTAGTTTTTATGTTTATGTCGAATCGTATATTTTTTTAAATGGTTTTGACTGTTTTTTGTTTTTGTTTTTGGGGGTTTTATATATTGCAGTAACTAAAATTATGAGATCGTCGTCCCTGTATAGGCTTGTATCATTT
>OZ038520.1:6732588-6767588 GCA_964036315.1 Acanthosepion esculentum
CCGCTCAGACAGGCCATCCATGAGCTGTAATGGGAATACGCACAGAAGTAGTTAATTTCATTTTAACGGAGGATTTGTATATTTCTACTTTCCTTCTTTCTTTTCTGCTTACGTATCTGTATGCTTTTATTAACTGAAAATTGTTCAAGTCAGTTGGGTGTAATTAGATTCATTAATTCATTGATTTTATATGCCAAAATTTATTGGGTTAATTCATGTAGAATTTTGTATGTGGCAGCCAGTGACGGTCGAACTCATTACACTAGTGACGATCGAACTTACTATGAAAATATATTGCCAATCATTTCACTATGAAAATGTATTGCCAATGATCTTACTGTGAAAATGTATTGCCAATGATTTTACAATGAAAATGTATTGCCAATGATTTCACTATGAAAATGTATTGCCAATCATTTTACTATGAAAATGTATTGCCAATCAATTTACTATGAAAATGTATTACCAATGATTTTACTATGAAAATTTATAGCCAATGATTTTAGTATGAAAATTTATAGCAAATGATTTTACTATGAAAATGTATTGCCAATGATTTTACTATAAAAATGTATTGCCAATTCTTTCAATATGAAAAGGTATTGCCAATGATTTTACTATAAAAATGTATTGCCAATGATTTTACTATGAAAATTTATAGCCAATGATTTTAGTATGAAAATTTATAGCAAATGATTTCACTATGAAAATGTATTGCCAATGATTTTACTATAAAAATGTATGGCCAATGATTTTACTATGAAAATTTATAGCCAATGATTTTAGTATGAAAATTTATAGCAAATGATTTTACTATGAAAATGTATTGCCAATGATTTTACTATGAAAATGTATTGCCAATGATTTCACTATGAAAATGTATTGCCAATGATTTTACTATGAAAATGTATTGCCAATGATTTCACTATGAAATGGTATTGCCAATGATTTCACTATGAAAAGGTATTGCCAATGATTTTAGTATGAAAATGTATTGCCAATGATTTCACTATGAAATGGTATTGGGAATGATTTTACTATGAAAATGTATTGCCAATGCTTTCACTATGAAATGGTATTGCCAATGATTTCACTATGAAAAGGTATTGCCAATGATTTTACTATGAAAATGTATTGCCAATGATTTCACTATGAAAATGTATTGCCAATGATTTTACTATGAAAATGTATTGCCAATGCTTTCACTATGAAATGGTATTGCCAATGATTTCACTATGAAAACGTATTGCCAATGCTTTCACTACGAAATGGTATTGCCAATGATTTCACTATGAAAATGTATTGCCAATGATTTTACTATGAAAATGTATTGCCAATGGTTTCACTATGAAATGGTATTGTCAATGATTTCACTATGAAAAGGTATTGCCAATGATTTTACTATAAAAATGTATTGCCAATGATTTCATTATGAAAATGTATTGCCAATGATTTTACTATGAAAATGTATTGCCAATGCTTTCACTACGAAATGGTATTGCCAATGATTTTACTATGAAAATGTATTGCCAATGCTTTTACTATGAAAATGTATTGCCAATGCTTTCACTATGAAATGGTATTGCCAATGATTTCACTATGAAAAGGTATTGCCAATGATTTTAGTATGAAAATGTATTGCCAATGATTTCACTATGAAAATGTATTGCCAATGATTTTACTATGAAAATGTATTGCCAATGCTTTCACTATGAAATGGTATTGCCAATGATTTCACTATGAAAAGGTATTGCCAATGATTTTACTATGAAAATGCTTTTACAATAATTTCACTATGAAAATACATTGTAAATAATATAAAACTATATTGCCAATGTTTTTGCTACGAAAGTGCATTGCTATTTATTGTTGAATTATGTATGGAACGCCCACTGAGGACTGAACTACACTATCAATACAGGCTATCCCTTCAGATCATTACCCCATACCAATCATTGTTGCTTTATTCAATGTCAAATTTTGTATAGCATATCTAGTTATGTTTCCGACATGGTTTTATTTTTCTTTAAATGCCATATCACATCAGGACGTAAGAGGTCATGACTTTCTATAGATTTATTTCCTATGTTATATATAAGATGTCATTTTTTTTGGTCGGATGGAAGTGAGGCGGGATCCCTGATCCTTTTTCACGGTTTTGAATTTAGAGTTGTCCTCCTCCCAGACTTAGATGTCAATCACGGTTAAGAGTCCTAATTTAACCTGCTATTTAATTTACAGACCGCTGGGGTAGGGCAGGTTGATTTTAGAACCGTGGCAGTTCACTCAAATTATTAAAATGATTGTTACATGTCATTACAAAATAGGTTGTAAATTTAACCACAGGTGGTAAATCCTTCATAGTGGCATGTATCAAAAAACGGACTTTTTTTTTCAAAAGATAAATTTCTTTATCATGACTATGATACCACATAACCTAATCTTAAAACAAAAACTGAAAACAGAATGAAACTTACACTGTTTATATTGTTAGGACTCATCGTTATTGTCACATACACTGAGTTTCGGCCGTTATACACTCCTGTTTTCTTCAGGTGATATTTCTTTGAATTTTGAACAGAACCCATAATAGTCACTCTGTATGTTGACGTTTCTGAAGATTTGTACGGTGACGTTTGAGTAGACAATCTTCCTATGTTTATCTCCTGAAATGAGTTGATATATAATCTCCACATTGTTGGGTCGCTCAGTAAAGTCACAGAAAACAGGCTCCATTTCCTAAACAAACGCCAACTTACTGATAGACTATTCTAGGTTCGGTCCGAATCGTTGTGAATATGACAATAAATATGAGGTCAACGATACGAACAGTGTACATAGTGGAAATAGTTACAATACCTCATCTCAGAAATAGAAACAAATCCAGAAGAAGGTCAGAGGGGTAAAACGGCAGAAACGTCGTCAAAGATATAATAAGGATCAGGGCAACGGTCTGAACAATGTAAATAATGAAAATAGTTACAATACCTCATCTAAGAAATATAGATAGATCCTGAAGAAGGTCGGAGCGTACAACGGCAGAAACGTCATGAATATGACAATAACGATGACGGCAACAGTCTGAACAAATAAATAGTGCAAATAGTTACAATATCTCATCTCAGAAATAGAGACAGATCCTGAAGAAGGTCGGAGAGTACAACGGCAGAACCGTCGTGAATAAGATAATAAAGATAAGTACAAGAGTCCGAAGAATGTAAATAGTGTAGTAACAAACAGTTACAGCAATATAGACAGATGTAGCATGGAATTTGGCATACACAATTTTGTAAATAGTTACAGTACCTCATCTCAGAAATAGAAACAGATCCTGAAGAAGTTGGGAGCGTACAACGGCAGAAACGTCCTCAATAATAAAATAAGGATGAGGACAACAGTCTGAACAATGTAAATAATGTAAATATGTACAATACCTCATCTCAGAAATATAGATAGATTTGAAGAAAGTCGGAGAGTACAACGGCTGAAATGTCGTGAATATGACAATAAAGATGAGGGCAACAGTCCGAAAAATGTAAATAGTGTAAATAGTTAAAATACCGCATCTCAGAAATATAGATAGATTCTGAAGAAGGTCAGAGCGTATAACGACAGAAACGTCGTGAATAAGATAATAAAGATGGGCACAACAGTGCGAACAATGTAAATAGTGTAAATAGTTAAAATACCTCATATCAGAAATATAGAGAATTTCAGAAGAATGTCGAAGCGTACAACGACTGAAACTTCGTGAATATGATAATAAAGATGAGGGCAACAATCCGAACAATGTAAGTAGTGGAAATAGTTACAATACCTCATCTCAGAAATATAGATAGATTCTGAAGAAGGTCGGAGCGTACAACGGCTGAAACGTCGTGAATATGACAATACAGAAGTGGGCAACAGACCGAACAATATAAATAGTGTAAATAATTACAATACCTCATGTCAGAAATAGAGATATATTCTGAAGAAGGTTTGAGCTTACAACGGCTGAAACGTCGCGAATATGACAATACAAAATGGGGGCAATAATCCGAACAATGTATATACTGTAAATAGTTACAATACCTAATCTCGGACATGGAGACAGATCCTGAAGAAGGTCAGAGCGTACAACGGCTGAAACGTCGTCAATATGACAATAAAGATGAGGGCAACAGACCGAACAATGTAAATAGTGTAAATAGTTACAATACCTCATCTCAGAAATACAGATAGATCCTGAAGAAGGTCGGAGCGTATAACGGCTGAAACGTCTTGAATGAGACAATAAAGATGAGGGCAACAGTTCGAGCACTGTAAATAGTGTAGTTACAAACAGTTACAGAAATATAGACACACATGTAAGATGGAATTTGGCATACACAACTTGACAATGTTAATTATGCACAGAAGACCTGTGATCGAATAAATCGAATGTGACTCAATAAAGCAAGAAGAAATAAGTTAATAAATAGGCCTTAGGATGACGATGAAAAATACAAGAAGCCAAACAAAATTGCAGAAACCATATAAAATGAATAAACAGCTGGACAATATCGATTGTCGGATACATAGGACCATTCCTCAGCTGAACTAAAGAAAAACACAAATCAATGAATCAACAGACCAGGAAACTCGTAACCATGAACAAATCTTTACATCCGGGAGACTCGACACAGACAGATAATAATAATGAAAGGAAGATGGTAGAGGATACATTAGCATCAAAGACAGTATACGCATATCAATGCAACGATAATATTTTAACAATTCCCCAGTGAGTGCGACAAGAAATTTTTGAAAAATAATCGGCAAAGGAGAATACAAGGAAAGAAAAATTGGAAAATGGAATGTTCCACGAAGAATTTAAAACGAAGATAGAGAATATTGCAAATGAGAAATCATCGATCTGGCTTCTCAGAGAAAACCTAAAAAACATAAATACAATCTGACATCATCGCTGTTCAGCACAAGTGCATCAAAACAAACTATGCAAGGGAGAAGGTTTACAAAAGGTCCCCCGAAATCGTAAACGCTACACTCGAGAAGAAAGAATTAAACCAATAATTTACGTAATTGAAGAATATAGAAAATTGAACGAAAAACAGCATAAACCAAAATTGCAAGAAATTGGTAGTAACACCGCCCAGACCCGGTTACCGACATACATCCTGCAACAATTTTATAGGACTTTACAATAAACACAGACAAAATAATCAAAGCTAATGGTCCAGGCATAGTGATCAAAGACAGCAAAAACAGAATTAACTTTCTTAAAGATGTGAGAATTCCTGCAGACTGTAATGTATCTTTGAAGATCTTCAAAATATTATCAAAATACAAATATCTTGAAGTGGAAACCTCAAAATTGTGACACATGAAAATATCAATAATTTTAGTTGTAGTTGGAGCCCTCGGTTTGTTTGGAAAAGTTTCCGCTGGACTTATGTCTTAAAGATATACAAAAATTATATTTACAAGTACAGCTCACACCTTAGACTAAAGCTTATCAAATGCTGAGCAGAATAGACATAACTAAATCTTTACCACTTACACAATAATGGTTCATTCCTAAAGAGTCTGACAAAATGTGACATAATTTATCTCAAAATCGCAACATATTCTGATACAAAATAAGTTATATGACCTGAATGAAGAATACAAAAAAGAATCGAAAGTCAATACACACAAATACCTTCATGACAAAATGCAATTCCACTACCAATACGTCTCGCAAAATTTCCAACATTCAGCAAATGAGATATCTAAGAGTTTGAACTGGATTATTTCTCAGGTACTAGAAACTTTGACAAAAATAAATTAACTCAGGGTATATTTCAATTTATCCTTCACTACAAACTAAAGGACTATTTTTCGAAAGACATAATGGCGAAAATTATAATATTATTACAATCGATAACAATCAAGATTGTGGTCGAATATGACATTAATTGGGTTAATAAAAACCCTTCCTGATATCCAGAGAAAGTTTGTGGGGGGACATTCACATTCAAACAATAACAAAAATCCGGAATAACCTTACCACTTTGCAATGTCACGCACTACGCCATCTCGTCATCACTGAAACGGGATCCAAAGTATTACGTACTGAACAACAACGAAAAAAAACAACTCTTTTTTTACGCCCTTCCAAATATACACAAAAAGTTTTTTTAAATTTCCTACATTCTCTCTCGCTCTCTTTCTCTCGTTCTCTCTCTCACTCGCTCTCTCACTCTCCCTCTCTCTCTCTCTCTGTCTCCCACTCTCTCTCTCGCTCTCTCGCGCTCCCTCTCTCTCTCGCTCTCTCGCTCTCGCTCTCTCGCTCTCTCTCTCTCGCTCTCTCTCTCGCGCTCTCTCTTTCTCACTCTCTCTGGCTCTCTCGCTCTCTTTCTCTCACTCTATCTCTCGCTCGCTCTCTCCCTCGCTCTCTCCCTCGCTCTCACTCTCTCTCTCACTCTCTCTCCCGATCTCTCTCTCTCTCTCTCTCTCTCTCTCTCTCTCTCTCTGTTTGGTAGCGGATATTAATGTTGCACTGCAAACATCTCTGGCTAGATGGCTTTCTACTTCCTGTGATAAAATGGCCTTATTCTTACGTCCGCGACACGTTTGAATTTATTTCTAAAATCTGGAGCCCCCGCTGTTCGTTTCAAGGTCCTCGACAAAATGCAGAGATGGATATGCAATGTGATCGGTCCTGATCTGGCATCTCGTCTACAGTCACTTTCTCCCAGACGTGCCGTCGATTCCCTCTGTCTTTTCTACAAATATTTTCACAGTAACTGATCCCACGAGCTACTTTTGCTGGTTCCCAAACTTCATGAATTTAAACGTGCTACTAGATTGGCATTTCAGTCCCACCCTTTCACTGTCGAAACTGTTAAATGTAGCTGTCTCTTCTACTCCAATGTCGCACTTCCCATCTGTGGAATTCCCTTCCTCTTACTTGCTTTCCTGATAGCTATAATCTTCAATTATTCAAATGTAATGTCAATCGAAATCTTCAGAGCCTTGATCTATTCCCCGTCCTTCTCTTCATCCTTTCTTCTACCACGACTCTTTACTCTTGCTCCCACTCTCTGTAGCCCCTTGCGTGCTATTGACACTCCCGCCTTGCTTGTGGTGAAATGCTTGAAAAAATAATAAGTAAATAAATAAATTCTCAGAACGAAAAATGATTTTCATGATTGCTTTTTAGTCACAATGGATGTTTCGTTCATTTATCCTAACATTGATCGTGGTGAACAGGCATGTAGCAAAGCATTTGCGAAACGCAAAACAAAACTATTCCGCCAGATTTTCTATAGGAATTATTTGGTTCGTTTTGTAATGGAACACAATGAAATTTGGTCAAATTTTTTTACTACCAAACAAAAGGATGTGCAATGGGAACCCAAATGAACCCTACTTTTGCGAATGCTTCTGTGACAAACTTTGAAGAGACACAACTTGCATCTTTCAAATCACAGTACGGCTATGGACCAATACATTGGCTATGATGTGCTGGTTATATTTCCTTCATCTTGGAAAGTATACAAAAAAAATGTTGCTACATTCTTTGTAATTTTGCGACACTTTTGCGCCCAAAACAATTTTCAATCGAAACATGAAATTCCCATTCAGTTTTTCAAAAAATGCTGTTGAACGTTTAGACACTAGATTAAAGTTCTCAGGGTCGCGAATTAAATAAATTGTCAATGGAATAGCTAAAAAAAAAAGATTGTCATAATTTTACCCCAGATCAAAACACCGCTACGAACATATTTCGCAAAAATATCTGCATTTTAAAAAGATCCATCCCAATCCAAAACGAAAAACATATATCAGACAAATTTTAACAGATACAAATGAACAGACTGAAAACTGAAAACTGAAAACCATTGGAGTTTCCGATCGTTGTGCTCAAAAAAAAAACGGCCACAGAAGGGGAACAGTTCATAAAGCAACCCTACGAGTCAAGTCAATTTTATCATTAATTCCATGCGATTTCTTTAAAAAGTGGAAATTGTGCTAATTCCAATTTGATATACGCCACTGGTCCAAACAAGACTTGATTTATGAGGGCTGCACAACTGAAAAATTAAACAAAAAATTTAATACCACAAGTCGATAGAACAATCAATAGAACTTGTAGAATATTTTATCACAAACGATCGAAACTACGACGAACACATCCTGAAAAAATATACAAGTCCTCCGAATTTTCAACTCTTAAAACGTATGAAGTAAATTACATATGCAAATTAATAAAGTCTTTCCCCGGAAGAATGAATAAAATGACAGAAGAGTTTCATAAGAATTACACTAAACTGTTTGATTAATCGCTCTTACTAATTAATCAACTGACGGAAAAAATTAAATGAGCACGCTCCCCGTCGTGTTAGTCGCGTTTTACTTGCATTCTGTTTATGCTAGCTGCGTTTCACGCGCTCAATCACGCTAAGTGCCTGTACAACTGTTTTTCTCAAAACAAGCAGCGTTTATAGAAAACTTGTTTTTATACTTGTATGTATTCTCGTTTGTATATATATATATATATATATATATATATATATATATATATATATATATATATATATATATATATATATATATATATATATATAGCATAATGAGAGGCCACGTATACTTTCTTGATATGTATATAATATCTGGATAAAATAAATGAAACAAAATTGGGTGTTTTTTTTATGAAAGTATTTATTTCTGTGTTTTTGTATATATTTAATATTTCAGACCACCTCGGTCCTTCCTCGGAAATCAAATGAGATACTGTGTCGTGAAGCGTGCATGTCCGCTAAAAATTCAAACAAAGTCGCATTCCACATTACGTGACATGCACGCTTCACGAAAAACGCTGTAAACAAACACACAAACACAGTATCTCATTTGATTTCTGAGGAAAGACCGAGGTGGTCTGAAATATTAAATATATACAAAAACACAGAAATAAATACTTTCATAAAAAAAACACCCAATGTTGTTTCATTTATTTTATCCAGATATTATATATATATATATATATATATATATATATATATATATATATATATATATATATATAAGTTGAAGACAGATAGGCTGTCAAAATATTGTTAAACATTGTTAAAAACTACTGTGTTTTTATTTTCTGGAAATCGCGCTCTTCTGGAAGTTTTGGTAAATATTGTTACGTCAATCATTTTGTTTAATAATAATAATAATAATAATAATAATAATAATAATAATAATAATAATAATAATAATAATATTGGCACCCACTGAATATAAAACCCGGCATGACAGAGTGGGCCAATATCTGCACTGGAAAATTTGCAACTCCTACGGGAAGGAAACTGAAAGAAACTGGTACGAACACCACCCAGACCCGGTTACGGAGATAGGACCTGTTACAATTCTATGGTCACTACACAATACACACTGACAGAACAATCAAAGCCAACCGCCCAGACATTGTTATTAAAGACCACAAACAAAATAAGTGCCTCCTTATTGATATGGCAGTCCCTGCAGACTACAATGTATGTTTGAAGATATTCGAAAAGCTGTCAAAATACAAGGTCCTTGAAATAGAAATCTCAAAAATGTGGCACATGGGAACATCAACAATCCCTGTTGTAGTTGGAGCCCTTGGACTGGTTGGAAAAGAATCAGTATGCTGATTGAAGGGATCCCTGGAAGTCCATGCCTCAAAGAGATACAAAAAATCGTTCTGACAAGTACAGCCCACACTTTACGAAGGGCTTTATCTATGTAATTATTTTTTTTTTTTTTTTGCAGTGGAAAGTGTCATGATCCCTGGGCGG
This sequence comes from Acanthosepion esculentum, assembly GCA_964036315.1. Classification (NCBI taxonomy): domain Eukaryota; kingdom Metazoa; phylum Mollusca; class Cephalopoda; order Sepiida; family Sepiidae; genus Acanthosepion; species Acanthosepion esculentum. Next base: position 6,742,383 of record OZ038520.1, read on the forward strand.
GACCCGGAAAGAAATGTGTAAACGCCAGATATCAAAGAAAATGAAAATAACAACAATAACGTCAATCATTTTGTTTAATAATAATAATAATAATAATAATTGCTGACAATGATACACAGACTTAGATACATGATATTAAGGTAGACTTACAGCACATGCCACAAAGATATTAATATAATCTTGATCGTATAAGGACTATGCCAAACTGGATAGCCGCCGCCCCTAGAATGGAATTCGGGAATTTGGGTTGAAGCGGTTTGCCAGCCTGCATAACAGAATTGTACAAGAATTAAATGAGTGTATAAGGGGAGAACAGTACTCATTATGAAGAATAAGATCAAAAGCTCTCATGTTAGTAATTACCGATCCATTTTATACATGAATTTGCTATGGAAACTATTAACTGATATGATACCAGAGAAGACTTATGAACATCTCTTGAGAAACAGCTTATTAACAGAAAAAAAGGATGCCATAAACAGATCTCTAGGCAGTAAAGACCAACTTGCGATTGATAAAGCTATGCTCCGAAACTGCAAGCGACCACGAACAAAAGGTTTATGGCTTGGATTGATTTTAAGAAGGCTTATGGTATGTTTCCCATTCCTGGGCACTGAAGTGCTTACAGATGTTCAGTGTAGCCAAAAATGCCATTAGCCTTATGCCAACCAGAATATATGAAGAGGAATCTTTACTTCTCATGCTTACTCTGGTCACTGGTTTTAGAGAAAGTAAACATTGGATACATCTTGGATAAGAACAAGCCGGGGACAAGCTCCTTTTTATGAATGATCTCAAACTCTTTACCAAGTGTGGGAATTATATTGACTCAGTAGTGCAAACGGTGAATATTTACTGCAAGGATGTTGGCATGAAGTTTGGAATATTGTAATGCGCTGTGCTGACGATTAAATGAAGGAAGAGATTCGCTAATATAAAGAATGAATGACCAACAGGAGATAACCTCTCTGACCCAGAGGAAATTGGTCACAAATACCTTGGTATCGTTGAGTTGGATGACATCCTTGGGAGGCAGATGTAAGAACTGATTGCAAAGACATAAGTGAAATGGTTACGGCTTCTTCTTAAGTCTAAGTTAAATGCTTGTAATTTTATAATCGCACTTAATAGCAGGGCTGTATCTGTGTTAAGTGAACAATGGCTGAGCTTCAAACTCTGGACAGAAAGAACTAAACACTGCTTATTAAGAATGCAGACCTGCACCAAAAGTCAAATGTGATAAGACATACTACAAAAGAATGTTGTAGAGGACTTAACAGCATTGAAGAGTGACTGTTTATGGTGACCATGACATCAAGACCAAAGAAATTGGAAAGCTTGGAAATTGACCTCCGGAATTATTATTGTGTCCAGTTACCATTGAGATGTGGGAGCGTTTATACCAGCAAATTTAAAACCTATATTAAGAGAATCAAAATAAGGCCTAGTGTAACATCGCTTAAGTTTGCATTCCTTGGCACTACAAATATTCTAAGACTTGATGAAGAATACACATAATGCAATATCTCTGGTTGAAAACGAAGATCCGTTCGAAAAAAAAGTAATAATAATAATAATAATAATAATAATAATAATAATAATAATAATAATAAGCTGCAAAATACATAAAAAAAGAAAGCAAAGACAAATGCAACCGACCAGATACAGAAACAATGTCAAGATAAACTGCTTCATGGCCAATACTCTGCCCGTACCAAACAAGCTGACGTAAACAAACCCTGTACCCATCAGTGGCTACGTAGTGCAGGGTTAAAAGCTGAAACAGAAGGTTTTATCCTTGCTGCACGTGATCAGTGCTTGTTAATTAGAAATTATCAAGCACACATACTAAAATACAGTGTTAGCCCAAAATGCAGGTTCTGTGATAATTACCCAGAAACAATCGATCATCTTGTATCAGGTTGCACGGTATTAGCATTCACTGAATATAAAACCCGGCATGACAGAGTGGGCCAATATCTGCACTGGAAAATCTGTAACTTCTACGGGAAGGAAACTGAAAGAAAGTGGTATGAACACCACCCAGACCCGGTTACGGAGATTAGGACCTGTTACAATTTTATGAGACTACACAATACACATTTACAGAACAATCAAAGCTAACCACCCAGACATTGTTATTAATTTTTTTTTTTTTTTTACGTTGGAAAATGTCATGATGCCATTTCTAACCCTAGGTCTCTGGGCAGGAGATGGAAAGAAATGAGTACACATCAGAAATCAAAGCAAATAATAATAATAATAATAATAATAATAATAATAATAATCTGTCTCCCCTTCTGTATTGTTTGTCCTTAATCCCCTTTACGCATGAACTGAACAACAGTAGCTATGGTTACAAAATAAATAACAAAATATTCAATCACCTACTCTACATGGATGATCTCAAACTCTTTGCCAAAGACGACAATGAGTTGAAGGGCCTCCTTAATATTGTAAAATACTTTAGTGACGACATAAGTATGAACTTCGGATTAGATAAATGTGCTAAAGTAACATTCAAGAAAGGTAGAATTTTAGAAGCACCCTTTATAGATTTAGATTTGTCACGAAGATTAGAGAATTGGAGCATGATGAAGCTTATAAGTACCTAGGAATTAGTGAGGGAGATGACATACAACACCCCCAAATGAAGGAAAAGGTATGAAAGGAGTACTACAGGCGTGTACGCCTGGTACTAAATACCGAGCTAAACTCAAAAAAACGAATATCAGCCATAAACACCTTGTCTGTTCCTGTGGTGCAATACAGCTTTAATGTTCTTAACTGGACCATACCTGAAATTAAGCGAATGGACGCCAAAACGAGAAAGCTCCTCACTTGCTACCGCATGCATCACCCCAAAGCTGATATTGATCGCCTGTATGTGCCCAGATCAGAAGGAGGCAGAGGACTAGTTCAACTAGAACTATCCTACAAAACTACAACAATTGGCCTCCAAAGATACTTGGAAAATACAGAAGATTGGATGATGGTATGTGTCAAGGAACATGAAAGTAGTAAGTGTCTTTACTCTGTAGTAAAGGAAGCCGACAAATTCAAAATGGAGTTTCAAATGGGCGCAGAAATGCAAATACATCACTGTACACCGACTGAAGCTGCAAAATACTTAAAAAAGAATGCAAAGACAAATGCAACCGACCAGGTACAGAAACAATGGCAAGATAAACCGCTCCACGGCCAATACTCTGCCCGTACCAAACAAGCTGGCGTAGACAAAAACCACACTTATCAGTGGCTACGTAGTGTAGGGTTGAAAGCTGAAACTGAAGGTTTTATCATTGTTGCACAGGACCAATGTTTACTATGGATTTCGTTAATCGGACTGACTGCTTTCCTCACAACGTTTCGGCCGTCTGATCCTCCGGCCTTCTTCAGGTGCATCTCGAACTCGGGAACCGTCGGTCTGGAATTTCGAACCCAACCCTTTATTGTTACGGGGGTACCATGTTCTCGTTCCATTAAGGCCATCGCTGCTGCTACTACTGCTTGACGCCATCGTTGCTGCTGCTGTGCTTCTATTATCGTTGTCACCGCTCTTGTTTGTCGCTGCCACTGCCTTTGCTCGGGATTGAACTCAGAACATCGGGAGAACTTGCAATCACTGTTTCAACGTCCTAGTCGCCTCGGCCATGTGTCACTGGGACGATCGTGTATGAATTTTTGGTATATTTAAACCTAAGTTGTTATTCTAGGTTCTCTCTTACGATTAGGGGTGCCCAAATCGTGTTCAGTTCTATACTTGGTCTGCTCAGGAGGTTGTTATGTCCTAGCATAAAAATATAGACAATTACTGGACCAATGTTTGTTAACTAGGAATTATCAAGCACATATACTAAAATACTGTGTTAGCCCAAAATGCAGATTCTGTGATAAAAAAATCCAGAAACCATTGATCATCTTGTATCAGGTTGCACGATATTGGCATCCACTGAATATAAAACCCGGCATGACAGAGTGGGCCAATATCTGCACTGGAAAATTTGCAACTCCTACGGGAAGGAAACTGAAAGAAACTGGTACGAACACCACCCTGACCCGGTTACGGAGATAGGACCTGTTACAATTCTATGGGACTACACAATACAATCTACACTGACAGAACAATCAAAGCCAACCGCCCAAACATTGTTATTAAAGACCACAAACAAAATAAGTGCCTCCTTATTGATATGGCAGTCCCTGCAGACTGCAATGTATCTTTGAAGATATTCAAAAAACTGTCAAAACAAGGACCTTGAAACAGAAATCTCAAAAATGTGGGACATGGGAACATCAACAATCCCTGTTGTAGTTGGGGCCCTTGGACTGGTTGGAAAAGAATCAGTAGGCTGATTGAAGGGATCCCTGGAAGTCCATGCCTCAAAGAGATACAAAAAATTGTTGTGACAAGTACAGCCCACACTTTACGAAGGGCTTTATCTATGTAATTTTTTTTCTTTGCAGTGGAAAGTGTCGTGATGCCATTTCTAACTTTAGGTTCCTGGGCGGGACCCGGAAAGAAATGTGTAAACGCCAGATATCAAAGAAAATAATAATAATAATAATAATAATAATAATAATAATAATAATAATAATAATAATAATAATAATAATGTGTTAACCCAAAATGCAGATTCTGTGATAAATATCCAAAAACAATTGACAATCTTGTATCAAGCTGAACAGTATTAGCGCCCACAGAATATAAAACTCGCTATGAGAGAGTGGGCCAATATCTGCACTTTATACAACTTTTAAGGAAAAGACCCGGTTACAGACATAGGACTTAACAATTTTATTGGATTTTAGAATACACACAATCAAAGGTAATCGCTCAAACATCGTGATAAAAAATCACAAGAATAGAATGTGCTTTCTTATTGACATGGCAGTTCCTGCAGGTTGTAATATGTCTCTGTAGAAATTCAAAAAATCTACCAAAATACATCTTGAAGTGGAAATCTCAAAATTGTGGCACATGAGGACATCAACAATTCCTGTTGTAGTTAGAACCCTCGGTTTGATTGGAAACGTTTGCGATAGACTCATTGAAGGAATATATGGTAGCCCACGTCGTAAAGAATTACAAAAATTGTATTAACAAGTACATATCACAAATTACGAAGAGCTTTATCTATGTAAAATGTGTGTAATCTTACGTTGTTGTATTTTTATTTTTTTATAAAAATGTTCAGTGGAAAATGTCATGAAGCAATTTCTGGTCTTAGGTCTCTGGTTGGGACCCGGAAGGAAATGTTTATAAAACAGAAATCAAAATAATAATAATAATAATAATAATAATAATAATAATAATAATAATAATAATAATGTAAGATTATAAAGATCTGCAAATTGAAGTAACAAAATATGGAAACTTAAAATTAAGGCTATCCCTGTTGTGATAGGGTCATTGGGTATGATAAAGAAAGGGTACCGAAAATCATGTAAGTAAAATTCTTGGGCACTTCAGGATCTCAGAACTACAAAAGATTACTTTGTGCGGAACTGTACATGTCATCTGCAAAACCCTCTCCTTCTAAACGAAACGTCCCCAATGTACATAGATAACTCTCCGACAGTCCCTGTTTTACTCATAGACCCAAGAGGGGACTTGGTAATTAGGCACTTGAAATTACTTTCTGGTAAAATGATACCATACACACAACAATAACAATAATAATAATAATGATGATGATGATGATGATGATGATGATGATGATGATGATGATGATGATGATGATGATTAAATTAGAGTTAAGATCATTGAAGAGAATTCTTTCACTTTTTCTCTAACGATTACAATGTAATGAGTGTTATATTTGACCGCATCATCAACAATATTATTTTATATTGTGTTTAAAGGATAATAATGCTAATAAGTAGGAAGAAAATTCAGGATGCGAATTGATAGAAAGATATAAAGACGGTTACGAAAAAATGTTATGAAAAGAAAAGTAGAAAATTATTAATTGAAGCTCAAACAACGCCATAAAAATAAATTATGCATATAAAAACCAAGACAGATAACCGACAGGAAACTCAAAAATATATACTGTGTGTAAAGAGATAAGACCACCAATCAAATAAACGAATACAAGTTAGTCCAAAAAGAATGTAATGTATGCTTAAATGGGTGGTTATGTTGATCCACTGGTAATTGTGCAAATGAGAAAAATAATATGCACAAATCAGAATACGATTTAAAAATTAAAAGCATAAAATTATCTGGGATAAATCTAAATTGTTCACACAAACCAAGTCATGGGAGTAGAATTTATTATTATGATATTATTATAAAATATCCCAAACTGTGATATTCACTGTCCTGGTAGGACTACAGAGGAAAATTAAGTGAAAATCTAAGTATTGGGTTCTGACTAAAAAAAAAAAAAAAAAATTAATTTGTCGCGCATGAAAGTGACTTGTGTCAAACGTTGTTGGAGTACAGGGGGAAATGTCAAAGAACTTCAAGAAATTCGTGAAAGAATCGAGAATATCCTGGTAACTTAATTGTTAAAATGGGCTACAATATTGAGGATACTTGCTGTCATTTGATCCCCACTGAAAGCCACCAGGGGTTTGAAGATTCGTTTATATTTTTAAGTAGTAGTATTAGCACTTTAATTAGGGAATCTGTTCACTCAGAGCGTCTTCAATTTTCCGTTTTAATTCACGTGTGCGCGTATTTAAATATATTTTTGATAAACAAAGTGTGAAGAGTTATTTTTTATTTGTTATCAATAACTGCCAAGTAATCTTCACGATCGAATGGTTTATCTTTTGTATTTCTTTAAACTTGCGCTGTTTCTAAAACGCTCCACAGATATAAAAGTTGTTTTTGTTTTAGTTTTTTTGAATATATTATTACTACTATTATTAAAATTTTAAAAAATTGTTATCTATTGTAATTAAAAGGTCTTTCTAGTGACTACTCTCGCTCCCGCCATTATCTCTTGCTTCTTTTATATTTTTCTTACTTACAAACTACACTATTACATCCTCATCAGCATTATTATCACCGTTTCCGTCACTATTATTTAATTATCTCCATTATTGATATTATCATTATTATGAAGATTCGTCGTTATTATCACCGTAACTATAACCACCCTGTTTTGGAGGAGTAATCAATTCATATTATTATCATTTTTACTCTTATCCTTATTATTGTGGTTGCAAATTTAATGTAACTTGCTATTATTAGTTTTATTATCTTTATTTAATAATAAAAGCAATTAGAACTTTTTCATTTTTTTTCATCTTCCCCGTTCTCACTATCATGCTTTACTTCTTCTTTTTTCTTTTTCTTTAATCGTTTTTCTTTTATATCAATGCTATTGATAATGAGAAAACAACAAGAGCAACAACAACAACAACAACACATGTCTCCACCACTATTACTAGTGCTTCAGTAAAGTTTTTAATTTTTTATTTCCCTAAATAATAATATTGTTAATATTTAGATCTAGCAAGAAGCCTTTTCTCCTTTAAAATTTATTTATAATAATAATAATAATAATAATGAAAATAATAATAATAATAATAATAATAATAATAATAATAATAATAATAATGAAAATAATAATAATAATAATAATGAAATTAATCATAATAATAATAAGGAAAATAATAATAAGGAAAATAAGGAAAATAATAATAATAATAATAATAATGAAAATAATAATAATAAAAATGAAAATAATAATAATAATAATGAAAATAATAATAATAATTATAAAGGGTAGAACTAACACCATCATTACCACTATTACAATACAGTATCTATTGTTTCTATAATATTATTATTATTATCATTATCATTATTGTTATTGTTGTTGTTGTTGTTATCATTATTATTATTATTATTATTATTATTATTATTGTTGTTGTTGTTGTTGTTACCAAAAATTCTTATCATCATTATTAGTAGCGTCATGAAGGATTTTACAATTAGGTCGCCCATCTAGCCGGCAAGTAGATAAAAAGACTGCAAATTAAAATATTGACACCCCGCCTCTCTCTCGCCATTTGATAGCACGACTCACATTGCACATGTGTTACGAAATCATTAAATACTTTGCATTATAGTTCGGGATTCACCCTCGGGGAAATTAGTTTGTGGATGCAGGTATGAAATCCAACGCCACTGCCATTATTATCGATCGATCGATCGTAGACTGCTGGGTGTATAAAGGAAAGAGAGTGGGTGAGCATATGGGTGAAGGAGAATAGTGATGTATTGAGATGAAAAAGGGAGTAGGTATTTGGGAGGAGTGAAAGGAAGGTGCACATAGGGAGAAGTGAGGAAAGGATATTGATGTAGGGACACCGGCGTGAGAGGCAAGGAAAGATGAAAGAGGGTTGTGTTGTGAGAGGCAAGGTTGGGGGTAGTGATAGGGTGCGGGTGGGATTTAAGATAACAGATAGGAAGTACATGAGATAATGAAGTTCCAGCGTTATAGCTCAGTGGGAAAGTATAGGACTGCAGGCTTTAAGGAACAAAGTTCAATCTCAGGCGCAGTCTATGTGAGTATTGTTACCATGAGTCGGACTTCAAAGCCTATAAAGCGGGCTCTTATCACTCGCGGTTAGTCTTGTACTTGTAAAGTTCTTGATAACTAAGTGATATAAATGGCTGCACAAGATAAAAATAACGATCAAGAGTAGATGGATAGCGAAAGTGAAATGTCAATAAAAAGGTGTCAAAAACAGAAATAGAGTTAGATTTTATGGTTTATTCCTATTTATCTAGTTATTTATGCTGTTTATCAACCGTTTTATCCCTGACTACTGGGAAATAACAAACATGCATATTTGTTATTTGGATAACGGTCATCTTTATACGCTTATTCCACAACCAAGTCATAAGTAAGATTAAACGAAAATTAAGTGTTTTAAGATAAATCGTATGACACATTTAAATAGAATAAATAACAATTAATTTCTTTTAACTTCTTAGCAGAAGCTCTGTTAACCATCATCAATTTTTCTAGTATCATTTCATTTATCTTAATTTCCGGTATATTCTATCGCAAAGTTCCAAGCCGCCATCTTGTGGACAACGCAGTTCGCATCTATAAACGTCAGTACTGACACTTAGACTCTGACAAAAGAAAGCGACAGCCTACCAGATACAGAAACTCAAATTTAATCATATACTTTTTTTTTCAGAATATAAGACGCACTCGTGTATAAGACGCACCCTTATTTTGTACATAAAGTTTTGGAGAAAAAAATATACAATCGTATGGAAATATTTTTATTAAACAAAAATTCAATCTGATACTTGAAAAGTTAATATATATTGTTCTAGTGAAAAAAGAATTCAAAACATTAAAATGAGAAAATACTGTAAATTAAAAAGGTTTACAGTTTTTAATCTGGATTAAAATTTATTAAATCCTTATTGCTTTCACTATAGTTTAGAAAGGAATCACACATGTTCTCAATGGATCCAACTTTAAGATCAAAGTGAATGTCATCCACGTTCTGATCTATTGCTAACACGTTCTTCTTCTATGTGCCGTGTCCCTTCAGGGCATGAGCGATCAGGGCTATCCACATTGTCGTTTTCTTTGTAGCTCTTAGCAAATTTTGTCTTTTTGCTATGTCTCCTAACCTTTGTTCCACCAACCATTTATGCAAGCTCTTTAGATAGTTTTATTGTCTGCCTTGCTTTCACTATGTCCTGTCAGTGTCAAATTTTCCAAGCCTCCTTTCCTCATTGTGTGCCTTAGAAAGTGTCGTTTTTGTTTCCATTTTATCTTAAACTTCGTCGTTGCTCACATGTTCGATCCATGTTATCCACGGCATCTTTCTGTAGTAACGGCGTTCATGGCATCAAGTCCTTTCTTCATCTGTGAGATGATCCATCATTCAATATCATATAGGAGGAAAGATATTACATAATTCAGTACTTTTTTTCTTTGTTTCTCACGAGAGTTTCCTGTTTCTTAATACTTTGCTTAGCTTTTTGAAGGCACTTTCACTATTTCAGTGTCGCTTTTTCCGCCCTCTCATAAACACTCCCTAGATATTTAATTTTTTATATTTGCTTGATTTTGACAACTTCAGTTTGTAAATCGTATACTAGGCTATTCTTTTTTGCTGACAACCATACATCCAGTCTTCTTACAAGTGATGCGTAGTCCTTTCTTCTCGCTTTAGTACTTTTTGTAGGATTTCCTGTAGTTTTCTTTCTGTATCTGCTATGAACACACTGTCATCAGCATATCTAATATTGTTAAGATTGTGACCGACAGTTAGCAAGAACTATCAGTAATTTGTGTTATATGAACCAATACCAATGTTAATCTCTTAAACTCTACTCACATAACATCCCCTTTGCATTAAAAATTATTTTCAAAAAATAGACAGTACTTGCCTACTCTGATCCACAACCCATTCGTAGTTTATTTTCGAGACGTTACTATTTTGTTTCTTTCCCTCCGAAATTGTGTTTACACTTTGATTCATATTTTTGGCAATTAGAAGCACAGACTAAGTCTTATAGCTTTGGCAGCAATCGATCTAACAGAAGGACAGCTTTGAATTCAACACCTACGACAATGTGTTAAATAGACACATCAACCCACAATTGGCGAAATATGATGAGTATGGCTACACCTGTGAAGTCAATCGGAGGTCGGGGAGTGAGAAAGCTTTGGATCTGGATTTTGGATCTGAATTTTGGATCTGGATTTTAGATCTGGATCTCGTTCATATCTTCAGTACATAGAATGGATAAAGATTTTTATATCAATTTTTGTGGGGCGAAAATGATCGTCTTATATACTGAAAAATACGGTAGTTACTTTCTTTAAACGCCTCTATCTTTAACGTTTGTTTACATACTACACCAAAATGTTAATGTATAAGTTAGTAATGATTCCAATTTTCTTGTATGCCTCTGAGACCTGGGAAAGTTATCGATGACATCTGAAATTCTTTGAAAATTTTCACTAGCGTTGTCTTCAAAGTATCTTGAAGATCAGTTAGGAAAACAGAAGAACTAACGTCGGCGTAGTGGAACAAGCTAAAATGATCAGCATTGAATCCATCGTCATAAAAACATCAACATTGATGGAGTGCGCATCTGGTGCGAATGGATGCTAAACGGATACCAAAGGAAATCTTTTACTCCCAACTCAAAGAAGGAAATCGGAAAAGTAGGAGGTCAAAAGAAGAGATTCAAGGACATTCTAAAACCAAACACGAAGAAATGTACCATCGGCATCAACAGGTTGGAATCCAGTGCCATGGACATAAAGATGATGTCGATAAAAAGGATAAAAAAAACCAAGGCCTAATCCACCATCTGGAACAACCTGTCCTCAATGTCGAATGACCTTTAAAGCTATATCATTAGCTATATCAAAGGCTACGAACCCAACTGACTGCGGTAAACAGAACAAGACCATTATCCTCAACCTCGAGGGATAGACACGACATACGTTAGTGATATTATTAATATGAAGTTACTAGTTTGTTGCTGTCGTATATTGGCGTAAATCAATGGAAATTCTGTTCTTAAGGTATGGTATCAAAAACACTCCTCAAAGCTCGAAAAAATTTGGGAGAATAAATGATGCCAGTTCTTCGGTGGTCTACAATCTTGGTCTCAATTCCAATTCTCGTCATGCGTTGTTTTTAATTTTCTACAGTCTATTATTGTTGTTGTTGTTATTATTATTATTATTATTATTATTATTATTATTATTATTATTATTATTATTATTATTATTGTCATCGTCATTATACTTTGATTTCTGCTATGGTCACACTACCTACCAAGTCTGCGGAAAGACCTAAGGCAAGTAGTGGTGTGTTGTTATGGCTACATTTCATGATTTGTTTTTCCAACTTCTATCCCATCACTAGTGTTACATGAACAATTTTCTTCTTAGCGTGTGAGCTGTACTTATCAAGACAATTTTTTGTATTTCTCTTAAGAAGAGATTTACAGGGACTTTTTCAGTGTGTTGCTGCGTTCAATTTTTTTTTTATCATTCCAAGTGCACCAACTATCACTGGTAGTATTCTTGTTTTCAATTTTCATATTTTTTTCTATTTCGAGTTCTTTATACTTTGATAGTTTTTCAAATTCCTTGGTTGTTATGCTACAATCTGCTTTTATTATTATTATTATTATTATTATTACTACTAATACTATTATTATTACTACTACTACTATTAATATTATTATTATTGTTACTGGATAAAGCATTCTGACTTCTTATCCATTTTAACTACTATTTCTTTCATGAAATGTCAGTCTAAAAGAATTCATAAAAAAAGTAACTGAAATGAATTTGTAAGTATTTGAATAAATGAAATAATAATATACGAAAATATATAAAAAATGAACATGTTCATTACACTTTTACAATATGTGCGTACGGGACATATTTATATATAAACGCTTATATAGAATCAAATTTTTACGATAAAGTGTTTACATATTGTTGGTCCATCAAAAGGATTTTTAAAAAAATACTGTATTGGCTACTCTTTACCGGACGCACTATCTTGGTGGAAGACTAAGATTTCAATGCAACAATTAACTAAATGGAATAATTGACTAAAATATTGATGTAATCGCATCACAATATTTTGACAAATACAACTCCGACCACGTCACGAAGTACCATAACTGAACTAGTGTTTTACTATTTTATCTATTGTTATTTGTAAATAGATTAAATATAAAATTGCTTACTGGATGCGAATCTAAAAAAAATAAATTATTAATTTTTATTCTTTGTTTGTTCGGTGGGGGGGTGGGGGGGGGTCATTCTTCGCCACCGTAATTATCAATTCCATTGACTTCCTCTAGGTCCGCGTTCCCGGTAAATAGTTGATAAACCGTGGGCTCTGTGTGTGTGTGTGTGTGTGTGTGTGTGTGTGTGTGTGTGTGTGTGTGTGTGTGTGTGTGTGTGTGTGTGTGTAATTGTGTGTGTGTGTGTGTAATTGTGTGTGTGTGTCAGTTGTCTTTTTATAAATATACACCATTACTGCTCCTGTCTTTCAGCATGATGGAGAATTTTTAACTCTGTCATAACAACGATGTCGAATTACCTAAATTTTCAATCACTTTCGTGGACAAATGCCAACATTGATCAGGATCCAGTTTTGAACCCTGATGTTTACAAACGCCATGAGGCTAGTTTTCTCCAAACACGGATGTCCTTCTCGCGAGAATGTCCCAGTTGCAGTTGTCTCTTTCTGATTGATAACAGCAGTTTCCTTATAGTTACTATTTTCCTTAAAATTTCCCCACTTATTTATATATTATGTTAATGTTATTCTTAGCATTTGTCTGTAGAAATACATCTTAATCGCTACGACTCTCCTCTTCTTATATGAAGAGAAGGTATGATATTAACTACTACATAAGAGATATTATATAGAAATACAACATTTTATTCTTTGTTTCTAGCGAAATTTTCCTATCTCTTGTGGAGGATTCACTAGACAGCAGAAATCAGCCTTGTGTTCAAGGAGATAAAACATACTTGACAGGAAATAAAACATACAGAAATAACAGGAAAAACATGGTAAATCGTATGTTAATTTCATACAATTTATATTTTTGTGTGTATTGGCGTATATATTTTTTACGTTATAATTGTTTTATGGTACATGTGATAAAAGGGAGAATTTACTTCATAGTATTACACGCCACATCACAGAGAGAAGTCGGACACATGTTGCCCGTACCAAGGTTCGTGATGGAGAAACAGAATTTAACGTCTTTTCGCAGGATTTCCGTATTTCCGACAGGAACAGTTTTTGTTGCATGCTGGGAGAGTTTTAGTATTTTTTTTTTTTTATTTAATTTATTTTATACAACGTTTTTTATGTTATTGCTTTCTTTTATTTTATTTATAATTTTCATTATTATTATTATTATTTTATGTTTTATTTTTGTTTATTTATCATAATAATGATATCCCTACATTCTTAATATGTTACTGAACTACCCAGATTTTTACCTGCTTGATTTTAACATCTCCAATATGTAGCTCACATTGTACTGTTCATGTATGGCGAATTTTTAACACTGTCGTAACAACAATGTCAATATGACCTAAATATAAATCGGGTTTGACCCCCGATGTTTACAAACGCTATGAGGCCAGCTCATCATTTAAAAGGGATTATAAAAAAAAAGGAAAACACTTCGATTCGATTCTCACAACCCTCTTTATGCCCGTTTAATTCCAGCCGAATAAAACAAGAAGGGTTTAGAAGTGTGTTTAGCTAGCTGTTCAGTCAACAGTCTTTTCTGTTTACTCCCCTTTACTACTTTGTCTAGCAGTTACGTCAATGTTCTTTCTCGGTCTGCCATCAACACAATGTCATCTGCGTATCTTATGCTTTTGAGATTACGTCCACCAATAATACATCCAATCTGGATTATCTAGCTTTCCTAGATTCGTCTTCTAGCTTTCTTAGATATGTCTCGTTATATAAATTGAATCCTGGAGAGAATCCAAAACTCTGGCACAACCCCGACAGGAGGAGGGAATGGTGAACAATTCAGCAAGTCATGCCCCAACGACTCCTTCCGGGGTTAAGGGCGAAAAAAGAAAAAGAATAGATTGAATAAATCTGGTCCGAAGACGCATGTATATTTTTGGGGTGGTGATTAATTAAAATTTCATCGACTTCTCTAACACTGTCACATGAACCTGACGCATTATCAATTTCGGTAAAGTAATCAATATAGCCTAAAATTTAAGCTATATCTTCTTTACTGCTTTTCGAAGAATCCAGGCGCAATATAAGATTGAATTTTGGTGTGTTGATCATTTGATTTGTTTTTTACGGTTTATCAACCCTTTGTTGGTTATTTAACGACGAAACATGGATTGTAATTTTTTATTTATTTTTATTTTTTTTTTTTTATTTTTTTTTTTATTTTTTTTTTTTTTTGGCAAATGGATATTGCATTAGCATTTTTTTTAGAATAACCAGAATTTCTAAATACAAGCTCTACATGCCTCGGGTGGAGCGAATATGGACTCATACGCAAATGGTTTTTGTGCATATACGCAAGTGACTAGAAATAGTGCACGTGCAGTAATAGCGGGTGTTTATTAAAAAAAAAAGGTTCACGTATGGCGAATTTTTAACACTGTCGTAACAACGATGTCGATATGACCTAAATATAAATCGGATTTGACCCCCGATGTTTACAAACGCTATAAGGCCAGCTCACCATTTAAAAGGGATTATAAAAAAAAAGAAAACACTTCAATTCGATTCTCCCAACCCTCTTTATGTCAGATTAATTCCATCCGAATAAAACAAGAAGGGGTTTAGAAGAAGGAAAGAACAAAGTGAGACTAGAGCCATTGAACAGGTGGTAAACAATTTATAAATAGAAAAAACACTGGGGAAAAAGGAAAGAAAAGGAAAGGAAAGGAAAGGAGGGAAGGAGGTAGTGAATGAGT
The DNA here is from genome assembly GCA_964036315.1 of Acanthosepion esculentum. Taxonomy (NCBI): domain Eukaryota; kingdom Metazoa; phylum Mollusca; class Cephalopoda; order Sepiida; family Sepiidae; genus Acanthosepion; species Acanthosepion esculentum. The sequence goes on from OZ038520.1 coordinate 6,757,844, forward strand.
GACTGAGGGAAAGGAAAGAAAAGGAAAGGAAAGAACAGGAGGGAATGAGGGAAGGGGAAGGAAAAGAAAGGAGGGAGTGAGGGAAAGGAAATGAGGAAGGGAGGGAAAGGAAATGAAAGGAGGGAGTGAAGGAAAGAAAAAGAAAGGAAAGGAGGGAGGAAGAGAAAGGAAAGGAAAGGAAATGAAGGGAAAGGAAAGGAAAGGAAAGGAAAGGAAAAGAAAGGAAAATTCGCATTGAATAACAAGAATTATGACCAAGAGAAGAAATCGGGAAAGGATCGTGGTACACAGAGGTTGCAGCTGATATTGTGACGTATAACAAAGGAGATCATCTATGTAACGTATCCCTTCAGGATGTGGGCGATCATGTCTCTCCACAACTCGCTGCCCTCCATGTCCCTTATGTCCTGTGAGTGTCATTTTTCCATGAGTTCCTTATCCTTATATTCCCAGAAATTTCAGCTGTCTCTTCCTTATTATATATAAATGTGGTTTTTGTTCCCATTTTCCTTAAAACGTTCCTTACACGCTTCGTCCATGGTATTCTCATCATCCATCTGTAGAACCATATTTCTATTGCCTCATGTCTTCTCTTCGACTTGAGGAAATTATCCAGCATTCATTGCAATATAGGAAGATTGATAATACATAATAGTTCAGTACACTTTTTTTGTTTCTTCTTAATTCTTTGCTTAACTTTTGGAAGGCATCTTTCACTATCCCAATGCGGCTTCAGATTTCGGTGTCACATTTTCCCGACTTTGTTCCTAGATATTTAAACTTTTGTACTTGTTTGGTTTTGATATCTCTAATTCGTATTTCGTACTTCAGGCTTTTTCTCTTGTTGACAACCATACATTCTGTCTTCTTACAATTGATATTCAGTCCTTTCGTCTTGTTTTCCTTTAGCTGCATTGCAGTTTTCTTTCTTTGTCTGTCATCAACACAGTGTTATCTGTAGGGTCTCCAGCTACCTTAGAATAACCTCGCTGCAGAGACTGAATAAAATCGGTGAGATTAGGCATCCTTGTCTTAAATCCCTTTCTCTTTTACGGAGATGACTCAATCCATTTTCTATCCGTATGCAAGCAGTTTGCTATCATTTTAAGTTCTAGGTTAATCTAATATCATTCCCCAATGGATATAGTTTTCCTAACACTTCTTACAGATCTTGGTCCTGTACCTTGTCAAATGCGTTTACGTAATCTATAAAGTACACATCCTTTTTGCATTTGGTTTGCACTCTCCTATATTATTCTGACCGTGAACATATCATTACTCATTTTAGTGTCCTAGTCAAAACCACAATGATCTTGCGTCATTTTCAGTCTAATTCTGCTTCGTGCTTTATTAATCAGAATTCGGATTATTAGTTTGCTTATGTGGCTCATGGAGTTGGCATTCATCTGTGCCTGGTTTCTTAGGTAGCCCTACAAAGAGGGATCTTCTGAGGTCTTTCGGTATGTCACCACTATCGTATATATTGTTCCAGTACCGATATTACTTCAGGCCTCAATATTTCTGATCTTTCCCTATTTTTGTGCATTGTTATTCTCTATCTCCCTCTCTCTATCTCTCTCTCATAACTTCCTCTCTTTCTCCCCTCTCTCTCTCTCTCTCTCTCTCTCTCTCTCTCTCTCTCTCTCGACATATATAGAGAGATAGTAAACGTAGACAAATATTCGAATCGACAGAAAAAAAACGTTTTAGGCCTTATTTTTCTTTAATTAAATTTCTCGGATGTTCAGGTCGGTAGACGAAATAAAATAATGTTTTTAATAAGTGAAATGTCTACTCAAATATGGGTATCCAGCAAAAATAACGTTTAAATTAATGAAAACATGTCGGATTAATTGCATTGTTTACATTTCGGCTACGAAACTGAACAGTGATGACTTTCGAAGAAATCTGAACGGATTAAATGTATTTTTTTAAAAGAAGATAAAACCTTGCTTAATTATGAAACTTTTCGTAGCCGAGTAGTCAAAAGTAAGTCGGATCAAATGACGGTTTCTCTTGCACAGGGAGACGCAGGTTCGAATCCTACCAGAGGGCAATATTTTATTTACGATTTTTCGAATGTTCAGACCGGTAGACGAAATAAAATACTGTTTGAAATAGACGGAACGTCTAATCAAATATGGGTATCCGCTAAAAACAAAGTTTAAAGTAATAAAAGAAATTTTAGTGTATAATTTTTAACACACTACGCTTTAATTACGAAGAATAGCACCAAATGACCCGAACGTCATTATAAGATAATTTAAAAGGATTAATTAGTGTGTTTATTAATTATTTTACGCTTGTTGTATCATTATATTAACGTTAGGTTTTATATTAATTTCGCTTATTTTTATTTTTATAAATACCATATTTTTCATTTATCTAATAATTCTGCAATCGAAATATAAAATATTAATATATAACAATATGATTAGAATATAAAATTAATAATTCTTTAATTGAGAAAAAACAATAAGAAACGTTTGCATAATCACAAATGTTATTGATTTAAAATTTAAAATTAAAATTGGGTATTAAAAATTTATACGAAATTTGCTACGTCTAGCACAAAAGTATAAATGTGCAGCACCCAGTAAAATCGGAGTCGCTGAAGTTGTATTGGTTTGCAAGATTCTTATGCTATTATTCTATCACGCAGAGGTATTTACTAGATTTTCTAATGAGGTATTTACTAGATTTTCTAATGAGGTATTTACTAGATTTTCTAATGAGGTATTTACTAGATTTTAAATCAATCGTTATCTATTCTCATAATCCACATAATCTCCACAATTCACAGATAATAAAGAAAATGGAAAATGCTGAGAGACATGACCACCTCTATCCACCCAAAAACTGGAGTAGATAACAGAAAATCATTCCGTAAACTTTCGCAATGTGTTATGGCAATTCACAGATTATAAAGAAAATGGAAGATGCGGAAAGCCATGACTACCTCTATAACCAAACGACTGCATCCTCAGAATATAAAGAGAGCTCTGAATTTTAAAAAAGTCCTGGCGTAGGCAACAGGTAATCATTCCGTAAACTTTCACAATGTGTTATGGAAATTCACAGATTATAAAGAAAATGGAAGATGCGGAGAGCCATGGCTACCTCTATAACCAAACGACTGCATCCTCAGAACATATAGAGAGCTCTGAATTTTTTAAAAATACTGGAGTAGGCAACAAGAATCATTCTGTAAACTTTCGCAATGTGTTTTGGCAATTCACAGATTATAAAGAAGATGGTACATTCAGAGAGCCTTGACCACTTCCAGACCCCATAAAAACAGCTTTGAATTAAAAAAATAAAAATAAAATAAAATAAAAAACTGGAGAAGGCTACAGGAACCCATACTCAACTTTCCCAATGTGTCATGGCAATTTATAAATAAAACAAGTATTCTGTAGAGAGCATGTTTGCCTACGTCCTAAAGATACATAGCATTTTAAAAAAAGCTACAAAGACACAAATATAGAACACCCATGGTGGATCATACTCTTTCAAGTATTATTATTGTGCCGATTTAAATATCCGACAACTGTTTCATTGATTCTTAATTATGTTTACTCAACTTACATAATTACGGTGTTAAAGCCTGAAGCACACATTAAGGATTAACTTAATACAACTCAACGTAGCCATTGTCTTGCTGGTTAATCATTGGTTCATGAAAATATTTAAAGTTTCTTCAGATTAGTGTCTCCATCTTTAGTTTCTGTTGGTAAATTTTCTTTCCTCCCTTTCTAGAAAATTTCATATTCGATAGGTCCGCTCATTAGAATATGTACAGCGCGTTTTGTTGCAAACTTAATTCTTTTCTAAGAGTTCATAAAGAAAAAAAAATTGAAAAAATAATCTAGAAAAAAAACAAATCTGGAAAAAAACAAATCTGGAAAAAGAAACAAATCTGGAAAGAAACAAATCTAGAAAACATCTAGAAAAATACAAATCTGGAAAAAACAAATCCAGAAAAAACAAATCTAGAAAAAAAAACAAATCTGGAAAAAAACAAATCTAGAAAAAAACAAATCTGGAAAAAATGTTAGAGATTTAACATAAAAATGAGCACTGATAAAAAAGTGTTTAAATTTCGTTAATAGATAATTTTCAAAGTTTTAGATTATCAAGATGTGGGTACAACTTACGGCCATATCACGTTAAAACACCGGTTCTTGTCAGATAACCGAAGTTAAGCAACACAGAGTCTGGCCAATACCTAGATGGGTGACCGCTTGGGAATACCAGATGCTGTAAGCTTGGATGTGCAATGTTCGGGTAGAGAAATTTATGACGGCTCGCAACGAGAAATCGGAGGGCCGAGTTCAAATTCCAGTTGAGTTCGTTACATTCACTTACACTAAATTACTTTCGATCGATCATGATTCGAAAAGAGGCATGAATGCCCAAATGTGTCACGTCCGCCCCTACGAACAGACATCGGGTCAGCACGGTAATAGTCTATTCTTCCCTCATGATCTAGGGAAGACCTACGTCCAAGAAAGGGACTTTCAAAGTCTGAAAAGAAAAAATATGAGTGCGATTCCTACACCTGCAGTTTGGCAACCATCTACACGAAAAACATTTAGATTTGGAAACAAAGAGAATAGTCAGAAAATAATTAAATTAAAAGAGAAGACATGAAAATTAATTTATTTTGCGAAAGTGCTAATGTCTCTAGTACGCAGGAGTTTATGGGGAACGAATGTGAAAGAGAAGACTGAGAATAAAGAGTATTGGGGAAAAGAGAGCATGCTTGCCTACGTCCTGAAGATACATAGCATTTTAAAAAAAGCTAAAAAGTCACAAATATAGAACACCCAGTGTGGATCATACTCTTTCAAGTATTATTATTGTGCCGATTTAAATATCTGACAACTGTTTCATTGATCTTAATGATGTTTACTCAACTTACATAATTACGGTGTTAAAGCTTGAGGCGCACGGAGTTCAAGAAGACAGAAAATGGCGATTGACGTTGCATTTAAATTGTTAAGATTGTAGTTATCAGGGAAGCTAGGGAACGGAAGTGAGTTCCACGGGCAGGAATTACGAGAAAAGAAACCGTTGAAGTAGAAGTGGCGGTTACATTTAGCTATTTCAACAGTAAAACAGTGAGACCTAAATGCCAATCTAGTAGCACACTTAAATTCATATAGTCAGGGAACCAGAAAAAAAAGTTTTTCAAAGCAGTCGCCATGAAAATATTTGCAGAAAAAAGACAGAAGGAAGCCACGTCACGTCGGTGTGAAAGTGACTGCAGTCAAGATGCCTGGTCAGGATCGATTACATTACAGAACCTTCTTTGGATTTTCCTAAGAATCTCTAGATGTACAGCAGGTTTGGTTTGGTTTGGTTTGGTTTGTTTAACGGCATATCAATCTCAATGGGTTATTTAATGCCAACAACATTTTTATTGATGGTAATTTTTTTTTTTAAATGTATTACTGGTAATATCTTTTTTCTTTTTTGAAAAACGTATTGCTGGTAATAATTGTCTTTTTATAAAGTATTTCTGGTATTAAAACCTATTTTTACACTTTCATAGTAATTTGATCCAGGTTTGGATGTTAACTATTTGCCCATATCTTGAACCCTAAAAGGTGCTACCACCCCGGCTGAGGGTGGAACTGGGAACACCAGCAATTAAGAGGTGGTTCCAGGCTCTTCAAAACCTCCTGAACAGAGGATTTGCTGTTGGACGTAGTTTATCGTCGTACCCAGGACGCGGATATAATTTATCGTCATACTCAGGACGGAGATATGCAGCAGCAACACCAGACGAGATATGGCAATAATATACAATGCACGTGTGAATGGTATATTTGTAAATATGCAAGATGGATTCTAACGGAAAATATTTTCCAGCACGACACAATGATCCAACTTTCCTTGCAATAGATGCAGCTATTGATTCGATGGAGTCGCTCTACTTCATATCAGAGGAAAACGTGAGATCATGAAGGCGTAGTGTGTTGCTCTCCTGGAGTCTATCATCAACTATGTTGATGACGACAAGAAAATTTTCTATGGCGGTTAAGTTAAACATTACAGATTAGCTATGCAAATTATTTAAATTGAAAATATGAATGAAAATTTTGAGAGAATTTGAAACGTTGAAGTGACAAAAGTAGAATCTAAATTAATTGTATTTAAAGATGGTGGAAGCATGTGATTAAAGAAAATTAAAGAATTTGCTGAAAAACATAAAAACTAAAAAGTTCTGAACTTCAACTTCAAGCCTAATTAAAAAATAGAAATAGGATTTTAAAGAATTTACTGTCAACATGCTAAGAACGAAGAACAATAATCTAAACAAAATATGCACAAAATCTCTGAAAATGTACCGTACCAATTTAATAATCTCTGTCTGAAATTTTATGATGATAAATTATTATTTACATTGTTACTTACATTAGAACTATTGCCCTTACATTTGTTATTGTCATCAAAACCTTTCGACTGTTATGCACATCGAAAGTAATTTCTAACTGAAAATTGTATTTAATCTACGTGTGTAGATTATCAATAGACACAGACAGCAGAATGAGAATAATCTACCTACCCCCATTCAGTAGACTAAATAAAGAGTTCAGTTAGAAATTTCCTTAATGTTACCCAGATTAAATTCCGAAAGGCCCAACAGTTGTGATAATGACAAAGACTAGAACATTAGTCTGAATGTAATATAAATTATGAACATTGCAGTTTTAAAGAATTAAATGCCGAATAGTCAAGAACAAAAAAGTACAATAGTTGCAAAGAATTAAAGAATTATGAAGAATTAAAGAATTCTAAGGAATTAAAGAATTCAAAAGAAATAAATGATTCTAAAGAATTAAAGGATTCTAAAGAAGTAAGGAAGTAAAGAATTCTAAAGAATTAAAGAATTCTAAAGAATTAAGGAATTAAAGAATCATGAAGAATTAAAGAGATCTAAAGAATTAAATTAATCTAAAGAATTAAGGAATTAATAAATTTTAAAGAATTAAAGAATTCTAAAGAATTAAGGAATTAAAGAATTCTAAAGAATTAGAGAATTCTAAAAAATTCAAAAAATTAAAGAATTCTAAAGAATTAAAGAATTAAAGAATTCTAAAGAATTAAAGAATTCAAAGAATTAAAGAATTCTAAAGAATTAAGAAATCAAAGAATTCTAAAGTATTAAAGAATTCTAAAGAATTAAAGAATTCTAAAGAATTAAGTAATTAAAGCATTCTAAAGATTTTTTAAAAATTCTAAAAAAATTTAAAGAATTAAAGAATTCTAAAGAATTAAGGAATTAAAGAATTCTCAAGTATTAAAGAATTTTAAAGAATGAAATAATTCTAAAGAATTAAGGAATTAAAGCATTCTAAAGAATTTTTAAAAATTCTAAAAAAATTTAAAGAATTAAAGAATTCTAAAGAATTAAGGAATTAAAGAATTCTCAAGTATTAAAGGATTTTAAAGAATGAAATAATTCTAAAGAATTAAGGAATTAAAGCATTCTAAAGAATTTTTAAAAATTCTAAGAAAATTTAAAGAATTAAAGAATTCTAAAGAATTAAGGAATTAAAGAATTCTCAAGTATTAAAGAATTTTAAAGAATGAAATAATTCTAAAGAATTAAGGAATTAAAGCATTCTAAAGAATTTTTAAAAATTCTAAGAAAATTTAAAGAATTAAAGAATTCTAAAGAATTAAGGAATTAAAGAATTCTCAAGTATTAAAGAATTTTAAAGAATGAAATAATTCTAAAGAATTAAGGAATTAAAGCATTCTAAAGAATTTTTAAAAATTCTAAAAAAATTTAAAGAATTAAAGAATTCTAAAGAATTAAGGAATTAAAGAATTCTCAAGTATTAAAGAATTTTAAAGAATGAAATAATTCTAAAGAATTAAGGAATTAAAGCATTCTAAAGAATTTTTAAAAATTCTAAGAAAATTTAAAGAATTAAAGAATTCTAAAGAATTAAGGAATTAAAGAATTCTCAAGTATTAAAGAATTTTAAAGAATGAAATAATTCTAAAGAATTAAGGAATTAAAGCATTCTAAAGAATTTTTAAAAATTCTAAAAAAATTTAAAGAATTAAAGAATTCTAAAGAATTAAGGAATTAAAGAATTCTCAAGTATTAAAGAATTTTAAAGAATGAAATAATTCTAAAGAATTAAGGAATTAAAGCATTCTAAAGAATTTTTAAAAATTCTAAGAAAATTTAAAGAATTAAAGAATTCTAAAGAATTAAGGAATTAAAGAATTCTCAAGTATTAAAGAATTTTAAAGAATGAAATAATTCTAAAGAATTAAGGAATTAAAGCATTCTAAAGAATTTTTAAAAATTCTAAAAAAATTTAAAGAATTAAAGAATTCTAAAGAATTAAGGAATTAAAGAATTCTCAAGTATTAAAGAATTTTAAAGAATGAAATAATTCTAAAGAATTAAGGAATTAAAGCATTCTAAAGAATTTTTAAAAATTCTAAAAAAATTTAAAGAATTAAAGAATTCTAAAGAATTAAGGAATTAAAGAATTCTCAAGTATTAAAGAATTTTAAAGAATGAAATAATTCTAAAGAATTAAGGAATTAAAGCATTCTAAAGAATTTTTAAAAATTCTAAGAAAATTTAAAGAATTAAAGAATTCTAAAGAATTAAGGAATTAAAGAATTCTCAAGTATTAAAGAATTTTAAAGAATGAAATAATTCTAAAGAATTAAGGAATTAAAGCATTCTAAAGAATTTTTAAAAATTCTAAAAAAATTTAAAGAATTAAAGAATTCTAAAGAATTAAGGAATTAAAGAATTCTCAAGTATTAAAGAATTTTAAAGAATGAAATAATTCTAAAGAATTAAGGAATTAAAGCATTCTAAAGAATTTTTAAAAATTCTAAGAAAATTTAAAGAATTAAAGAATTCTAAAGAATTAAGGAATTAAAGAATTCTCAAGTATTAAAGAATTTTAAAGAATGAAATAATTCTAAAGAATTAAGGAATTAAAGCATTCTAAAGAATTTTTAAAAATTCTAAAAAAATTTAAAGAATTAAAGAATTCTAAAGAATTAAGGAATTAAAGAATTCTCAAGTATTAAAGAATTTTAAAGAATGAAATAATTCTAAAGAATTAAGGAATTAAAGCATTCTAAAGAATTTTTAAAAATTCTAAAAAAATTTAAAGAATTAAAGAATTCTAAAGAATTAAGGAATTAAAGAATTCTCAAGTATTAAAGAATTTTAAAGAATGAAATAATTCTAAAGAATTAAGGAATTAAAGCATTCTAAAGAATTTTTAAAAATTCTAAGAAAATTTAAAGAATTAAAGAATTCTAAAGAATTAAGGAATTAAAGAATTCTCAAGTATTAAAGAATTTTAAAGAATGAAATAATTCTAAAGAATTAAGGAATTAAAGCATTCTAAAGAATTTTTAAAAATTCTAAAAAAATTTAAAGAATTAAAGAATTCTAAAGAATTAAGGAATTAAAGAATTCTCAAGTATTAAAGAATTTTAAAGAATGAAATAATTCTAAAGAATTAAGGAATTAAAGCATTTTAAAGAATTTTTAAAAATTCTAAAAAAATTTAAAGAATTAAAGAATTCTAAAGAATTAAGGAATTAAAGAATTCTCAAGTATTAAAGAATTTTAAAGAATGAAATAATTCTAAAGAATTAAGGAATTAAAGCATTCTAAAGAATTTTTAAAAATTCTAAAAAAATTTAAAGAATTAAAGAATTCTAAAGAATTAAGGAATTAAAG
>OZ038520.1:6770088-6862588 GCA_964036315.1 Acanthosepion esculentum
CTGATTGAAGTTACCTTCAGCAACTCGACTTCAGAGTTTTGAAGATGGATCCTCTGGAAATAACTGAATTTTCCTTTTTTAAATGCACTTTTCATTGGTGCCAGTTTTTTTTTTTTCTTTTTTTTCATAACGTAGGTGTACGCGCGCCTGCGTGCGTGCGTGCGTGCGTGCGTGAGTGCGTGCGTGCGTGCGTGCGTGCGTGAGTGCGTGCGTGCGTGCGTGTGTGCGTTTGCCCATGCGCCCGTCTGCGCGTGTGTGAATGTGTGTAGGGTGTCGTGATTATAAATCAATTTTTAAAAAATTGATGACTTTATTTTTAGTCCAACATTTTTAATACTTCAACCGTTATTTTTAGTGAATACCCGAGTTTGGTATAGACATCCCGTTATTATTATTATTATTATTATTATTATTATTATTATTATTATTATTATTATTATTATCCATTTTTATTATTATCCATCATCATTATCATCATCATCATTAGTAGTAGTAATAGTATCCATTTTTATTATTATCTATCATCATCGTCATCATCATTATTATTATTATTATTATTATTATTACTATTATTATTATTATTATTATTATTTTAAACAGCGTATATTATGTTTACCGGTCGGTGAACTTGGAAAAACTTAAAAAAGAAAAGGTGCTCTAGCACAAGGGAACCTGAGCGAGGGAATGCGCATTCCCTAAAAGAATGAATAGAAATATGTTGGGCTGTAACGCTGTCTGTGGCCGAGCGGTTTAAATCACCCAAGATCAGACTGTGATTTCTCCTACAAAGAAGGATACAGGTTCCTGTCCTGCCGGAGTTTAAATTTCCTTTAAGTCTTTTTTTTCCGATGTGCGACGTTAAAAACAAAAAACTAAAAAAAAAAACGGGGTATCTGTTTAAAAAAATGTTTATCCACTAAAATAATGTTTGAAGTAATAAAAATTTATACATACATAATGTATAATTTACTCATCAGGAATTCATTCAAACATGTTTTGATAAATACTCTCACCGGCCACTTAACTAAGTACACGTGAAGAAATTTTATGCAAATTTCTTATCCGCCAATCACGCGGTATCAATTTAACGGATATAAGCATTTAAACATGATCATGGCGGACAACTGAATTACATTTCATGCATAACTATGGGAAAGAAAGTTAGTTTCACTGATTTTGAAAGCTGTATATTCGTTGATGCCGGATGGCTGTGTCTGAGTATTTGGTTTACAAGATTTTTACGCAGACGTCGAACTATGTCAGGTATGTATTGGTGGGTGTTAAACTCTATTAGGTAAAGAAATTTAACAATCTGAACAATGTCTTGCATTGTGGAAATTGTAACACAGATATACAAAAGCACATAGGTATAGTGAAATGTGTCTCTCAGAAACTAAGCACCCTTTAAGGAAATCGGAAAAATTTACTTAAAAACTAATAAAAGAGAGCTGTAATATCCAATCTTTGTGGTTGAATGCTGGACAATTCCTTCACAAATGAAAAAAAAACTTGAAGCAACAGAAATATGCTTCTACCGAAAAATTTTGAGAATGTCATTGACAGAAGTGATAACATTTTAAAGAAAATATGAACTATATGGAAAATTATGCTATTAATCAGATGAAGACAATGAAAGTTTCTGCGACATAATAAAAAAAGAAGACTTGGAGAATTTAACCTTCACCTGACATGTAGAAAATAAGAGAAGTAAGACAAACAGTGATTAAACCTCCTAACGATTTTATATGGAATGATGACAAGACAAGAGGAAGGATGTTAGGTAAGAATTACTTTGAGCAACAAAATACAGGAAGTTGTGGAGAGCTATTTTCAACCACAAAATGAAAAGTTGTGTTGGAGTTGAAAAAAATATACCATAATAAATCTCGGTTATTTTTATTCATTGTTTTCGTTTACAGAATAATATTTTATATTCTGTCAAGCTTTAGAATATAAATTTATAACGTAAATAAATATCTGGATATAAATTTTTTAAAAAGCAAATAAATAAAGAATAAATGGAACACATTAATTTTCAAAATTAAAACTATCAGTATAACTTAAAATTTTGTGTCAAAATCGGCAGTTGATTGTCACTTGAAAATGAAAATAAAAAACAAGCGTGTTTCACATTTGTTCAACATTTTACAGAAAAAGGAAAAAAAACTATAGATTTTCGCCCCAGTCGATTAAAAAGTGAGATAAAGATTTCATTCTCCAATTCAGTCTGCTAAAGTCTTATCGAAACGAACAATGTCGCCAACATTACGATGTTGATTATAACCAGGGAAAAATAGACAACACGCTTCATGTTTCCATAACGAAAGAACAAACAAAAATAGTAATTTGTAAAAACTTTGTATCAGGACGAGACAAGTGTTTAAGATATGCTTATATTCTCATCTTGCTGAGAATGTTATCACAATAGGTGTTTAGTTAATCAGATTTAATAATGATTTTTTTCTTAATTCGAGAGATGTTTACGCCAACTTCCAACCTTTTTTAACTGATAAAATGCTGTATTTTCATTGCTACATATATCTAAGATATGAATTCCCCTATATATATATATATATATATATATATATATATATATATATATATATATATGTACATACATATATATGTATATATATATATATATATATATACATATATATATATATCTCACACACACACACACACACACACACACACACACACACACACACACACACACACACACACACACACACACACACACACACACACATATATACATATATATATATATATATATATATATACATATATATAATGTAACGCCCGGGGGCTTCGAACCTGATGAACGGCCACCAAATATGAAACACTCCTGTCGTCGGCCCTAGACAGGGATAACCAATTATGCCACATTCTCGTGGGTCCTTCAGACCACTGTTTTGTCGCTGGTTTCGTGACATGGTTCCCCTCGACTTAGCTGGCGTTTTTCTGTTCACAACCATTCACCCCACTGTCTCGTTATGTTTTTGAATAATGTTTTTGAATATGTTTTTCGGAATAAAGACGTTTCGATCATTTGGAAGCTATACAAAAGAGCAAGTATCATTTGGAATAAAAAATTAACAGGTTAAAAATGTAACAACTATTTGGTTTATATATGATTTTATGCATCCATCGATCTTAACTTTTCCCTTTCAAATGACACTGGAATCTCTTTCGGAGCCTACAGTTTGTTTTTGGAGTAACTTAAATTTATAAGTTCTTGTCTCCATGTCCGGCACAAGGTCAGGTCAGCAGGTCTCGGCGAACAATGCGGATTCTGGTGTATCCATTTCTTGTTCTGTCTCCTGTTCTCTTAACTGCCTCTGAGCCCAAAATTTCCAACTTATATGGAGTCCTGCGTCCGGCAGTGGTTGTGTTGACGAAAGTTTGGGTTTGGTTGTCTTCTACCCTAAGTATCAACCTTTTCTAAATATCCATATATAAAAATACATTTACTCAAGTCTCAAGTTATTTTCCAAATTTGGGGTTGTCCAGCTCCTTTTTGAAAGTGATCAGAGGAATTAACTCACACCTCCTACTCTCTTTATACTTTGCCTCGTACCATCGCTCTATATAGGCAGTTCTAATCTCTCTCTCTGTCTCTCTCTCTCTCTGTCTCTCTCTCCATATATATATATATATATATATTTTATATTAATTGATTTAAAATATGGTTTTTTTATCGCTACACAGTGATAACCATGTTTCGAAAATGGAAGCCAAAGCCTCTGAATTCAATTTTGTTACCAAATTAAAGACATTAGTTCCATTTCCTCGTCAAGCGAATTTTGGAGTAACTTATGTTTTTAAATCCACGGTTTTAAAGGCACGGCAAAGATTCATAATTGAGGGTTTCCAAGGATACCGAGAAATCCATTCATCTAGACAAGCTATATATATATATATATATATATATATATATATATATATATATATATATATATCCCTCCATTCATTTATTCTTCCTTTTCTTCCTTCTCCCACATTCTCAATAGCCAACCTCAGCTCGGCTTCCTTGTGCAGGAGTGATAAATCCAAATTTCAGATGACGCAACGGAGACAAAGAAGCTTTTCAGTCATTAGTCCTTATCTATCAGCTTGTCCCATACGGGGGTTCTTTCCATCGACCAGGTTACTCAAGAACTGGAGAAAGAAAAATCTATTTCCACTCTCATTAAAACGAAAGTTTATCTTTTCTCTTGTCTTATGCATTCTTTTTTTACAATCGAATAGACCACCTAGTCTTTTTTGTCTATAGTCACTTCAAAATAGTAATTAATTTTGCTTACCACTTTTATCCAATTGAATCCGACTTAATGTATGGATATAAAATTTTCTCTTTGACTAATGTCGCCGAATTTATAATGACGAACGCGTGGGTGGCTAACTCGAAACATAATGTTTTTATTTTATCTGATCCAGGGGAATCGTGAATGCTATTTCGCTGACCACCCGGATTTCTCTAGCGATAATATATGTTTTTATTTTATCTAACATCTTCGCGCATACCTTAATGGTCTCTTTCTTATCGGTGGGGGGTGGGAAAGGACGAACAGTCTTGGGTTTGCTCAATATTACTGAATTTCGTCTAGTTAGATCTGGGTGGGTTTCTCCATGGAATTATCTTAAAACATGATTTTTCAACGCATTTCGTCCATTTTCCTGCAATGTCAACAATTATCATTCAGTTAGCAGACTCTCTCCTATTCCTGCGTTTTTTCATTCACTTCTTGTTTGATCAACCTCCAAAGATCCCAGTGTTACCTCTCTCTCTTTCTCTCTCTCTCTCTCTCTCTCTCTCTCTATATATATATATATATATATATATATATATATATATATAAAAGTGAACATAGAAGTCAACACTTAGAGGCGACAGTCTGTTTCATGCTAAATGCAATCATCAGGCAACTAGACTTGCCTGACGATTGCATCTAGCATGAAACAGACTGTCGCCTCTAAGTGCTGACTTCAATGTTCACTTTTATATTTACACACGCTCTATCTCTGATATTGAACACTTTATCCCATAAATATAGCACACTTTAAGACTATATTTCTTCATATATATATATATATATATATATATATATATATATATATATATAATGAAATGGATTAAATCCCACAAATATTTTAATATATTTTCTGTTTATATATTATCGGGGTGGGGTATACATTTATTTGAGAAAATGATCTGTTTTTTAATTAAACAATATTACTTACATTTACCGGCCTGAATGTTCGATAAATTTCCTACAGGAAATATCGACTGGAGTCGTACCTATACGGAACCGTCATTTAGCCTAACGTGCTATGACCGTTCAGCCACCGAGAAATTCCAGTTTAGCAAAGCATAATTACTGCTTTTAAACACATACCTTCGCCGATTGTTGTAGGTCTATTATATCTGTTCTGAAATTGTAGCCTAACGTAAACAATGACAACATGCCCATTTACATTCCTATGTTGTGTTTCTCAGTCACTTCCTAACAACAACGCCAGTTCCATATTAACAATTCCTAATTCCGTGATCGAACGGGAACTAGTGTTTCAACATGTCGTGGCGGTAAGACTGCATCCTCCAAGTAGGACGAAGGGAAAACTGAGATCACACACCATCACTGCTATCTATAAGAAATAAGCAAGTATCTCAACTACGAAGCAGAGGAGATATTCACCAAACTTAAGTGTAGATACTGGACCGCAAATTTAAGATTCCCGGTGAAGATCGAACCCATTACAATCGAACTCATTACAATATTTCAGCCAATCTGTATAATTATTGCTTCATAATGAGATATTTTGATATTTACATTGTTAAATAGGAAGACTATTAATGAAGGAGGTCTGTGTTGTTCCATTTAGCAAAATTTGAATAACAGTCAGATTTCGAAAACTGTTCTTATGTGGGTTTGAACACCGACTCACCCACCCAAGTATCTTCTTTGTATCTGGACAAAATTGTTAATTGTTATTCTAAATCTTTATCTATATCACTATCTATGTATGTTACTCTTTCTTTAAACATAATTACTTCAAATAATTATTTGAATCATGGTGGTGGGCAACCACACAGTCAGAGACGACGAAAGTTAACAACGCCAAGAATATATTTGATTAAACATTGTCACTTCTTTTAACTTTATTGACACATCACAAGAACCTAGAATACTTTCTGTAGGCGATAAAGTTGCAATAGTGAAAGTTGTTTCATTTTTCACACGGTGGCGGGATATTTTTTTCTTTGTACAAAAAAAAGGAAAACGAAACACTGATATTGGGAGTTGCTCAAAATCTGCTTTATCTTTTATGACAGCTTTTGTCACCAATATTTTTTTAATTTTCTCATTAAATGTTTTAGGTTTTTCTTCTTCCTTAAAGATGCGTGTATTTCAATATTCACTTCTTATCGTAGGCATGATTTTAGGTTAAAATCACAAATATTTTTCTTGTCATAGGCATTATTACCATTATCATTATATATATTATTATTATCGTATACATCATCGTAAGTATTTCTAATCAAACGCATTATTATTATTATTATTATTATTATTATTATTATTATTATTATTATTATTGGCATTATTATAATTATCATGATAGGTATTATTATTATCGTATACATCATCATAAGCATTTATAATCAAACGCCTTATTATTATCATAGGATTTTTAATATTATCATCAAAAGTATTCTTATTATCGTATACATTATCAGAAACATTTCTAATGAAAGACATTATTATTATTATTATTATTATTATTATTATTATTATTATTATTATTATTATTGCTGTTGTTGTTGTTGTCATTGTTTTAACATCCTTATGATCATCATAGACATTATTATTATTATCATCATAGGTATTAATATTATCGTAAACTTTATCAGAAGTATTTCTAATCAAAGGTATTATTATCATTATTATTATTATTATTATTATTATTATTATTATTATTATTATTATTATTATTATTATCACAGGCATTATTACCATTATCATCATAGGAATTATTATTATCGTATACATTATATTTCTTTCATTCATTTTATCATCACCTTCATCCTCTTCATCTTTATCAATATCTATATATCGTCATCATCGACATCGCATTCATTATAATCTCTAATCTTCGTCATTACTATTGGTCATCAGTGTAATTTATATACCCTACAATTTACTCAACATGATCAACCCTTCTTCTTCTTCTTCTTCTTCTTCTTCTCCTCCTCCTCCATTTTCTCCTCTTCCTTCTCTTCTCCCCTTTTTCTTCTCTTCTTCTTCCTCCTTTTCTTAAAATTCCTCGTCTTCCTTCTTCTTCTTCTTCTTCTTCTTCTTCTTCTTCTTCTTTTCTTCTTCTTCTTCTTCTTCTTCTTCTTCTTCTTCTTCTTCTTCTTCTTCTTCTTCTTTTCTTCTTCTTCTTCTTCTTCTTCTTCTTCTTCTTCTTCTTCTCCTCCTCCTCCTTATTCCTCTCTTCCTTCTCTTTTTCTTCTCCTCCTCTTCTTCCTCCTACTCCTTTTCTTAGTCTTCCTCCTCATCCTGCTTCTTCTCCTTCTCCTCCTACTCCTTTTCTTACTTTTCCTCATTCTCCTGTCCATTCTCCTCTTCCCTTTTTCTTCTTTTCTTCTACTCTTTCCTTTCCACCTCCTTCTAATCTTCCTCCTCCTCTTTTTTCTTCTCTTCCTCCTTCCCCTAGTCTTCATCCTTCGTCGTCCTCATTCTCAATTATTATCATTATCTTGTTCATCGCCATACAGAACCGTTGGTGTATTCACTTTTCATCAGAACAGTTTAAACTATTTTCCTTTTAATTATCATCATTATGATTATCACTTCATCCGCACCATCGTCCTCATGTTTATCATTATCATCCTCTTCAATGTCTTCATTATATTACCATTCACATCACAAGAGCAGCTTATTCTATTACCACTGTCATCATTATAATTCAAGAGGAAGAAACCAGAAAATCAAAAATAGTAGTAATGATTATGATTTCCTTTTATCGTCACACTTAAGGTTTTTGCTGTTTCTCAATAGTCATTAAGTAGCAACACCTTCCCCCTGTTCTCTAGTATTTCTTTAAATTTTGTTATGTTTTACACTAGTTTTTAATTGTTTCAATTTTTCTGATCTCCAAATCTACCAAAGGTTCTGAGAGTAATGCTAAAATGCTGTGTAATACCAATCCTTCTACAAGGAAGTGAATGCTGGACAATTTCCACACAAATGAAGTGGAGAATTGAAACATGGTGATACATACATCGTAATACAGATGGATGTTGAGAATATCATTGAGAGACGGTGATACAGAAAGATGAGGAGAATATCATTGAGACATCGTGATACAGAAAGATGAGGAGAATATCATTGTGACATGGGGATACAGAAAGATGAGGAGAATATCATTGACAGACGTTGATACAGAAGGATGAGGAGAATATCATTGTGACACGGTGATACAGAAAGATGAGGAGAATATCATTGAGAGACGGTGATACAGAAAGATGAGGAGAATATCATTGAGAGACGGTGATACAGAAAGATGAGGAGAATATCATTGTGACATGGTGATACAGAAAGATGAGGAGAATATCATTGTGACATGGTGATACAGAAAGATGAGGAGAATATCATTGAGAGACGTTGATACAGAAGGATGAGGAGAATATCATTGTGACACGGTGATACAGAAAGATGAGGAGAATATCATTGTGACACGGTGATACAGAAAGATGAGGAGAATATCATTGTGACACGGTGATACAGAAAGATGAGGAGAATATCATTGAGACATCGTGATACAGAAAGATGAGGAGAATATCATTGAGACATCGTGATACAGAAAGATGAGGAGAATATCATTGAGACATCGTGATACAGAAAGATGAGGAGAATATCATTGAGAGACGTTGATACAGAAGGATGAGGAGAATATCATTGTGACACGGTGATACAGAAAGATGAGGAGAATATCATTGAGACATCGTGATACAGAAAGATGAGGAGAATATCATTGAGACATCGTGATACAGAAAGATGAGGAGAATATCATTGTGACATGGTGATACAGAAAGATGAGGAGAATATCATTGAGACATCGTGATACAGAAAGATGAGGAGAATATCATTGTGACATGGTGATACAGAAAGATGAGGAGAATATCATTGAGAGACGTTGATACAGAAGGATGAGGAGAATATCATTGTGACACGGTGATACAGAAAGATGAGGAGAATGTCATTGTGACACGGTGATACAGAAAGATGATGAGAATATCATTGTGACACGGTGATACAGAAAGATGAGGAGAATATCATTGTGACATGGTGATACAGAAAGATGAGTAGAATATCATTGAGACATCGTGATACAGAAAGATGAGGAGAATATCATTGTGACATGGTGATACAGAAAGATGAGGAGAATATCATTGAGAGACGTGGATACAGAAGGATGAGGAGAATATCATTGTGACACGGTGATACAGAAAGATGAGGAGAATATCATTGTGACACGGTGATACAGAAAGATGAGGAGAATATCATTGTGACACGGTGATACAGAAAGATGAGGAGAATATCATTGTGACATGGTGATACAGAAAGATGAGGAGAATATCATTGAGACATCGTGATACAGAAAGATGAGGAGAATATCATTGTGACATGGTGATACAGAAAGATGAGGAGAATATCATTGAGACATCGTGATACAGAAAGATGAGGAGAATATCATTGTGACATGGTGATACAGAAAGATGAGGAGAATATCATTGAGACATCGGGATACAGAAAGATGAGGAGAATATCATTGTGACATGGTGTTGTGTAGGATCCACCTAATCTGCATAGGTGACTATCAACTATATAAATAATGGTTGGTACCGGAAGACGAGGGAGGAAGGAATCACGAGATCCAACTAGAGACTCTGATCGACTGCGACTAGTCAACACATTCTCCAGGAACGTCTTCCCAGAAATATACAGAAATACTATATGTACTTATTGTGTACACTTTCTTGTTATAATACATTCTTGTTCTAAGTACATTTTGTGTTACATTATTATTCCATGCAATAGGCGAGATTCAACATTGAGTCAAGACTCAACACATGGTGATACAGAAAGATGAGGAGAATATCATTGAGAGACGTTGATACAGAAGGATGAGGAGAATATCATTGTGACACGGTGATACAGAAAGATGAGGAGAATATCATTGAGACATCGTGACACAGAAAGATGAGGAGAATATCATTGAGACATCGTGATACAGAAAGATGAGGAGAATATCATTGTGACATGGTGATACAGAAAGATGAGGAGAATATCATTGAGACATCGTGATACAGAAAGATGAGGAGAATATCATTGTGACATGGTGATACAGAAAGATGAGGAGAATATCATTGAGAGACGTTGATACAGAAGGATGAGGAGAATATCATTGTGACACGGTGATACAGAAAGATGAGGAGAATGTCATTGTGACACGGTGATACAGAAAGATGATGAGAATATCATTGTGACACGGTGATACAGAAAGATGAGGAGAATATCATTGTGACATGGTGATACAGAAAGATGAGGAGAATATCATTGAGACATCGTGATACAGAAAGATGAGGAGAATATCATTGAGACATCGTGATACAGAAAGATGAGGAGAATATCATTGAGACATCGTGATACAGAAAGATGAGGAGAATATCATTGTGACATGGTGATACAGAAAGATGAGGAGAATATCATTGAGACATCGTGATACAGAAAGATGAGGAGAATATCATTGTGACATGGTGATACAGAAAGATGAGCAGAATATCATTGAAACACGTTGATACAGAAGGATGAGGAGAATATCATTGTGACACGGTGATACAGAAAGATGAGGAGAATATCATTGTGACACGGTGATACAGAAATATGAGGAGAATATCATTGTGACACGGTGATACAGAAAGATGAGGAGAATATCATTGTGACATGGTGATACAGAAAGATGAGGAGAATATCATTGTGACATGGTGATACAGAAAGATGAGGAGAATATCATTGAGACACGGTGATACAGAAAGATGAGGAGAATATCATTGTGACATGGTGATACAGAAAGATGAGGAGAATATCATTGAGACATCGTGATACAGAAAGATGAGGAGAATATCATTGTGACATGGTGATACAGAAAGATGAGGAGAATATCATTGAGACATCGTGATACAGAAAGATGAGGAGAATATCATTGTGACATGGTGATACAGAAAGATGAGGAGAATATCATTGAGACATCGGGATACAGAAAGATGAGGAGAATATCATTGTGACATGGTGTTGTGTAGGATCCACCTAATCTGCATAGGTGACTATCAACTATATAAATAATGGTTGGTACCGGAAGACGAGGGAGGAAGGAATCACGAGATCCAACTAGAGACTCTGATCGACTGCGACTAGTCAACACATTCTCCAGGAACGTCTTCCCAGAAATATACAGAAATACTATATGTACTTATTGTGTACACTTTCTTGTTATAATACATTCTTGTTCTAAGTACATTTTGTGTTACATTATTATTCCATGCAATAGGCGAGATTCAACATTGAGTCAAGACTCAACACATGGTGATACAGAAAGATGAGGAGAATATCATTGAGAGACGTTGATACAGAAGGATGAGGAGAATATCATTGTGACACGGTGATACAGAAAGATGAGGAGAATATCATTGTGACACGGTGATACAGAAAGATGAGGAGAATATCATTGTGACACGGTGATACAAAAAGATGAGGAGAATATCATTGTGACATGGTGATACAGAAAGATGAGGAGAATATCATTGTGACATGGTGATACAGAAAGATGAGGAGAATATCATTGAGACATCGTGATACAGAAAGATGAGGAGAATATCATTGAGACATCGTGATACAGAAAGATGAGGAGAATATCATTGAGAGACGTTGATACAGAAGGATGAGGAGAATATCATTGAGACATCGTGATACAGACGTGGTGATCCAAGATGAGGAGAATATCATATAGACATAGTGATAAGGATATGTTGATACAGAAACATGAAGAGAATATTATTGTGACATGGTGATACAGAAAGATGAGTAGAATATCATTGAGACATGGTGATACAGACATGCTGATACCGCAATATGAGGAGATTGTCATTGAGACATCGTGATACAGACATAGTGATACAGACGTCGTGATACAGAAGGATCACGAGAATATCATTGTGAAATGATGATACAGAAGGATGAGGAGAATAGCATGGTAATAAAGATATGGTGATACTAAAGGACGAGGAGAACATCATTGTGTCAGGGTGATACAAAAGGATGAGGAGAATAGCATTGCGACATGGTGATACAGACTTGGTGATACAGAAGGGTGAGGGGATTATCATTGTGACAGGTTGTCATACAGAAGGATGTGAATAATATCATCAATGGAAAATCTCAGCAACGACCAAGTTATATGGAAAATGGAAGCAAAAATAATACTTACACTTAGAAACAGAAATAGACATCAGAAATTCCTGGGACTCACAATGCGGAATTAGGATTCGAATAATTTGTCGCTCATAGGTCATACTGACGGCAAGGTCATAGGTCATACTGACGGCAAGAAGTGCAGATGTCACCGGCAATCGACCTACCTAACTGGTAAGAAGGTAAACATTGCTTACATCTAAAAACCACGGGAAAGTGTGGACAGTCATAATGAGGAAAGAGTGTTTGGAAAATTTAACACTCCTAGAACATATTAAAGGTAGAGATGAAAGCAGGATGTAACCTACCTAACGATCTTGTGTAAATGGATGGCAGAACGGTGTTTGTGAGTGGATAGCGAAAAGAAAAACTTCAATAAGTACTACAAAGAATAGGTAGTTGTGGAAAGCCATAATCCCCCATGTACTGAACGGACACGGCACAGAGAAAAAGACGGCTTTCAATGGAAATCAAGTGACAATAGTTTTTCTCCCTCGTCCAGATGATTTTAGCAATACCATCATTTCAATAGTTTCAATTCTTGCCTAGATTTGTAATTTTTTTCAACCTCTTTTCAAGACATTTTAAGTTGCTACATTAATAATGTATGCGTTTCTCTACCTAAGTTTCTACAGTTCTTTTCCATTTTTCGTAAAAATCTATTTGCCTGCTTTTCACCTTTTTTTTCAACTTTACTCAGTGGTCTTCTGAAACAGCGATATCTGCTATCACATAAGTTTTTTTTCTCGTCTATAAGAACAAAATCAGACTTCCTAGTCTCGATAGAAAGTGTGTTTTAATTTTTTTTTAATTTTTAATCATTTTACCTGAAGCAAGGCGATGATGCCGCTAGTAGCTGAGAGTGAAAGAAGATTATAAGATTTTGGTGAAGAGAAAAACAATATCAGAACAGGATTTATGAACACAAAAGATCGCGATTGGTGTTGCATTTAAATGTTTGAAGATTGTAGTTATCAGGGAAGCAAGAAATCGGAAAGGCGTTCTACTGGTGAAAAGTGAGAGAAAAGAAAATATTAGAATAATTTCGACAGAAATTCAATTTTCTTATTTGAATTTATCCATAAACTGTTGGTTTTGTATTTTCAAATAAAAGTTGTTTACATAATTGTATAATTCCAAATAAATTAATCCTACCCAATCAAGTCTCCTAATGTATTTCTTTAGATTTAATTTATTGTATTCACTTATCCTCCGATTGACAATAGAACTTCCATCTCCCCATTGACTACGTTTATGTTTTGTTCTTATATGATTTTTCTAAGCTGATTAAAATATTCAAATTCATTCTTCACATGTCCTCTGCGTAACCATATCTATGTCATTTCATAGACAATTCTTTTTCGCTCTTGTATTGTTTATAGAGTTGATTTTCTTTCAACGTTAACTTCTTTAGACGTATTCTCATTTAATATATTTGTTTCTGTCATTTATGCTATAGATTTTGGTTACGTAAGTATTCTTTTATTGCTTTAATATAAATGACAATAGGAAAACTGTAATAGTTGCAGACGCGTTTCGTCCAATGTGGACTTTCTCAAGGCAAAAACCGAAATTAATTTATTTAAACAAAGTAACTAATAATAACAAAAACCAAATGTCCTTAGCAACTGGAAGAATTTAGAGAACGCTATTTTCATACTGTTAACTGAAAATTACGTCAATTACTGTCACGTGTGGAGATACTGTTATTATTTCTGTGTTGACAGATTCAACCATTTTCTTTTGATTTCACGATATTGTTGTGTACGTTTGTTTGGGAGAGTAGTAATTCTGTTAAGGAAGATGAAATAGGGAAAAGGCCTGGGCGTAGATTAATATTTGGGTAAAATTCAATGGCGGCACTCTCTAGGATTTTCCTTCTGAGTGAGTTAATTTCTTTTTTATGAGTGTAGCATTTTTAAAATCAAAATTGTCGTTGAATTTACTTCTATGTATGACTAGTGCTAAGTTGTTTTTTGTGAGGTCTCTTTTGTGCTCATAAATGAGTTTTTTTAAATTTCTACTTGTTTCTCCAATATATTGGGAGGAACAGTTTTCCCTATTTGTCTAAATTCTTCCAGTTGCTAAGGACATTTTCTTTTTGTTATTATTAGTTACTTTGTTTAAATGAATTCATTTCGTTTTTTGCCTTGAGAGTGTCCACATTGGACGAAACGCGTCGGCAACTATTACAGTTTTCCTATTGTCATTTATATTTATAAATATTGTAAATATTATAAATATTGTCTTTTTCTACAGGTTAACTCTGAAAATTTTTTCATTCTTTTATTTTTTTAATATAAAGAGAATTGATAGCAGAATTGATACAATTCTTGGTGCTGGAAGCTCTTCTTCCCATTCACCCCACTCTAACTTTCACCCTAAGCAAAGCGATAATTTCACTAGGACGCAAACGGTTACTGGGATTGAAAGAGAATGAGAAGACCTTAGTGAAGAGGAAGGACAATAAAAGAACAGCTTTCAGGAAAAAAAAGTTGGCGATTTTTTTAAATTGTATGTGGGGCTTCCATAGATGAGAAAAGAAACTATTAGAATAGAACTTGCGGTTGCATCTTATTAGTTCAACTGTAAAACGGTGATAATTAGTTGACATTCTAGTATTACGCTTAAATTTATGCTTTCGAGGCATCAAGGAAGAAAACTCATCAGAACAATTGCCAACAAAATCTTTATAAAAAAGTCACATTATGGAGACTGGAAAGTGACTGAAGTCGAGATACCAGGTAAGGATCGGTTACATTGCAGATCCTTCTCTGGATTTTGACAAGTATCTCGCGATATATAGCAGAAACAGATATGGCAGCAACATGGTAGACATATCAATGTGCAAGATGGATTCTGACGAAAAATTCTCATATTCTATAACTGTAAGTAACCTCTTAGTAGCTTTATTGACTTGCTTGGGGTGAAATGATTAGAAAAAATTCTACTGTTGAGATTATATTCAAATATTTTATTCATTTCATTCTGCTTCCTGAGATTTATAGTGGCTTGCCAAACACACACACACACACACACACACACACATACACATACACACACACGCGCACACACTCACACACACAAGCTCACGCCATTCAGCGTTGTGGTGATTTCATGTCTGTATATTTTGCTTCCTACTGTCAACTTCCGTTTTCTTTTACGTATCACTAACACTGCACATTTTCAAATGAGACACGAATTATTATATAGAACGCTTATCTTTTTCAGACAGCATCTCGCTGGTAAAATTGGTATAAAACGCTTAAAGATACAAACAATATTCTATTGTTGACTGACATTTTATCGGTGTAATTTAGATAAAATAATTATAAAAACAAAACAGGGTATTTATTAAATCATTTCAGATTAACATAGTTCTTTATACCTTTGACTAACTTCTTAATAAATGAGGCATAGATGTTCCAATTATTATTATTATTATTATAATTATTATTATTATTATTATTATTATTATTATTATTATTATTATTATTATTATTAGCTGATGAATAATAATGGCTATCATTCACAATAAATACATACCAACAAAATTCTAACACGATTAAACTGTTCCTTCACTATAGAACAGACGTGACTTGTGTTGGAGATAACCGACTGTTTAGTCAATTTGTTTTGCTTTTATTTTATTTTCCATAATTCTATTTTTATTTTATTTTATTTTATTTTATTTTATTTTTATTTTATTTTATTTTTTTGCATCAAAAGGCACACATAGCTTCTGACACAAAACACATTCATCGTTCTACAAATTATTCAGAAGACTATCCTTATCTTCTTTGTTTGGATCATTATAACTTGTCCGTCGCATACTCCCAATTTCTTTGTCTTGAGTGAACATTGATGGAGCATTATTTAATGATTAATTCCACTATTATTCTATGATTCCACCTCATTCCATCTTATTCTATGATTTGTTCTATTATTATAATTCCATGATTACATTATTCTATATTTATTCAATAATTTATACTATTATTATTCCATGATTCAATAAATCCCATTATTTCAAGTTTACTTCTTGATCTATTCCATTATCATTACATGATTCCATTAAATCCCATTCTTCCATGTTTATTTCATGATTTATTCCGTTATCATTCCATTACTCCATTATCATTCCATTATTCCATATTCATTATATAATTTATTCCATTATTATTCCGTGATTCCATTAAATCCCATTCTTCCATGTTTATTTCATGATTTATTCCGTTATCATTCCATTACTCCATTATCATTCCATTATTCCATATTCATTATATAATTTATTCCATTATTATTCCGTGATTCCATTAAATCCCATTATTCCATGTTTATTTCATGATTTATTCCGTTATCATTCCATTACTCCATTATCATTCCATTATTCCATATTCATTATATAATTTATTCCATTATTATTCCGTGATTCCATTAAATCCCATTATTCCATGTTTATTTCATGATTTATTCCGTTATCATTCCATTACTCCATTATCATTCCATTATTCCATATTCATTATATAATTTATTCCATTATTATTCCGTGATTCCATTAAATCCCATTATTCCATATTTATTTCAATTTTTCCATTATCATTTCCTGATTCAATCATATTGACATGTTTGTTATTATTATTTCAGGAATTATTCCATTTATTATTCAATGATTCCATAATATTTCATTATTCCATTATTATTCCATGATTCCATAATATTTCATTATTCCATTATTATTCCATGATTCCATAATATTTAATTATTCCATTTATTATTCCATGATTCCATATTTCATTATTCCATTATTATTCCATGATTATTTCGTGATTTAATCAAACAACTATCTTCAGATGTTTGAATTAGAGCATTCATTTTGTTGTGACGTTTCAATTTCAGAGTTTTGCCTGAGTTTTTTTATATAATATTGTCATTATTTTATCATAAATCCAAAGAAATATCTTCAGTAGTTTCGAGTATTATATCTTCTTCTTTTTATGTGCCGTGTCCTTTCGGAACGTAGGCGATCATGGCCCTCCACTTCCCCCTATCCCTGTGGCTCTCAACAGGTTTTGTGTTTCTACCAACTCCCAAGTTGAGGGTGATTGAAAATAGGGTGAATATAGTTTGGGATGTTTTCTCTTTCATACGCTTTTTCTTATTCTTCATTTTCTCGAGAAAAGATGGTGTATCTTGTTTCTTTCTTACTCATTTTCTTTTCTTCATTTTCTCATGTAAAGAGGGATTATGTTGTTTTTTAATCTCAATAAATTTTCTACTCACCAGTTATTTAATAATGCCTAATTAGATGTATCAATATGCATTGAAATATGTTTGATTTATCTAGGTTTTCTTTATATGCTTTTGATGTAATAACCTAAAATAAAGATTATTGCTCTACTTTTGTATTGATCCATCTTTAAATTGAATGTTAAGAACGTCTAAATTGGATTCTGTTCGTTCTCATTTTACATTAATATATATATATATATATATATATATATATATATATATATATATAGTTTTAAGTTGTGCTGTATTTATGGGATAAAGTGCTCAATATCAGAGATAGAACGTATGTAAATATAAATATAAAAGTGAACATTTAAGTCAACACTCAGAGGCGACAGGCTGTTTCATGCTGGACACAATCGTCAGGCCGCCTTGCGTCCAGCAGAAAACAGCCTGTCACCTCTGAGTGTTGACTTCAATGTTCAATGATATATATATATATATATATATATATATATATATATATATATATATATATATATATATATATATATATATATATATATGAAGAAAAATATGGAAAAACAAAAATCCGAATATGCAAGTTTACTGTTTTATTGTTGTTTTAATGTAAAAACAGTAAACTTGCATATTCGGATTTTTGTTTTTCCATATTTTTCTTCATACTGTGGGATCTATATCCATATATTTGCTTACATATATATATATATATATATATATATATATATATATATATATATATATATATATATATATTACATCGAAAAACATGTCAAAATCGGTACACAATTACAGTCGTGTTTCGATGCGTATCAATTGTATATATATATATATATATATATGTATATATATATATATATATATATATATATATATATTATATATATATAATTATATATATATATATATATTATAGAATAATTATATATATATATATATTATAGAATAATTATATATATATATAATATAGAATAATTATATATATCTATATATATATTTTAGAATAATTATATATATATATAGAATATCTATATATATATATCTATATTATAGAATAATTATAAATATATATTATAGAATAATTATATATGTATATTATAGAATAATTATATATATAAATATATATTATATATATATATATATATATATATATATATATATATATATATATATATATATATAAAATAAACACATACAAAAAATAAACATAAGTAACCAATATCATTATAATTTATTATAATAACCAAAGATTTACCAACAATATGCCGTACGTGTCTGAAAAAATACAAATATAAAATTAAACAAGAATTACTCAAAACTGCATTAGATTATTTAGCCCTGTTACCCTGTTCATTGCTGCTACTATTTTGTTACAATTGTGTCAATTCACAGAATCACCATTACCGTGATTTTATTACTAACCTAACTGTATCTTATTAGGATTGGTTTGTAACTCAACCCTCTGGCCAGGTACACTCTTCATTATTACTATCATTTTGGTATTAGTTTTACCCACATCCTTCTTGTTTCTTTGACTTAGTACATTCGTGATTATTAATCTATTTTTATTACTAGTTTTATTCTACTTTTACTCTGTTTTCTTCGTATGATTAGTATTAGTAGTAGTAATATTATTATTAGTATTATTATTAGTATTATTATTAGTAGTAGTAGTAGTATTAATATTATTAGTAGTAGTAGTAGTACTACTACTAGTAGTAGTAGTAGTAGTAGTAGTAGTAGTAGTAGTAGTAGTAGTAGTATCATTTGCGTGTGTCACCTTTCCTGCTTTGTATCCTGTAGAGCCGGGTCGAAACTATGGTCCTTAAGCCCTATAGGAGAATTGTCATTTAACTGATAGTACTTTTCTTTGTATACGAGATGATCCTAGTAGGACGATCTTCTCGGCAACTTGTATGTTGATCTCACCTGGGAGACTGTTAGTAAAATTGTCCATTCCTTTTTCTCACGAACACCATTTCTCAAATTTTATTAAAATCACAAATTTGTCTCTATCTACCCTGAAGATGCCCTAACAGCGTCGAAAGCTTTGAGCGTATCACTTTTATTTTTTTTCTAAAATGAACTTTGGACAATACTTGGCGGATTTCCTCCTTGTTTCAGAAGGATTATTCATAATTTGAAAAAGTGACAAAAAATATTTGTCGATTACAATATATATATATGTGTGTGTGTGTGTGTGTGTGTGTGTGTGTGTGTGTGTGTGTGTGTGTGTAAGGGAGAGGTTATAGTTGTTCCAACGAGAGAAAAGGGTATATTTTTAGGAGAAGAGAGTAACCGCAAACGTTTTTAGTTATAATGTGGATTTTTTAAAGATATATATTATAGTTTGTTTTCCATATTTTTGTTACACGTGTTTCCGGACTGACGACATTCATCAGGCAAAGAGTGGTAATATTATTAAAAGGAATGAATTTTATATATATATATATATATATATATATATATATATATATATATATATATATATATATATATATAATATATAATATATATATTTATATATATAATTATTCTATAATATACATATTTTTCCATTTTCCGATGTTAAACCATTGTCTTTTGATTAATCATCGGAAAACAAAGAAACTCAAATCCTTTTAATAATATGTGCAAATAACCACTCTTTGCCTGACCAAGGTTGCGTGACCGGAAACAAGTTTAGCAAAACTATGGAAAATAAATTATAACATATTTTTAAAAATCAACTAAAAACGATTGCAGTTTGTCTCTACTCCTTAAAATATACACTTATATATATATGTGTGTGTGTGTGGTGTGTGTGTGTGTTTATGTGCACGCGCGCGTCTGTGTGTGCATGTGTATATGTATGTATGTATATATATATATATATATATATATATATATATATATATATATATATATATATATATATATATTGGGTTTCACAATATTAACCACTTCATACTTCATTGATATATAAAATAAACATGGACTGAGATCTAAAGGCTTGTCTCATAAATAATATCAACCTCTCTCTGCGTAGATAGGAAGTAACCATTTGTTCTTTGAGTGCATATGTAAACAAACGTCACTCATTGTATTAAATGTTTTTAATTTTAAATTCTCAAATGAATAGCCACGTTGCAATTTAAAATGTTTGAAGTATGCCGTAAGGTTGATTTGGTGAATAGGGAGAAATATTTAACAGCTTCAGACCTTACAAAAGTTAAAAAGAACAACACTGGAGTTGCAAAAACAATCAGCGGGTACCACCGAACTGTAAAAAGGTTCCTTAAAATAGTTCCTTAAAGTAATTCCTTAAAGTTTCTAGACGACTCCGATTCAATTCTAAAAATGCTCTAGTTTTATCACAGTATGAATTTTCATGGCCATTGTGGCAGTAAGGAAACATCGAACAACGCGTTATATCCCGTTCTTAATCAAATGGCAAAACATAAGACTTTTTCTCCTTTAAGAGAAATCTACTAGGAAAATCGAATGACAGGTGAAACAAAATACATGAAGAGCAGTTTTTCAAGAATTCTTTCTCACCAAAGATAACTGTGCTAACTTCGATGTGCCAGACGAATGGAGCAAGGTTTTGGGTAGCTAATGGCATAAACCGCCCTCATAGGTTGAGATGTCAACAAGGCAGCTGGTGTAGTATTTTGGAGTGAGATTATAGATAATGAAATAGTGAGTCTATGGCAAGTTCCATGTGGTGTTATATACATGCAAATTGTTTTTGTTTTTTTTAAGGCATGCGTTTTGCGATGTTTCAAGAAGCCACAATCTTTCAGAAATAAGATTTTTTTTAATATAAGACAATGCTCCATCACATTATCCTATGATATATCTGATACAACGATAATATTCACGCATCGCTAATTGCATCTTGGGGCACGGTGCAATATTATGAATTCTATATAAGAGTCTTCATTTATGTATGTACATCCATAAATGACAGACATAAATTTATGCATGCTTGACTGCATAACATCCTGGCGTCAGGACAAGCTTTCTTTTTTCTCATCTTGTGATCATTTTTCTTAAATTTTGTGTTTTTTTCTTGATTTCAAATGAAAACTTGAAAGTTTCCCAATATATTTCAGTGATATTTTCATCTTTTCAAATTTATAGTTTATAGTTATACTTTTTAAAAAAAGAGGTAACATCTATAATAGCACACTTATTTACAGGTTTATATATTTAATTCATTATATTATATAACTCGAATTATATAATTTGAACTTTTGTAACTTGAATTATATAATTTGACTTTTGTAACTTGAATTATATAATTTGAACTTTTGTAACTTGAATTATATAATTTGAACTTTTGTGACTTGAATTATATAATTTGAACTTTTGTAACTTGAATTATATAATTTGAACTTTTGTAACTTGAATTATATAATTTGAACTTTTGTGACTTGAATTATATAATTTGAACTTTTGTAACTTGAATATTATAATTTGAACTTTTGTAACTTGAATTATATAATTTGAAATTTTGAAACTTGAATTATATAATTTGAAATTATATAACTGATTCTAAAAAATATCTTCAGAAAATAAAAGATTAAAGCTTTGTATTTACGCCCCATCATTTTCTCTTTTATTTGAAATTATTTATGTGAAAGATCTCCTTTTTCAAACTTTTTTAATTTTAAATTAATTTACTGTATGAATACATTCTAAATGATTTTCTTAGAGAAGATATTACAAAATAGAATACCATCGTTAAAAAATTCACTGTTGAATCAGGAAGAAAGGGATTGTCAGTGGTCAGGAATTAAAGTAAGCTCTACTAATAGAATAGGGCTATTATGCATATAATATATTGGAGAATTATTATTATTATTATTATTATTATTATTATTATTATTATTATTATTATTATTATTATTATTATTTGTGTATGTTATGTTTCCTGCTTTGTATCCTCTAGAGCCGGGTCCAAACTATGATCCTTAGACCCTACCGGAGAATTGTCATTTAACTGATAGTACTTTTCTTTGTATACGAGATGTTCCTAGTAGGACGATCTTCTCGGCAATTTGTATGTTGATCTTACCTGGGACACTAGTAATAAAATTGTCCATTCCTTTTCTCACGAGGCCCAGTGCTCTGATTACTATTGGTACAGTCTCAGTCTTCATTCTCCACATCATGTTAATTTCTATCTCCAGATCCCTTGTATTTGGATAATCTCTCAATAATTTTCATGGGAGCATTTCTCTCAGATGGCACTGCTATGTCAATAAGCATGCACTTCCTGAATTTCTTGTCTTTTATGATAATATCAAGTCTGTTGGTTTCTTATTTGAATTGGCATGTCCCAGATATATATTTTTTATTTCCTTTGATTTATAGTCTATACTCATTTCTTTCCGGGTCCCAACCAGAGATCTAAGGTCAGAAATAGCATCATGACATTTTCCAGTGAGCAATTAAAAAAAAAAATTAACATAGATGAAGCCCTTCGTAAGGTGTGAGCTGTACTTGTGAGAACATTTTTTTGTATTTCTTTAAGGCATGGGCTACCAGAAATCCTTTCAATAAATCTACTGGAATTATTTGCAATCAATCCGAGAGATCCAACTACTACTGGAATTTTTGATGACCTCATGTGCCACATTTATTATTATTATTATTATTATTATTATTATTATTATTATTATTATTATTATTATTATTATTATTATTATTATTATATCGTTCGATTTGTGATGTATACAAATTTCCTTCTGGGTCCCAATCAGAGACCTAAGTTCAAAAATGAAATCATGATATTTTCCACTGATAAAAAACTAAGGTCACATATATTATACATAGATAAAGCCCTTCGTAAGGTTTAAGCTGTAATTCCGAATACAAACTTTTCAATTTTTTTAAGGCTCTAACTACAGCTGGGATTATTAGTATCCTCATGTACCATATTTTTTTAGATTTCCTTTTCAATATCCTTGTATTTTGATGGTTTTTTAAGATCTTTCAAAATAATCTACTCATGATTTCTCATTTCGAAACAAAAAGGAATTTGTATCTTGCAGAAATTCAAATACTCTTATGTATACATACACGTATGTATGTATATATGTATGTATGTAAGAATGTGTGTATATTATATGTTGCTTAATAGAGCAGGCCCCCAAATCCGTGCAGCCCATATTTGAGAATGTATCAAGTGATGGCATTCCTTGAAATCATGTCACAGCCATTGTATATATATATATATATATATATATATATATATATATATATATATATATATATATATTGTTTGTATATATATATATGTGCAGTAGCATGGAGAGTTGTTTATGACCTAAGGTTCCACGCTTTCGCACTCTTCAAACATACTGGATTATTTTTTCAAAAATGAATCTATTTATGTTTTATTTGTGCTTGAATATTTGTGTATAGTGTTAGTGGAAATTTTCTTGTGTGTTTGTTTGGGATGGCACTCATATATACATAGACACGCATACATACAGGCGTATACATGTTATTTCATACATACACGCTCTTATTCATAATCTTGTGTTAATTCGGCATAGTATATGGTATAGCCCTGTGGAAGATAGTCAATAAACACAATGCTTTTCCAAAAGCATTGAGGCTATCACCTTCCCTGCAGATGAAACGACTCTGGCTTTCATTGGAGCAGTGGTGTTTCCACTGCATGGACTCTCTCATTGTCTCTTGTCCAAAGTGATAAATTCAATACTCATCCTGTGTTAGAAAACGGTCAATGAAATCAGCTGAATCTGCCTCAAAGAATTTCAGACTTTCCTGTGATGTAATCTCCCTAGTGCGCTTTTGATCAGATGTCAGAAGACGTGACACCCAACGAGACGAAACTGTTGTTATGCCAAGTTCATTGTACAGAATATTCTCAACTATCTCACGGTATATTCCATTATCATTGGTTATTTGATTTATACTCAATCGTCAGTCATTCCTCACCATGTAGTGAACACAGTTTTTCTTGGGGATGGCACTCACAGAACTTCCAAACTTTGGGTCCGCTTCAAGACTCTACCTTCCCTGGAGCATCACCCATCAGGTAGGAACCATGTCAGTATGAATGTTCTTGGGGACTAAACCGTTTTTGTGAAGGCACTTGTAAATTCTCGCTACCAGTTAATTTTCATGTATTCTTTATCTGGAAAGAAACAATGAAGAAAAGTTGAAATTAGTGTATGCAAGATTTCACAATTCTAGCATCTCTCCTTCATAATCAGTCAATGAATATTTCATCCCACCGCCGTATATATATATATATATATATATATATATATATATATATATTATTCTATCAATTATTAATCTGAAGAAGTCCTTTTGAAAGTTGAAACGCGTAAAATCGAAGTTATTCTTATTTTGTCGTTAAATCACCCAACTATATATATATATATATATATATATATATATATATATATATATATATATATATATATGAAGAAAAACAGACCACTTTAAGGCTCCATGTAATAATTTATTTCACCATAGCCCGTTTAAAGGACGCTGGATCATCAGACTTTACTTGCAAAAGGTGAAACGATATATATATATATATATATATATATATATATATATATATATATATATATATATATACAGACAAACCTGTTATCTACGAACCGAGCCCCAATCAACGGACTTCGCCCCTCAACGGACAAAATCTGTAGAAAAAATTTTGTTAAATCTGCAAGAAAACTTCTAAATTGTCAGCGTTGTTTTTTTCAAAATATGCGTGTTGAGCAGAATGAGTCGTATTAGTTCTCAAAGTGACCGCATGGCGTCGGTGGTGGGCCTTTCAATTGTAAACAAAGACGGGAAGTACGATACCATAACCGCATGCGTGAAAATGTAGCTGTGACAAATTTTCTTTTTTATTCTGATTAATATATCTGTATTAAGTATACATTCATTTATGCCATATATATATATACATATATAGATATATATATATATATACATATATACATACACATATATATATATAAATACATATATACATACATATATGTATATATATATATATATATATATATATATATATATATATATATATATATATATATATATATATGAAGAAATATAGTCTTAAAATTTGCTATATTTATGGGATAAAGTGCTCAATATCAGAGATAGAGCGTGTGTAAATATAAAAGTGAACATAGAAGTCAACACTTAGAGGCGACAGGTCTGACAATTGAATCTAGCATGAAACAGACTGTCGCCTCTAAGTGTTGACTTCTATGTTCACTTTTATATTTATATATATATATATATATATATATACATATATATATTTATATATATATATATACATATATATATACATATATATATATATATATATATATATATATATATATATATATATATATATATATATATATATATATATATATAAGCATGCCTGATGAAACAATTTAGACATGGTGTGTTTGTTTATTTTCAATAATATCCTTTCGTAATCACTTATAAGCTTTCTTGTTTCCTGGTTAAAGAGAGCGAGGAAGGTACAATGGTTGTATTAATTCATTTTTTTCCGAGTACTTTTGATATATGCCAATAACATCCTCAGGTTTATGATGGCTAAAACAAATAGCCACACAACTATTTGTCTTTGGCATCATTTCTGTCTCTATCTCAAACTTTCTACGCTTTTTCTTTATGATCTATCTCTCTATTGCAGTATATATGTTTGTTTGTGTCTACCCGCCTGCCTGTCTGTTTGTGTTTTTGTATGTATTTGTATATATACGAGTGGTCGGTGTCTAAACCGGCTCCACACCTGTTTCCGGTGGTAAGGAAGCTAGTATGTTAGTGCGCAGGACGAAAAAAATCTGTCATAGTATGGCTGAGCTTCTTATACGATCCAAAAGGCTAAATAAAACACACACACACACACACTCACAGATATATATATATATATATATATATATATATATATATATATATATATATACAATGTAACCCGGATATAAGAGACCCGGATATAAGAGAACCCCTGATATAAGAGAGATTTTCTCTGGTCCCAAATTAGAGCCTGTGTTAATAAAACAAAATAGACCAAACCCGGATATAAGAGACTTCGTCTCCGGTCCCGACAACTCTCTTATATATATATATATATATATATATATATATATATATATATATATATATATATATATATATGAAGAAATATAGTCTTAAAGTGTGCTATATTTATGGGATAAAGTGGTCAATATCAGAGATAGAGCGTGTGTAAATATAAAAGTGGACATGGAAGTCAGCACTTAGAGGCGACAGTCTGTTTCATGCTAGTGCAATCGTCAGGCGAATAGTGCTGTTATTTTTCTCGGCTATTTATATAAGGGTCAGTCTACTTATATATATATATATATATATATATATATATATATATATATATATATATATATATATATATATATATACACTAGAATAATCCTAAGGAGCCAGGCAAAAATTAACATGGTTACACCTAAATGGATCTTCAGTGTAAAACTTAAATATAGTTCAGTACTCATTTCTTTGTTTTTAATGAAATTTTTCTGTTTCTTAATACATTGCTTAGCTTTTTGAAGGCACCTTTCCATATTCCAATACAACTCCGGATTTTCCGTCTTCTGCTAAAACACCATCTATATATTTAAATTTTTATACTTGCTGGATTTTGTTATCTCCATCTTGTAAGTCGCATATTGAACTCTTCCAAACGAGTATTACCATATATATATATATATATATATATATATATATATATATATATATATATATATATATATATATATATATATATTTGCGATGACATAGAAATACCTAGGCTAGTGTGCAGAAGCACTTTTAGAACACTGAGTATGAGAGACCCTAGTCCTTTGAAGGACTCTTCCGGAAGAGAAGGACCCGCAGTTCTTGCTTGGGACATCCTTCTAGGAGAAGATAAATCTCAAACTTGTGGGTCATTTGGTCTCTGGTCCTTTCATCCTTTGTTGTGCCACGGTTGCTATGGCCAATTGTGCTGAAAAGTGGATTTAGCGTTGAGGAATGTTCTATCCGCCCAAAGAAGTAATCCAGGCACAAGAACATTTAGAACTGGTCTTACTAGATCATGTATGTATGTATCTATACTGATGTGTGTCATTTTAAAATCTCGTATGTCTGTATGTATATGTATTGATGTTTGTAATTTTGAAATTATGTGTTTCTTTAAGTCTTGCGTCCGTTTGTTTGTATGTTAATCTTCTTTAACTTACTTTTAATAAATCTTGTTTTCCAAAACAAAATCGGTCAGCCATGAAAATATTTTCTTTAATGAAATAAAATCTTTCTTGAACCAAAACCTTGAAACTTGTAGAAACTCACGCTACCGAGGTAAAAGCTTTTCGTAGTAAAATTTTTCATTATGAGTTTTATCGGGGCTTTAATATCCTCGTTTTGAAAAGAAGTTTAGGATGAGTTCTACTTGCCTTTACTTTAAATTTCCCTTAAAAATGACGATAAAATATTCCTGGTAGGATTATTCAATGAATAGAAAAGAGGATTTTATATGTTAGTGCTGACACGAAAATCTCATATTAGTATTCAGAATATTGAAAACAAGTTCATTTTAAACTTATGTCTACCTTTTCTCTTTATGCTGTTACTATTATTGCTTTTTTCGCTAGGATAGGAATGCAGGAAAATGTACTGTTAATTGAAGTTTAAAATAAATAAATGCAACATTTTGGGATACGGAGCTGTTCAATTAGATTTCCTGAGCGTGATATGAAACTACGATTTTTAAAATTAAGAAACTGTGAGCCCTTGTGATTATGCGTAACATTACCCAATTCATCAGTTTTTGTTGATAGTTGTCGTCACTCTTCTGATCGATAACAATAAGAAATTTCTTAACGTAAGGGGAAAAAAGCAAATGATATTTCCCTATATTTGAGTGGGTATTCCTGTCTTTGAGATGCAGCGTGGCTGAAAAAAAATGAACATAATAACGCATGCATGCGCACTCAAACTATTTCGCTTCCGCTTAAGCG
Organism: Acanthosepion esculentum; assembly: GCA_964036315.1. Classification (NCBI taxonomy): domain Eukaryota; kingdom Metazoa; phylum Mollusca; class Cephalopoda; order Sepiida; family Sepiidae; genus Acanthosepion; species Acanthosepion esculentum. The sequence goes on from OZ038520.1 coordinate 6,798,923, forward strand.
GATATTGACATGCAGAGGAATACAGAAAATAAATGGTTATAAATTGTTATTTGATAATATTACCATCGTGTTGTAAACGACCTCTTTAAGCGTCTTTATAAATAACTCTGATATTTCCAAAATATACTTGTTCCGGTAAATTCTTACTTAACCCTAGGTTTAAATGATGAAATTAATCTGTCCACAATATAACACAATAAAGGTATATAGCATTCATTGATATAGTATCAATAATTTTGGTTTATTTTTATTACTTAGTATTAATTTAATCGACTGTAACTTCTGCCTGACTAAAGTTTGCGTTAATTCATTTGTGTTTAATTTGTAATCTCTTAGATAGATAGATAGATAGATAGATAGATAGATAGATAGATAGATAGATAGATAGATAGATAGATAGATAGATATGAGCGAACTAAGATAGATAGATAGATAGATAGATAGATAGATAGATAGATAGATAGATAGATAGATAGATAGATAGATAGATTAACCGTCTAAAAATGTTCTCCTGTGAGAGAAAGGGAGAAGAGACTGTGTCCCTTATCCCGATCATAGAATAAACGAATACGAAAATAAACAAGACTCGAAACTGTTATATGAAATTTGAAAGGAATAAACATCCATAAGTTTCCTTTTGTGCACCTTATTATAATCAAAGCAAGATAACATATCAAAATATAGAAAATTATAGACTCATAAAACGATTTACAATGCAATCTTCAAATAATAGGGAGAAAAAAACCGTAATACAAAAACTTTAAATAAGGTTGGAAATACTCTTTAAAAAAGATGCACCTTCGAAAAACGAAAAAATGGAAGGGGTCTCCCAATTTTTCCATCTTTAGAACACAGTTTTATTCACAGGTCCAACTGCTTTTTTTTTTCGGTTGAGTCTTCTGTAAAAAAAAACAAAAAAACAAAAAAAAAACATCCCAGCTAGCTTATCCACAATTGATAGTCAAAAATAGTTTTTTCCTTTTGTAATTTTATTTTCCTGTCTCAGGGAAAAATTTTTATGCTTCCTCTTCTTATGACTTCTTTAAAATTTTCGTTTCGTCGAAATTCATTATTATTACCTTCTAAATTTATCTGCTAACCCGTCTTCATATCAAAGAGCCCTCAGGTGGATCTTAATTTTAGATTTACGTGCGTGGACGCTACCCTTTTGATTAGATAACAAATAAAATGAGTATCTATTTTTCAAATTTGGAAAATAAATTTCTAACAGTCCGACATGATCGGATTACTTTAGGCAGATCTTTTTTTTAGCCAAATCTATATTTAGATAATTTAACAAACAAATGTAGCATATCAGATATAATTTTTATATTAACCATCTGGAATTCTTTTAAATATAATTCTCCTAAAATATATGTGAAAGAAAAAACTAGATCTTTTATATTTATTTATGTACACTTTATTATTATTATTTTTTTTTTCCTTTGATATCTGGCGTTTACACATTTCTTTCCGGGTCCCGCCCAGGGACCTAAGGTTAGAAATGGCATCATGACACTTTCCACTGCAAAAAAAATAAAAAATAATTACATAGATAAAGCCCTTCGTAAAGTGTGGGCTGTACTTGTCAGAACAATTTTTCGTATCTCTTTGAGGCATGGACTTCCAGGGATCCCTTCAATCAGCCTACTGGAATCTTTTCCAACCAGTCCAAGGGCTCCAACTACAACAGGAATTGTTGATGTTCCCATGTGCCACATTTTTGAGATTTCGATTTCAAGGTCCTTGTATTTTGACAGTTTTTCGAATATCTTCAAAGACACATTGCAGTCTGCAGGGACTGCCATATCAATAAGGAGGCACTTATTTTGTTTGTGGTCTTTAATAACAATGTCTGGGCGGTTGGCTTTGATTTTTCTGTCAGTGTGTATTGTGTATTAATAATAATAATAATAATAATAATAATAATAATAATAATAATAATAATTATAATAATAATAATAATAATAATAATAATAATACGAAGGGCTATAACTATGTAATTATTATTATTATTATTACTATTATTATTATTATTATAATTATTATTATTATTATTATTATTATTATTATTATTATTATTATTAATTATTTTACGTTAATTACTAGTAAGAAATTTGTATACGTCTTTCAAAGATAGAGAGAGAGAGAGATAGAGATAGATAATGAACGGACTGAAATAGATAGAGAGAGAGAGAGAGAGAGATAATGAACAGACTGAAATATATAGATAGATAGATAGATAGATAGATAGATAGATAGATAGATAGATAGATAGATTTAATATGTTCTTGTAAAACAAGCATCGATCGATCGATAGATAGAGATAATAAATAGACTAAGATAGATAGATAGATAGATAGATAGATAGATAGATAGATAGATAGATAGATAGATAGATAGATAGATAGATTTAATACGTTCTTGTAGAAACAAGGATAGATAGATAGATTTAATACGTTCTTGTAGAAACAAGGACAGATAGATAGATTTAATACGTTCTTGTAGAAACAAGGATAGATAGATAGATAGATAGATAGATAGATAGATAGATAGATAGATAGATAGATAGATAGATAGATAGATAGATAGATGTACCGTCTTTCAACCAGGTCGTTGCCATTCCGTGAGATGTACGAACATCTGATACTGTCATCAAATCATTTGGAAATCGCATTCTGACATGACCAATCACTGCTAATGAACCCAAGCTTAGTGCAGTTAAAACATGAACTTTGTATGCTATTTAATAGTTTAATTAGTTTATGGTATAAACAATAGTATCCTTTATCTATTGATATTTTGCGAAAGCTGATATACAATGACTTGCCTCTGTCGATGTAAATATTATAATGGTGACGTCGTAAACAGCATTTTATTTACGTCCAGAATCATAAAACGATGACTCTTTTCCTCTTCTCTTACAATATGGATATTTAAAAACAATGGCGATAAAAAATACAAAACAAGCGATAAATAGCTTAATAAGGCCAACTAAGTTAAAAATCTATATATCTATATATCGGACATCTATATCAAGTCATGGTAAAGTAGTAAACATACAAAGAACGACAAAAATAACTGTTGGATCTACTAGTTAACTGTGGAATATTTGGTAAGGATATCAAAATAATTCCAAACATACACCAGGAGCAAACAGCCTGCATACGGATAGAAAATGAATTCTGTAAATATACATAGAGTGTGAGTGTATGACAAGGATGTGTCTTCTCATTGGATTTATTCAAACTATGCAGTGTGGCTATTATGAGAGAATTAGAATTCATAGCAGGATTCATTATTGGCGATCACAATATATGCACAGTGGTAATGGCAGACACAGAAAAGGAAATTCAAGAATCCCTACAGAAGATACCAAAAGAAAGAGAGAAGAAAGGACTAAACACCAATGGTAAGAATACAGAATATATGGTTGTCAGCAAAAAGAAGGGTTCAATATCTGACTATCAAAACGGGGATAACAAAATCCAGCAAGTATAAAAATTTAAATATATAGATGGTGTTTTAGCAGAAGACGGAAAATCCGGAGTTGTATTGGGATATGGAAAGGTGCCTTCAAAAAGATAAGCAATGTATTAAGAAACAGAAAAATGCCATTAGAAACAAAGAAAACAGTACCGAACTACGATGTAATATCAGTCCTCCTAAATAGCAATACTAGAAAATATCATCACAGATGTAGAAGAGATCTGAAGCAACACAAATGTCGTTCTACAGAAGGATGCTGAGAATATCATGTACTGAACATGTGAGCAACGGCGAAGTTTTAGAGAAAATGGAAACAATAACAAAACTTATACTTAACATCAGAAAAAGTTGAAATTTCGAGGGCGCGTAATAGGGAAAGTCTTTGGTACTCACAAGCCAGACTGAATGGGAGGGGTGGGGGCGCGTAGGTAGGGAACGAATAACTTCCCTTAACGAGCTTGTGTAAATGGTTTTGCAGTACAGGGTTTAGGAAAGATAGCAAAAAAGAAAAAAACTTTCTAGGAGCTACAAAGGGCAGGAAATTGTGGAGAGCCATAATCGCCCTCGTCCTGAAGGGACACAGTAGAGAGGAGACGAACAAATTGACTCCTCCCAGTATACATGATACTGTGGTTTTGTTTCAGCTCAAGATAAGCTTAATAAAATGTTAATGAAGTCAGTTGACTGAAAAACTCTAGAATTAATCTTGTCTCTTCTATCATTAATATATTTAACATGTTTAAGCCTGTTTTTTCTAAATCCTTTAACCCCAATGCCACTAGGATGCAAGGTGAGGTTCTACAGAAGGATGATGAGAATACCATGGATGGAATATGTGAGTAATGAGGAAGTTTTAAGGGAAATTAGAACAAAAAGGGCACCTATATTTAGCATCAGAAGGAGGGAAATGAAATTTCTAGAACACATAATGAGAAAAGACGGTTTAGAAAATATGACATTCACGGGACATATTGAAGACAGGATGGACAGAGAAAAGCAGTGCATAACCTACCTAACAAGCTTGTGTAAATAGGTGAAAGAACAGGGATTAGGAGAGATAGCAAAAAGACAAAACATGCTAGGAGCTACAAAGGACTGGAAATTGTGGACAGCCATGATCGACAACTTTCTAAAGAAACATGTCACATAGCAGTAGATATCAGTAATAGCATTATTAATTAGTCATGAAAATATTTTCTCTGGATTTATATAACCTTATTCTTTTCAAATTAGTTGTATATTCCATTACATAAGATTGACGAAAGCGTTTCTAGCATTTTTTAGAAAAAATTTTTATTCAGATAAAATTCAGAGCATCATTATTCATGTTATATACTGGGTATGGTTGCAACCTTAACAAATAGAAACATGCCATTGCCAGTGAGTCGGAAAGAGAGAAAACATATGTTAAAGTAAAACTGCCAGCATAATGGATCAAGATAGAATGTCTCTTTGGTGGATGAGAGAAGCGAACTTGATGGGAGAGTCTGTTGTTTACTGGACTGGCATTGAATCCTGTGTTAGGTCGGTTAACCGAGAGACAAATGGTGAACTCCGTGAACTACCTACTATGTACTGTTTTAAATGATTCCGAGAAGGCCCTTTTAAGCAGTCAGGGTGGATACATGACTTTGCATATTTTCATCATGATTTTCTTTTAACGGAAACGTTCACGATTGTCGCCAACGTTTAAATTTTATTTTATATTTTTAGGATTTGTTTTGTGAGCCAGATATGATGCGAGGAACCAGTGCGCAGAGAGCGACGTTTTATTTTTAATTTTGATTTCGTAGCGTTCTCATCCGGCAGAAATATTTTTGATGTAGAATGAATCAGAAAGAGGTCTAATTTGAAGCAGAGTATAACTTTCAGTCTTTAAAATATATTTTTTTACTGTTTATGTCTTTATTCCACATCTCAAATTATTTATTCCATTATTTTAAGTTATTGCTAAAGTTTCAAGCATTTTTTAATGCTTTATTCATTGTCTCGTCATTCATCCGTCAATGTATCTTTTCTAGTTTCTATGGCCAAATACCAATCTATGGATATTGTCATGCTGCAAAATTACCGGTTGAAACAAATGTACAGAAAATGTTTCATAACAACTTGATTGAGTCTAGTTTTTCTCATGTGCTGTTTGTGCTGCACATATTTTCAAATACTTTACTATGTCATCACTATTGAAAATTGGTATTCCAGAACGTTTTTTCTTTTTTTTTATTTTAATTGCAAACTCGTTAAATACATAATTGACATAATCTTCAATGAACCATTGCTTAGCTTCCCTAAAACATTTTCCTAGATTATACATGAAGGGTAACCGTTTTGAATGTGTATTTTTTAATCGATTCACCTTATGCAAGGCTGTAAAACCACTAAGACACAAGTGGTTCCTGGGTGTGGAAGAATTAGAAACAGAAACATTACTAATGAATGGGAAGAGAAAAGAGTAATCAGGAGGAAAGCAGATAGCGATTGACATTGCATTTAAACTTTTGAAGATTAAAGTTGGTTGGGAAGCATGGAGCCGGAAGGCAGTTCCACAAGAGAGAAGTGCGAGAAAAGAAACTGTTAGCATAGAATTTACGGGTTTATATTCAGTTATAATTTTCGCCAAAATATAGGAAAATCAATTTTTTGCAAGCACTTCATTAAGTCTATTTAATCAAACAATAACGGTAACGCTGTTTTTTTTTGTTTTTGTTTTTTTGTTTTTTGCAGGGGAGAGATTTTAGTCAACTTAACAATGAATTAATTGGCGTTAATTCCATAAATCATTTACTTAATCGTTCTTTAAGCATTCAATTCTTATGCATATATAAATATTTAAGAATCTAAGCTTACAAAGATGCTAAGTAAAATTGATAAATTGCAAGCCTTTTAAAATAGAATAATGGACGAAGAGAGGCTACCTGTGTTTATGCGTCCATTAGTATCTGTCTCTCCCCCTCTCTTTCTCTCTCTCTCTCTCTCTCTCTCTCTCTTTCGATAGATAGATAGATAGATAGATAGGAACATAGATAGATAGATAGATAGATAGATAGATAGATAGATAGATAGGAACAGACCTTGATAGATAGATAGATAGATAGATAGATAGATAGATAGATAGATAGATAGATAGATAGATAGATAGATAGATAGGAACAGACCTTGATAGATAGATAGATAGATAGATAGATAGATAGATAGATAGATAGGAACAGACCTTGATAGATAGATAGATAGATAGATAGATAGATAGATAGATAGATAGATAGATAGATAGATAGATAGATACCTTATCATTTAAGCATTAATAAAAAAATTTTAATTAAAAAAATAAAATTATTTAAATAAAAAAAAATGAAATACAGTTTTCCAAACTCAGGAAAACGCTAGAACGCTCAAGAAGAATTAACAAGAACGGTGACTGTCTGAAAAACCGAATATCAAATAGGTGCCATTGAAAGAGAGAGAACAATCAAAGAAATAGCAATGAGGAGGGAGTATAAAAAAACGAGAAAAATGACAAAAAGAGAAATAATCACATTTTACACGTAAGCACATACGCGCAGTCGGACGCATGCACGCGCCAACGCACACGCACACACACACACGCAGTAGACAAAGAAAAAATATCAACCTTGCACCAATGCTAAGTACATATATAAGAGATAAATGAGAAAATAAACAGTCAATTGCTGATATCCCCTGAGGAGTGGACGAAGTAATTACTGGAGGTTCCGTCTACGAATCTCTAGATTCGGGATACTGAAGATAACACTAATCAGCTAAGTGAAAAATTTTATATTTGTATTCATTCTAGATATCGATATATATTAATATATATAAATATAGATATACAGGGTGATTGAAAAGTAATTAACTCCCTATTTTATGTATGATGGACTTTCTCGTCTATCTATACTTTTGAGAAGACGTGAGAGTCCGTCATACATGAAATAAGCAGTTGCTTTTTAATCACCCTGTATATTTCAGATATATTTGAATGAATAATATCGACAAGTTCTGTCTATCCAATTTTCAAAGATTTCGTTTTTTTCGTGTTTTTATATAACTGTTTTTTGCTTAATTTGAAAACAAATATAGCAAGATTCGAAAACACTTGGGGAAACTATAAAGAAAAGGAAAAATGAACTTTGGTAAACTTACAGATTTTATAAAATAACTAATTCGAAAATTTGAAAAAGTTAATTTAAAAAATAAGATAGAGCTTATCGATATTACTCAACCAAATATGTTTTAAAGAATTCTTGATAACTAAAAACACTCTATTATACACACACACACACACATATATATATATATATATATATATATATATATATATATATATATATATATATATATATAAATATATTTGAAGAAATATAGTCTTAAAGTGTGCTACATTTATGGGATAAAGTGCTCAATATCAGAGATAGAGCGTGTGTAAATATAAAAGTGAACATAGAAGTCAACACATAGAGGCGACAGTCTGTTTCATGCTAGATGCAATCTTCGGGCCCGACGATTGCATCTAGCATGAAACAGACTATTTATATATATATATATATATATATATATATAGAGAGAGAGAGAGAGAGAGAGAGAGAGAGAGAGAGTTTGATGTAGGAATTAACACCTTTAATTTCAAGCCTCTGATTTGTATTCCTGTATATGCCATTTAATTAAGCTTCGTTTACATGCCATGTTCCTTCACAACGTGGTAGAACATAGCTCTCCACAGCCTCCTATTACTTGTAATGCTTAGCACCGTTTTTCCTTTTACCTTCCTGACTCCCGTTCATCCATTCGTTCACTCAAGCTCGTCAGGTAGATGGACTTCTGCCTTCCACTATCCGTCTTGCCATCAATAGGCCCTGTAAATGTCAAATTCTCCAAGTCTTCTTTCCTCATTTGTTTCTTTTTTATTCTGATTATAAATGTCCTTTTTGCTTCTTTTTTTCCTTCAGACTTCTTCCTCGCTTACGTGCCATGTACATGGAATTCTCAGCATCCTTCTGTAGGATCACATTTCTCTTGCTTCCAGTCTACTCTTCATCTGCAAGTAGATTGTCCAACATTCCCCGCCATATAGGAAGATTGATTTTACAGTTCAGACCCCTTTTCTTTGTTTCTAATTAAATTTTTCTTTTGCTTAATACTTTGCTTATCTTTTGAAAGGCACATGTTATTAATTCAATGGTAGCAGGAGAACCAGAGGAAAGTGGTGCGCGTGTATGTGCGCGTATCATATTTCTAGTTGGTTTTGCTGGTACTGACGGTGCCAATACATGTATCGATTGTTGCGCTATTAGTGTTGGGGTAATTTCTATGGTAGAGGAAAAAATAATGTGGGGAAATTTGAAGGTATGTGGTGTTGTGCATTGGTTTAATTCTATCATCATCATCGCCATCGTCATCATCATCATCATCATCATTATTATTATTATTATTATTATATGACTATTGATCGGGACATGTTTTGTGTGTGTTGGAATGAAAGACATAGGCTACATCGTTCGCAGGTTTCTGGATCATACACTCTTTAAGTATAGGTTTTATAACTGCTGGTAATATGAAAAGTGTCTCCAATGCGTGTTTATCGATGGGAAGATACGTATTAATATTCTTTCTAAATATCTACTTCTTAGTAAAGCATGTTCTTTTTCTTACTGGGGTGGTATTTTGCAAGTCAAAGTTCCTATGTGTTTCGAGAGAGTTCAGTTCAGACCCCAGATGAGACAACCCAATGAACTCTATTTTAATTTTCATTTATCCCTGCTCCCAGAAATATTTAGTTTATAATCATAATAAATAACTAAAATGAATGTATAATAGAGTAGTACTAATGTAAAAAAAAAAGTCAAAACAATGCATACCTTTGACAAGTTTATTTGCACTTGTCAAATGTTGTATTGCTGGATATGTAATGATTAAAAAGAATTTTAATATATCTGTTTAATAACTCTTATTTGTAATATCATACTTTAAATCAACATATATTAATTAATTTGCAATGCATTTCTGTAATAAAATAAGTTCCAATTTAAATATTAAAATTATTTGAAACGCATTTCTGTAGTAGAATAAATTAAAATTCACATCTTTATCAAGAATCGTTAGAAATGCATTATTATACTAAAATAATTTACAATTAACTTCTATATTAAAATAATTTGAAATGTATACCTATACTAAAATCATTTAAAATGGAATTCATTATTAAAATAGCTTTAAATGCATTTTTTATTTTAAAATAATTTGAAATGCATTTATCTAGTAAATCATTTACAATTCCATATTAAGTTAATTTAACGCATTTTTATATTAGAGTGAATGAAAGTTTTGACTCATTTGCTTACCAAACTTTACCCGTTATGTCACCATCGCAAAAATTGTTTTTTAGCATTGGTCCTCTCGAGAAAATTATGTAAATTATTTGAATATTTGTTTGATTCTATATCTCTAGTATTGACCAAAATACTTCCTGTCAAAAAAAGAAAAATTATCTAAAAAATAAAGGAAAAGAAACTTTCTAGGCTTTATGAACGAGCAGACAAAAAATTAATTGCTATCGTTAATTCTTGTCAGTCGTTTCTTGAACAGGCCCAACGCATACTCTGTAGAGATCTTTAAGACGGAAACTATCTTTCGTCACGAAAAAAAAAAAAAAAGAAGTACTGGACTATACGCACTCCTGGTTTGAATCCTGGCTCCCTGCGCTTGGAACGATGGTGAAATCCCGTGCACTTCAAGGCAGGTCACGTATTTTCACAATTAGCCCGATCTTCGCTATTATCGAAGGCGCCACTCAGCTGACACTCGTCTGTTTCGTGGGTGTTACACTTCAGCCAACACTCTGCGCATGTCCACGAATGTACACATATGAAAGACAAGTTCATGGAAGGAAAGAAAAAACCTCTGAATGGAAGAATAGGGTACATATAAATACATAAATGTATTTGTGATGGTAATAGCGGTGGAGGGGCGTATTTGTGTCAAGCACTGCGTATATGCTTGCTGTTATACACGCAGATGACAAAAAATACTTGTATAAAATACTTATATAATGTCCGTTGTGTTGTGTTTTATTTGCTTTATAAATTAATATGTTAACGTCAGTATGAATGAATAGGCGAAAAACAAACGTGTCCGTACACATGCATACATACGTATGTGGCATTCTTTTTCCAAATATACTTAATACATATATGTATGCGTGTGTGTATTTATTTTTACTATAAATGTTAAATTTAGTAGATACACTTGTCTGAGTGGAACTCGCTTTTTTTATAAACTGTACTTGATGTCAGCCAGCTTGGGGGGGGGATTATTTTGAGTGAACATTAGTTACAGTTTTTGAAATGAAGCACCAACTCTAGCGGAATCAGATTTACACATGACTAGTACACTGAAACCCACTGTTACAACTACTTTTGACGAATTTCATCTGACGCCTTTTTCACTTATAAGGCTTCGGTCAACCTGTCATATAACTTTCAGGCACTTCCCAACTGAGTCCCATGCTGGGATTGTCTCCATCGGCTAATATTACCAAAAAATCCCTCTCTCGACAAATCGATCATGATGAAATTCGAACTCAGATGCCATACTTGGAACGCTAACACTTTAACGTAGCGGACTGGTTAGAATGCTTGTCGTATGGCAGTAGAGGACAAACTTCTCCGTCAATAACCTATATCTTTTTTACCTTGTTATGAATAGCATTCTGATATGAAAGTCGTACAAAGTAGAAATGTGTCATTGAATTCCTCCATTCGGTAAAAACTGTACATTAAGTCAATGAAGCTTGCTGAATGTTTGGAGAGACCAACCAGTTGATGTGAGCACTGTTAGGCGGTGAATAATGTGTTTCAGCAGTGGTAGCAATCACGCATATGACAGGGTAAATCCCTTCCTACCCTACACAGCAAAAACACACGAAATGAAGAGCGACATGGAAATGCATAGCCAACAATTGATTACTATGTAGGAAACATGGTTTCATCTCTGAAAACATGTCTAGACAATGTTATATCCCCTATATCTGTTGGGAAAATATACAGGAAGCATTATTTTCGGAGCATTTCGCGTGCGCGATATATATCTATGTGGGTATATATATATATATATATATATATATATATATATATATATATATATATATATATATATATATATATATATATATATATATAAACGGTCAACAATGTATGACAGATAATATTGTATATGGAGCGAACATGCATTCCGGTAACGATGTTAAATTTTATTTTGGTTCCACGGAAAATTCTTGAAAATTTCGATTTTATCATCATCGAATGACCTTAAGTAATTTAAAATGCAAAATCAGCAAGCAATGCTCTCTCCAAATATCAATTAAAGAATGAGGGCATCTCACCATCAATCAACTGGGAAATTATATCTAAAGCTAAAGGAAATAAAAACACTTAAATAAGCCTAGCTTATTAAACAATAGAAATGAATTGATGATTGCATGTAGGCCTAAAAATAAATATCTACTTAAATACGTGGATCCTTATTAATTATTTTTTTATGTAAATTACGGTTTATTTTTTAATGTTAAAGTACTATTTATTTAAATATAAATTTGTTTTATGTTTTATGTTTTTTGTTTAAATAAGAGCAAATAACCTCCTTTTAATTATTTTTTTTAATTTAAAAAATTAAAATATAAATATTCACCATTCAATAATATATTTTTCATTTTCTTTTTTTACATACATATATAAATCCCGCTTATTTTAGGTGCCAAATATTTTTACACTTTTAAATTAAGAAACTGTAATCCCAGCATAATATATAACTACGCCAACATTGAAATAACCAGATATATTATAATTCAAAATTGTTTAACGGCTACTTCATGCTCCGTACCTGCAGATTGCGTCCAGTATGGAAATCGTCGTGCTATAAGTGTGGTATAATATGTGTATTTATTAATATATATATATATATATATATATATATATATATATATATATATATATATATATATATATATATATATATATATGATTAAATAAATTTGATTAAATAATGAACAAGTAGGAAAACGTTTACAAGCACAAGATAGATAGATAGATAGATAGATAGATAGATAGATAGATAGATAGATAGATAGATAGATAGATAGATAGATAGATATGGCATGAGCGAGTTAGATAGATAGATAGATAGATAGATAGATAGATAGATAGATAGATAGATAGATAGATAGATAGATAGATTTGAATGTCATGTTATTAATCCTTAAAATTATTAAAACTAGATCTAAATGGAATTTGATAGATGAGTGATAACAGAAACTGACATGCATTTAATGTTTTCATTCATCTTGTAAAAGACATATTGAATATTAATAGATTTTCACTTTACTTCTTTACACAGGCACACACACACACACACACACACACACAGACACACACATACACATACACGCACACTATGTTCCAATACGGAAAAGAAAAACTACTAAATAATACAATGTAACATACTTAAATCATTGATTATAAATACAACTGAATTAATATTAGAATGTTAAATCAATTTCTTCTTTTAAAAAAAAGCTAGAATTAAAATCATGTACATTGTAGAAAGAGTACAGTGGGGTAATGGATAGCGGCTCGGATTGAGAAATCGGAGAGCCGAGTTCGAATTCCAGTCGAATCCATTACATTCACTTACTCCCTTGGGAAAGGTATGAAATCCTCTTCTTCTCCCAGCTTTGAGCAAATAGCAGGACAGACCGGGTTCTATAGCCTTGGATGACAACTGGCAACCTACTGCAGGAAAAAATCTGCCTCTATCGAAAGATAGATGATCGGCTAAGCGTGTATCAAGCATGGCACATAACTGACTGACATTGTAGAAAACAGAATTACGTTGAAGAATTTATGCTGGGACCTGCTTATAAACCGAAATAAATAAAAAATATAATTCCTGCAAACCATTCCCACGAATCGCTGCTTTGTGTGAACCTACTCCCAAGAAGGGTTAACCATTTTCTTCCCCATTCACTGTGCCTCTGTAACCCTCTACTTTGAGTGGCTCTTGGGTCTTGTGGAGATTGAATAACATTGTATAAAATATATATAACCAGAGATCGATGATTGTGCTTCGATAAAATCTAGAATTCCTAATACTAATTTTTCAAGCCCCCCTTGGAAGTTTTATGTAACACAATTTTCTCTACAATACAAAATCAGGTTGATTTAATAGTTAAAGATGCTGTTTGGTGTTTAAAATAGGTACGAATTTCACATTGGCTTTAGGAATTAATTACTGTAGCTGAAGGCACATTATGATAGCGAATGATGTCTTTCAAAAGCTAAGCAACTTATTAAGAAATAGGAAAATTTAGTAAGAAACAAAGTAAAAAGTACCGACCTGTTAAATAGTATCGGTTCTCCTATATGGCAATGAATGCTGAATAATCTCATCACAGAAATATGGTTCTACAGAAGGATGCTGAGAATACTATAAATTGAACATGTGAGTAACGAGGAAGTTTTAAGAATACTGGAAGCAAAAATCACACTTACATATAGAATCACACAGTTAAAATTTCGAGAACGCATAATGAGGAAAGGGGGCATGGAAAATTTGATGCTCGCATGACATTAAAGGCGTGAGGGATTGAAGAAATCAGTGGATAACCTACCTAACGACCTTGTGTGAATGGAGGATAGAACAAAGCTACATATACAGGAAGTTGTGCAGAATCGTGATAGCCCACGTCCTGAAGCGACATGGCACATAGAAGAAGATTTGAAAATCTTTGAGACATTTGAGCAAAGCAGTCTATTGGCGTCATATTATCTTTTTCTCGTTTTTTTTATATCTGTTGAACCTTGGCCCAAACTAAGTTAAGCTTAGTGAATATCTATTCATTAGCACGAAACTAAATCATACTTAACAATATACGAATATAAATATGTCTGATCGTTTCTACTGTAAATATAGGCATATGTATGCTGAAAGTAAATATGCAATTATACGTTATAAATCATAATTCCATGCAGATGGCTATAAATATATACACGCATTAAATGTATTGACCACATATGCATATATGCTGTTTAGGATTTGGTTTCTGGTTCCTTCTAAAGTTTTTTCATTCTCTTTCACTCCGCTTGTGCTTTAGTGACGTAACCGTGGTTGGCAACCAGTCTACAACACAAAGACAACATTGAATTCAAAAGCATAACCATAAATTTAGATTGTCATAATCGCCATACACATATTTCCATTTACGCAAACATAAATAAAACAATGAAAAAACACAAAAACGTTAACGCATTTATCTATTGGTCTTCCTCACAATAATATGTTTGTGTATGTATGTATGTATGTATGTATGTATAAAGTTACATAACTACAGAAAAAGCGTTAAATACACAATATCACATACACACACATAGCTGCACACACATCTATTACATACACACATTTCCGAAAGAGTCTCTGGCTACACTATAACTATTTCTACAACAAATGTTCAGACAAGCTATATTCCTTAGTTACACCAGTTCAGACCCTCACAACAAGAACACACGTACACAGGATTGACTCATCATAATTCCGTGCATATTCCATTGCTAAGAAGGAACTTCTACTCAGACAGCTTCTTACCGAGAGTTGTTACGTTCTGGAAGAAATTCCCAACAAGATACTTACCAATCACTACAAACTCTTCAAGTTTAGGGTCAACCGTTATCTATCCTACATATTCTCATAATATGCGCATCCTATTGTAAACCTTTACAAAAACTTCATTCGGTAAATCTGAGTGACTCTTACGCTTTATTTTGGGTGAAGAAGAAAATTAAAAACGAGAAGGTTCGAAAAGTTCCCAGACCGAAAAAATCTGACCAAGCATCATATTTTTTAATTGTTTTCGTGGTCAGATCATGTTACATACCGTACCTATGAACACTAATGGGTATGCCCCAATCCTCATAAATACGTTGGACACTATTGTAAGTTGGGGTAATATGCTAAGTAGTCCACCACTAACAGTGGTTTACCTATTTCACGCCGCTGGTGAGTATTGTATTTTGTTGATGTTATAAAGATTACCATTTCATTTTCGACCTCCGTTTTGGTTATTCCTCATTCAGTAACCCTTTCTAGGTTACAACAGACCAAGAACATTTTTAAATTAAAAATTTTAAAACTAACTTCAGTTTATGAATCCTTGTTGAAAAATGAAATCCTTATGTTTGCCTTGATAAAGCCCATCAGAGGACGAAACGCGTCGGTAAAAAATGTTTTCTTTTGTCTTTTTATATACATATATATATATATATGTATATATATATATATGTGTGTGGGTGTGTGTGTGTGTAATAAATTTGGGTATTTAATCCCGACAGAGTTATAAGTTACGACATTTGGGAAAACCCTCATGAAAGTATGTTTCGAAAATAATATCCGATAATGCATTTTACTTATATGGCTTCATCAGATGAATAACGAAAAATGTCAATAATATATATATATATATATATGCGGCAAAGTTTGCCGCTACCAGTTTAACCACAGAGACCAGCCTGAGAAAGCATGGTATGAATTACCTATTGAAAGATGTACATATATATATGTGTGCGTGCGTGTGTGTGTGTGTGTGTGTGTGTGTGTGTGTCTGTGTGTCTGTGTGTCTGTGTGTATAATTTCTGGTCTTCACATTAATTAGTACATTTTATGTAAAATAAAACTGATCAAGCATCATATTTTTTTAATTGCCTTTCATGGTCAGACTAAGAACTTTCCAACTTCCCTCGTGTATATATATCTATAATTTCTGACCTACACTTTAATTACTATATTTTATGTAAAATACACTTAATACAGTGCGATAAGTGCAACGTAAGTAACCATATATATATATATATATATATATATATATATATATATATATATATACACACACACACACACACACACACACACACACACACACATATATATATATATATATATGTATATATATATATATATATATATATATATATATATATATACACACAATGGGTGTACACATGCATGTGTGTGAAACCACATTGAATGCATACGTATATATAGATATAAGTATTTTTACATAAAAATGTATACAAACTTACATTAAAAATATGCATACATATTTACAAGGATATCCTCACATACTTACAGAATTTTACTTATATACATAAGTATGTCCTACATTCATACATTAATACAGACGGTCATACACAGTAAGTAACGGACAGGCGCACACCCACAAGTGTGTATTAGCTTAAAACACAGATGATTAAAAAGCGACCCGCTACGACAGGCGACCTTTTCTAGGAGGAAAGCAATAACAAGTACTTGTCAAGCCGCTGGGGAAATCTTTCAACCGACGTTCAGATCAATGCTAATCAAATTACAATCCTCCCTACTCCACGTTTGCCGCCCGACAACCATCTTCTCCTCATCCGCCACCCACTTCTCCCATCTGCCCTCAAAATGATTAAACTTACATTGGTGGTCAGCGTCTCGTGGGGGTGGCACCTGCTCGCCTCGTTGTACGTGGCCTGCAGCCCAAATTTTATCTGCCTATAGGCCTTCCGATTCTGATTAATGATGGAGACAGCCCAGCTCGCAAATGCTGACTTCGTATCGACGGCGTTCCCTTTGCCATTCTTCCAGTCTTTGCGCGGGAAATGCTTCGAATCGATAAAATATTTCGGATGTGTGTCGGGGAGGGATGCTGGTGTTCTAGGTGGGCTTGGGGGTGACGCCAGCCGGCTTTGAGTGATGGTGGAGAGTGGGGAAGGAAAAGGAGATTGGAAGGAAGGTGTGGCATAAGTAGTGAGGTCGGTGTTGGGGATGAAGTTGCATTGGTTTGTTGGATGGTTGGGCCCGGGGGGTGTTTGGAAAGAGACAGACCTCGCAAAATGAAAGAAGAAGGTGATAGACAAGAGATCGAAATAGAACTATACACTAAAGTATAGTTCCATCGGAAAGACTAGATTCCTTCCCTATCTCTATTGTTGAGCAACAATATGCTTGGTCACTCTCTAAATGGGTATGCATATATTAATAGACTCTCTCTCACCCCATCTCTCTCTCTCCCTTTCTCTCTCTCTTTTCTCTCCGTCTTTCTGTTTATATTCCTATCTCACTTTTTCTCTCTCTCTTTATATATATATATATATATATATATATATATATATATATATATATATATATATATATGAGTGTGTGAGAGAGAGAGGGGGTTAAATGGCATTCACGTTAATTGACTAATATCTAATTTCTATAAAGATTAAGTGAAAATCAAGCATTGGGCCGCTTAACGGGAGTCATATTTTGTTTCACTAATGCGGACATTTTTTTTCTTTTTCTAAAGATTATCTTTCTAATGAAGCCTATTTATCGGTGAAACATGTCAAAATAGAAGTTTACCAAATTGTCTCATATATATACACACACACACACACACACACATATATATATATATATATATATATATATAATACATATATATAATACATTTGTAACTAATTTAAATACCATTAGTGAATGATCCTTTTCACGCACGAATTTAAACTTTAAAATTCACAGGATTTTTCAAACCGTTTATGATGTCACTCTCTTCAACAAACTGAAAACATAAACAGTTTGAAAACTCCTGTGAATTTTAAAGTTTAAATTCGCGGGTGAAAATGATCAGTCACTAATGGTATCTTAATTCCAACTGTATAAAATATTTTGCCTATTTTGCTCCGTTTAATGAAAATAAACACTGAACGCTCTTTGTGAGTCAGTTTTAACATTTAATAATTAAAATTCTATATTATGTAAATACGGATTCACTTGGATTATACCAACGGATTACTACCTGGATTACTACCTATATTACTATATATATATATATATATATATATATATATATATATATATATATATATATATATATATATATATATATATATATATATATATATATATATATAGCTGTGATAAAGTAAAGAACAAGTACGAAATCGTTAATGAATTTGATGTTTTGTTTTAATAGATTTATAAAAAAAGATTTTAAACTCATTTCCCAAAATGCCTGATGAAGCTATTAAAACGAAACATGTCAAATTTACAAACGATATCCTTCTTCAATTATTGTCGGATTTAATCCATATTTAATTTGTATATTATATCATATAATCCATATATTATATCATTGCAATGGTCCTTGCTCGATTTTCAATCTTATTATAAAATGACCGCAACTTGACACTGGCGGATGTTTTGGTGCTGATTTATGTTGTATTCGAGATTGAAACATTGCATCGTTCAGTTGCGAGTCAGATTTTCTTGAATGTTACCCGTTTTATCCAGAAATTAATGCCTCAAAGATGGAGGATGAAACGTTGCACTTTCACCATATTATGCTCTAGGAATTTCGGGAAAGAGTAAGTTGTGGAACTGCGACGAAAAATATTCAGAAGGTTTATTTGGACCGTTCTCTAGTTCTTCGGATAATCAAAAACGGTTTCGTAGATTTTGCCAGGGTGATTTTAACCGACACGATCAGCCACGCTCCGGGCGAAATTTCAACGTCGATGAAGATGCCCTGCTTGCCATCGTGAAGAATAAACTGAAGATTTCGACAGAAGAAATTGCTAAGAGTTTAAAAATAAATATCTTAACTGTCTGTTGCCATTTGAAGACTTGGATTCGTTACCAAACTCGACACGTAGGGGCCACATTCTTTGACGGAAAAGAAAACGATCGTGTTTCTGCAACGATTACTTTCCTGTTTCGGCACGAAAAGGAATCGTTCTAGTACAGAATTGTCACAGGCGATGAAATGTGGATTGTTTATAACTTTCAACGCAAACGGAGCTGTAAGCTTGTAAATGTGCAGAACACTTGGCTAAGTCGAGCTTGCATTCAATGAAGGTGTCGCTGTCTGTTTGCTGGGACTACAGAGGGATAATTCACTTTGAATTTCTTCCAGCCGGTGAAACACTATCTGCAAAGGAGTATTGTGACGAACTCACGAATCTCAATGCGTCTATTCAAGAAAAACGGACGATTTTGGCAAATCGAAAAGGTGTCATTTTCCATGACGACAACATAAGACCACATGTTGCAAAACAGACTTTGCAAAAAATTTGAAGTAGGAACCCACACTCCAACACCCATCGTATTCTCCTGACTTGGCTCCATCGAATTTTCATTTTTGCCAGTTTCTACAGAATAATTTAAATAACAAAAATTCTGTACATTCAGTCGAAAACAACCTTACAACTTTCGTCCAACAGAAAACATGAATTTTCTACGAATATAACCTCAACCAGTTTCTAGAACGATGGGAGACATTTCTAGAACGATGTGAAACATTTCTAGAACGATGGAAGACATTTCTAGAACGATAGGAGACATTTGTTTATTTTTAATTTTCTGATCGGGCACGAACCCTTGCAATGATCTAATATATTAAATGACTGGCAGCTTGTATCTGAATATGCCTGTCTACTAGGTCCCTGTTGCAGGCAAATGCTCAGGTACATTTGTGTTTTTTCAACACCAGAGAACCAACTTTAAATTTAAATAACACAAAAATTGACTGTGTACATCAACTACCTCACAAAGCTATAACAAAAAAACACGAAATGTCTATGAAAATGGCATCAACCAGCTGCTAGAACGATGGGAGACACTTGTTAAAACAATGGAGACTGCGTACTTGGCTATTTTTTTGTGAGTATGTAAATTTTCTTTTTAATTCTCTGATCGGGCACGAACCTTTGCAATGATCTAATATGTATATAATGACTGGCCGCTTGTATTTGAATATGCCTGTCTACTAGGGCGGCTAGCCAGTCCCTGTTGCAGACACACCCTCAGACACATTTGTTTTGTTGTTTTTTCAACACCTAGAGAGCCCACCTCTGTTTTACACTGCAACTATGGTGAGCGGACCTTGCTTAGAGTTTCTAGAAGAGTGCGCATTATCTGGCGTGATCAACAACCTGAAAAAGGCTAGTACGCTCAAATCCTCTGTCACGATGACTTGATACTTTGTGCTAGTACAACAATCAACAGCTTCAAAATAGTTTCGTTTATCTAGTTTCCTTTACCTGGCTTGGACCAACTCGTGGTATGGCTTTCAGGCACTTTCCAAAGATGCTACATGCCGAGATCGCCTCTGCAGATCGATAATATCAAGAGGTTATCTCCATGACAAATTGACCATGATGAGATTCGAACCCGAGTCTCATGTTCACGGTCGAAAAGTGAACGTTCTAATCACTCGGCCACGTGACCATTACATTTTAAATATGATTAAAAAAATATAGTTTTAATGTATGCTATATTTATGAATAAAAGTGCACAATATCAGAGCAAGTGTAAATATAAAAGTGGACGCTGAAGTCAACACCGAATGACGAGATTCTTTTTCATGCTTGATGCAATCTAAAGGGATGAAGATTGTCTTCAAGCATGAAACAGACGGTAGCCACTCAGTATTGATTTTGGTACTCAATTTATATATATATATATATATATATATATATATATATATATATATATATATATATATATATAGATAGATAGATAGATAGATAGTTTGTTTCATGCGTAGAAATTTCTACTCAAAAGCCTCTAGAATAATTTATAATGTAACTGTTACTGTCAACCCAATAACGTAAAGATAATACAATAGAGACACCTGCCCATAATACGCCAATGACCAGCATATATACATAGTCAACCTAACTCAAAGTACACATGTCTTGAAGATTGCCTTCAAGCATGAAATAAACTATAGCCACATGGAGAAATAATGTTTTTGATAGGCATAAGTTCTCTAATGAAAGATGAGATGTCCGTCGTGACGCTGGAAGCGGGCAGCCAAAAACACAAAGAATGTTTGCAAATGTAGGTAGAGTGCAAAAGTTTCTGCGCTCAGATCGAAGATAAAGTGTGTACCTGACAGTAGAACCTAATATGAATAGTGAAACAGTAAGGCAGATTCTAACAGATGTTTTGGAATTGAGAAAACTTTCCTCAAAGATGGTGCCTAAAATCTTGACTGCTGAGCAGAAATAACATCAGCTTTACATTTGATCTGATCTTTTGAATAATGCAAAGATGTTTGACAGGATCATTACCAGTGATGAAACATGGTGTTTTTACTAGCGGACCGGCCAGGGTGTCAGCCTGCCCGATGGCAAGTAGAACCCTGATGGACTGATCCTATATCAAATAAAAATGCAATAAAGTACAAGCTAAGAAGACTGTTTTGTAATAAAAAGCCAGCCACCTTATTCAGTTATTTTTTAAATAAATTTCTTAGCAATGAAATCGTAAACTCACACAGTGCATTATCATGGCCGAGAATCTATACGTGAGGTCAGATTTCGTAACCCTTTCAGCATTTCCAAATATGTTGCTTGTCTTTATACTAAGAATTTGTAATAAAATATCCTTTTTTTATCAAGGAAACATAAAAACCTTGTCTTGAAATGGTTGCAAGACATGCGTGCTATCTCAGAGGCGGTGAATTCTTTGTTTTTCACTGCATGCTTTAACATTTTGTTTCCAGCTCATGTTGAAATCACCCAGTAGCAGAATGGGTTTAAAAATATTGGTTGCCAGTAGACAAAAGTAGCCTACTCACAGCTAAAATGCTATCATTTAATTTACATAACAAATGAATAATATTTTTCAAAAGTACATATAGCAAGTATTGAGAAACAGGAAAACTATATTAGAAACAAAGAAATGTAATTACTTGCAATACCTCATCTCAGAAATATACACAGATCTTGAAGAAGGCCGGAGCTTACAACGGCCGAAACGTCGTGAATATGGCAATAAAGATGAGGACAACAGTCCGAGCAATGTAAATAATTACAATACCTCATCTCAGAAATATACACAGATCCTAAAGAAGGCCGAAGCGTAGAACGGGCGAAAAGTCGTGAATGTGGCAATAAAGATGAGGACAACAGTCCGAATAATGTAAATAATTACAATACCTCATCTCAGAAATATACACAGATCCTAAAGAAGGCCGAAGCGTAGAACGGCCAAAACGTCGTGAATGTGGCAATAAAGATGAGGACAACAGTCCGAATAATGTAAATAATTACAATACCTCATCTCAGAAATATACACAGATCCTAAAGAAGGCCGAAGCGTAGAACGGCCGAAACGTCGTGCATGTGGCAATAAAGATGAAAACAACAATCCGAATAATGTAAATAATTACAATACCTCATCTCAGAAATATACACAGATCCTAAAGAAGGCCGAAGCGTAGAACGGCCAAAACGTCGTGAATGTGGCAATAAAGATGAGGACAACAGTCCGAATAATGTAAATAATTACAATACCTCATCTCAGAAATATACACAGATCCTAAAGAAGGCCGAAGCGTAGAACGGCCGAAACGTCGTGCATGTGGCAATAAAGATGAAAACAACAATCCGAATAATGTAAATAATTACAATACCTCATCTCAGAAATATACACAGATCCTAAAGAAGGCCGAAGCGTAGAACGGCCGAAACGTCGTGCATGTGGCAATAAAGATGAAAACAACAATCCGAATAATGTAAATAATTACAATACCTCATCTCAGAAATATACACAGATCCTAAAGAAGGCCGAAGCGTAGAACGGCCAAAACGTCGTGAATGTGGCAATAAAGATGAGGACAACAGTCCGAATAATGTAAATAATTACAATACCTCATCTCAGAAATATACACAGATCCTAAAGAAGGCCGAAGCGTAGAACGGCCGAAACGTCGTGAATGTGGCAATAAAGATGAGGACAACAGTCCGAATAATGTAAATAATTACAATACCTCATCTCAGAAATATACACAGATCCTAAAGAAGGCCGAAGCGTAGAACGGCCAAAACGTCGTGAATGTGGCAATAAAGATGAGGACAACAGTCCGAATAATGTAAATAATTACAATACCTTATCTCAGAAATATACACAGATCCTAAAGAAGGCCGAAGCGTAGAACGGCCGAAACGTCGTGCATGTGGCAATAAAGATGAAAACAACAATCCGAATAATGTAAATAATTACAATACCTCATCTCAGAAATATACACAGATCCTAAAGAAGGCCGAAGCGTAGAACGGCCGAAACGTCGTGAATGTGGCAATAAAGATGAAAACAACAATCCGAATAATGTAAATAATTACAATACCTCATCTCAGAAATATACACAGATCCTAAAGAAGGCCGAAGCGTAGAACGGCCGAAACGTCGTGAATGTGGCAATAAAGATGAGGACAACAGTCCGAATAATGTAAATAATTACAATACCTCATCTCAGAAATATACACAGATCCTAAAGAAGGCCGAAGCGTAGAACGGCCGAAACGTCGTGAATGTGGCAATAAAGATGAGGACAACAGTCCGAATAATGTAAATAATTACAATACCTCATCTCAGAAATATACACAGATCCTAAAGAAGGCCGAAGCGTAGAACGGCCGAAACGTCGTGAATGTGGCAATAAAGATGAGGACAACAGTCCGAATAATGTAAATAATTACAATACCTCATCTCAGAAATATACACAGATCCAAAAGAAGGCCGAAGCGTAGAACGGCCGAAACGTCGTGAATGTGGCAATAAAGATGAAAACAACAATCCGAATAATGTAAATAATTACAATACCTCATCTCAGAAATATACACAGATCCTAAAGAAGGCCGAAGCGTAGAACGGCCAAAACGTCGTGAATGTGGCAATAAAGATGAGGACAACAGTCCGAATAATGTAAATAATTACAATACCTCATCTCAGAAATATACACAGATCCTAAAGAAGGCCGAAGCGTAGAACGGCCGAAACGTCGTGAATGTGGCAATAAAGATGAGGACAACAGTCCGAATAATGTAAATAATTACAATACCTCATCTCAGAAATATACACAGATCCTAAAGAAGGCCGAAGCGTAGAACGGCCGAAACGTCGTGAATGTGGCAATAAAGATGAGGACAACAGTCCGAATAATGTAAATAATTACAATACCTCATCTCAGAAATATACACAGATCCTAAAGAAGGCCGAAGCGTAGAACGGCCGAAACGTCGTGAATGTAGCAATAAAGATGAAAACAACAATCCGAATAATGTAAATAATTACAATACCTCATCTCAGAAATATACACAGATCCTAAAGAAGGCCGAAGCGTAGAACGGCCAAAACGTCGTGAATGTGGCAATAAAGATGAGGACAACAGTCCGAATAATGTAAATAATTACAATACCTCATCTCAGAAATATACACAGATCCTAAAGAAGGCCGAAGCGTAGAACGGCCGAAACGTCGTGAATGTGGCAATAAAGATGAAGACAACAATCCGAATAATGTAAATAATTACAATACCTCATCTCAGAAATATAAACAAACATAAATAATTTTTCACTCTAGCCTCCTAATATTAAATCCACAACTCTACGTCAACATATTTCCTGCGTTAAAAAAGTATATTTCTTTGACTATTATAACAAAAATTACACAAAGGTTGACTTCGTAGCAATGGGGTCGTCTCTCGAACCTGTTCAATCTATTTTCTATACAGCTCAGTTAGAAAACAAAACTTTAAAAATTTTGCCAAAAACTATGATATACCCTTGATGTATTGATGATATTCATATTAAGGAAGAACCTAAACATAAAAACATTTAAACCTTTCAGAAAACTTCTGTTCTAAATTTATGAATTTAACGTTAATAACTGAAGCGCTTTCGCTAATGTTTTAGTAGACTCTAATAGTTGAAATGTTCCTCTTTCGCTATATAAAAACCCACAAGCAAAAACTCTTTTCTACTCAATTACCGAAATAATGTAATAATTGCTGTGGTTAATAATATTATCAACGGTGTTAAAGTAATTTCTTTTTCACACATATTACTTTGTTTTATGTAGCTTAATTCTTAATAAACACTTATTAGCAGTACTTTCCCAAACTATATAATCAACAAAAGAATAAAATTAGCTTCTAAAAATTCTATAAAAATAAAGAACAATCCTGATATAAACAAAGATAAAAAAAATTAGCTTATTCTATTGTAATCAAATGCCCCCTAATGATAAAACATGATGAAAAGGCCATTAAAAATATAATTCGCGGGAATATATTAATGACTGCAATAGATACCAAAGATTTTTCATTTATTATAAAACATTTAAAACAACTAATCAAATCATTACTAACAACACGGGACCTTAAAGGTCTCCTTCATGCAAAAACAAAGTTGTTTATTAATTCACGTGCCTCTTGAGAGATTGCATCTCCAACAGTTATTAATTAAAAAATAGTCAAATTCTTACATTGGTCACCCAAACACCTCACTCTACTATAGTTTAACTTGCCACTTATCGAATTTTAGTATAACTCGTATGCATAGTAATCATCACATCATAAACAGCCAAAAATACATTAAGACAAAATATTAATAGAAAAAACAATATACTATACACCATTCACTTTAAAGAAAGATTAAAGATATATTAAAAGTTATTTTTTATTATCATTTAACTCCATGCAAGACAAAAAAAAACACTAAGACACAAGGAGTTCTTCAGTGCGAAAGAATAAGAAACAAAGAGAAACACTATTAAGGGACAACGACGATAGAAGGATCACCAAGAAGACAGTAGATAATAATTGACATTGCCTTTAACTTTTCGACTCTAAAAATTGGCTGGAAAGGGAGGTGTACAAGCGAAAAATGCGAGAAAAGAAACTGTTAGCATAGAACTTACGGTTACATCTTACGGTTCAATTGAAAATTGATGAGAAATTGTTGCCAATCTAGCACTACGCTTAAATTCATAAAGTCTAGGCACCATAGCGGAAAGTTCATCAGAAAAATTATCATAAAAATATTAATAAAAAAGGCAAAAGTAAGCTACGTTAAGATGACGGGAGAGTGAATGAATGCTAGTAGCCAGGTCAGGACTGTACCAAACAGGAAAACTTATCAGAACAATTACCCTGAAAGTATTTATAGAAAAGGCAGAGAGAAGCTAGGTTACGGTGATGGGAAAGTGACTGAAGCCGAGATGCCAGGTCAAGACTGTACGAAAGAGGAAAGCTCATCAGAACAATTACCATGAAAGTATTTATAGAAAAGGCAAAGGGAAGCTACATTACGGTGATGGGAAAGTGACTGAAGCCGAGATGCCAGGTCAAGACTGTACCAAACAGGAAAACTTATCAGAACAATTACCCTGAAAGTATTTATAGAAAAGGCAGAGAGAAGCTAGGTTACGGTGATGGGAAAGTGACTGAAGCCGAGATGCCAGGTCAAGACTGTACGAAAGAGGAAAGCTCATCAGAACAATTACCATGAAAGTATTTATAGAAAAGGCAAAGGGAAGCTACATTACGGTGATGGGAAAGTGACTGAAGCCGAGATGCCAGGTCAAGACTGTACCAAACAGGAAAACTTATCAGAACAATTACCCTGAAAGTATTTATAGAAAAGGCAGAGAGAAGCTAGGTTACGGTGATGGGAAAGTGACTGAAGCCGAGATGCCAGGTCAAGACTGAAGCAAAGAGGAAAGCTGATCAGAACAATTACCATGAAAGTATTTATAGAAAAGGCACAGAGAAGCTACATTATGGTGATGGGAAAGTGACTGAAGCCGAGATGACAGGTCAAGACTGTACCAAAGAGGAAAGCTCATCAGAACAATTACCATGAAAGTATTTATAGAAAAGGAACAGTGAAGCTACATTATGGTGATGGGAAAGTGACTGAAGCCGAGATGCCAGGTCAAGACTGTACCAAAGAGGAAAGCTCATCAGAACAATTACCATGAAAGGATTTATAGAAAAGGCAGAGAGAAGCTACATTATGGTGATGGGAAAGTGACTGAAGCCGAGATGCCAGGTCAAGAGTGTACCAAAGGGGAAAGCTCATCAGAACAATTACCATGAAAGGATTTATAGAAAAGGCACAGAGAAGCTACGTTATGGTGATGGGAAAGTGACTGAAGCCGAGATGCCAGGTCAAGACTGTACCAAAGAGGAAAGCTCATCAGAACAATTACCATGAAAGGATTTATAGAAAAGGCAGAGAGAAGCTACATTATGGTGATGGGAAAGTGACTGAAGCCGAGATGCCAGGTCAAGAGTGTACCAAAGGGGAAAGCTCATCAGAACAATTACCATGAAAGGATTTATAGAAAAGGCACAGAGAAGCTACGTTATGGTGATGGGAAAGTGACTGAAGCCGAGATGCCAGGTCAAGACTGTACCAAAGAGGAAAGCTCATCAGAACAATTACCATGAAAGGATTTATAGAAAAGGCAGAGAGAAGCTACATTATGGTGATGGGAAAGTGACTGAAGCCGAGATGCCAGGTCAAGAGTGTACCAAAGGGGAAAGCTCATCAGAACAATTACCATGAAAGGATTTATAGAAAAAGCACAGTGAAGCTACGTATAAGGGATGGGAAAGTGACTGCAGTCGTCATAGTAGGTCAAGACTGTACCATACTGGAATGTTCATCAGAACATTTAACATTTAATGTATTTATAGAAAATGCATGGCGAATCTACATTACGGTGATGGAAAAGTGACTGAAGCCTAGATTTCAGTTCAGGGCAAATAATATTGATGTTACTTCTTTGGATTTTATCAACAATCTCTAAATATATAGCAGGAGCACATGGCATTATGTGGCAACAATAGATAAATGATATTATGAACACTATATATAGGTGGACTCTGTTGTCGCCTAAATGACCCCAAAATGAAAATAACACTGATATCATATTTTAACAGGTATATTTATCAAAATTCACAAAAAATATCTTGAAATAATAAAAAAAGAAATGTATTCAATAAAATGCAACTGGCTTCATTCAACTACGGCCTCCAGACGACTTCGAAATCTCCTGAAACTCTTCTGATCGGTCTCCTTGATTAAGTTGGTGAATTTTGCCATAATCCTTGCTTTCAGTTCATCTTTGTTGTTACAAAGAGTTTTGTTGGTCGCTCGCTCAACTGCGTCCCATAATAATCAAGGTTGTTGTAGTCTGGGACGTTATGTGGCCAGATGTAAGGGGTAATGTGGTCGCAGAAATTGTCTAACATTTATGACTGGGTTTTCCATCTTGTGCGGCATGGTGCAGTGTCCTGTTGCCAGACACAGAGTCTTCCGGCAGACTCACTCTTGTACCTGGGCAGTACTATCTCCTAGAAAGCACTTGATATAGGGCTCCGTGTTGAGCCTGAAACAGTTACATATAATTACGGGAGTTCTTTTCTTATCAGAACGATCATAGTGAGTTTTTACAGCTGCCGTACCTTTGTAATCGCCATTAAACTCATTCAACCATTTCCGAATTCTCTGGACTGTCATCAAAGTGACAGCCCAAAACTCTGAAATGTTCGTAGTGAAGCTTGTTCGTATTGGAGATTCCGGCCCGAATGCCAAGCAGTACAGCATGCCGTTTCCAAATTTCTGGCGGAGTGAATTGCATCATGGTGCTCTTTTACTCACAAACCTTACTATATCAAAATCTAAATCAAACAACACGAAACAAACAACGCATGCGCAAAATTAAAAATATAGATTTTTAATTTCGTGCATGCGCGTTTTTTGTTTTTGATTTTGTCGACTGCACACTATAGTAGGGTCGACAATTTACCCATCGCATAAATCATATATATATTTATATATATTTTATATATATATATATATAGAGAGAGAGAGAGAGAGATAGACAGAGAGAGAGAGATAGATAGATAGCTAGATAGATATTATTATTATAACAAAAATATGTTGAAATCGCTACACAATAGCTTTCGTGTTTCGGTACTACGTTGTATCACTTCAGGCGATGATAAGTGACGGATGATTAAATAATTATTTTTTAAATTTCAAATGCAAAGTGATACCTCTTGATATATATATATATATATATATATATATATATATATATATATATATATTATTCATATATATATATATGTGAAGACAAGACGAAAAGCAACTTGTCAGCTGTCAATATACCACATAACACCCTTAAGCGCTTAGCCTTGTGGCGGGTAGAATGGAGATCAACGTGCTTTAGTGGACCCAGTAGTTTTCAATCTGCTTGTCTGAATCATCTTCAAGAAGCGAGAGCAAGATCTAAAAGGTCAGCCAATCTAACAGTGATCTCATCCCACAATCCTCACTCTTGCTCTATATGTGGCCTCCTTTGTAAATCACTAGCGGGTCTTAAGTGCCACTTAAGATTAGCGCACAAAATTTCATAACTGAATCAATTAAGCTGTCAGATCCTCATACGTCGAAACCGACGGGAGAGTTCATTATTATATATGGACCGCCGAGCCGACGATCCCAAAGCTAAAGGCGGAAACTTAAGTTTGCTAAAGTATTCACATTTTATATTTATGTTTATTTAAGCTCGACACGATATTGACCACTTTTAATTAACTTTTCTTCATGTGTGTGTGTGTGTGTGTGTGTGTGTTTGTGTGTGTGTGTGTGTGTGTGTGTGTGTGTGTGTGTAATTTGGCAGCAACTTTTCTTTTAAACATGTAGTATTGAATGTTAAAGACAACATAGTCTTACATATTTTCTTTTGAATTTCCTCATATTCTCTAATGAGACTTTTTATTTGAAAATGGTTTCGAAATATGTATTGTCCATACGATGACCTAGCGCTTTCGAACATCATTGTTCATCTTCAGGGTCAATATTTTAGTCAGAATTTTTTTAAACAAACATTTGCCAATTATCTTGTAGCGTAATCATATTGCTACTTTTTTTACAAACTAAAAACGTTAAAACGTTAACGTTTTT
This sequence comes from Acanthosepion esculentum, assembly GCA_964036315.1. NCBI lineage: Eukaryota > Metazoa > Mollusca > Cephalopoda > Sepiida > Sepiidae > Acanthosepion > Acanthosepion esculentum. The sequence continues at coordinate 6,829,261 of OZ038520.1, forward strand.
AGTTTGTAAAAAATAAAAATAAGATAGTTTAGTTTGTAAAAAAAGTAGCAATATGATTACGCTACAAGATAATTGGCAAATGTTTGTTTAAAAAAATTTTGACTAAAATATTGACCCTGAAGATGAATAATGATGTTCGAAAGCGCTAGGTCATCGTATGGACAATACATATTTCGAAACCATTTTCAAATAAAAAGTCTCATTAGAGAATATGAGGAAATTCAAAAGAAAATATGTAAGACTATGTTGTCTTTAACATTCAATGCTACATGTTTATATATATATATATATATATATATATATATATATATATATATATATATATATATATATATATATATATATATATATATATATATATATATACCCGAAATTTTTATGGCCGAGCGAAAAATCACGCCGTATCAAACGGTGATTTCCCCTATAAAGGGGAAGGGAAAGCAGTGTTGATCCTTACCGGTGAATTAATTTTCTTTACTAGGATTTCTCGAATGCGCAAACCGATAGACACAGTTTAATAAATAAAAAGGGGGCGTCCATTTCCAATATGATTTGTCCATCCTAATAACGTTTAAATTTTATATACCAGGTGTAAGAGCAAAACTGTCCAAATCCTGTAACATTATAACAATATGTACAATATCTAAAAAAAAAAAACACTAAACTAAATGAGTTTCTTTTTACGATGTTTTTAGATAAGACATTTAGCCATCTTCACAGTATTTATCTTAAGAAGCACTAAAAATTCCTTTGCGTTATTCAGCCAGAAAGAGAACAGATTAAAATCATTCTTTGTCAGCTCTACTGTCTTCCCAAATGAGCAATTGTCTGAGGAAAAAGATCATTCAGGCCTTCAGTAATGGTACCAACACGCATACTCTAGTTTCCATCTTCAAACTCCATGAAAGAACCATAAAGAGAACGGTGAATAAGTTTAAAATGAGGGAATAGTACAGAGGAAAACTAGATCAGGAGGTCTCAACAGCAAGAGGGGTCATCATTTCAACTTAGAGCTAAAAAGATCTATTAGAAAAGATCCAACTTAATCCATAAGACGTTTGGCATGTGAGAGAGAAGTTTCAGTTATGGCAGTTCAAAGAGCAGTGAAAAAGGCTTGTAAATCAAAAGGTACGTGAAACCTGTGATGCAACTTGTTATTCCAGGACAGAAAGTTAGAAGGTTAGATATATATATATATATATATATATATATATATATATGTGTGTGTGTGTGTGTGTGTGTGTGTGTGTGTGTGTGTGTGTGTGTGTGTGTGTGTGTGTGTATAGCAATCCCTCTTTTATAAGGTTTCATTAAATGCGACTGATAAAGTAATGCGGTTAAGTTTTGATTTATTTATTTCGTCTTTTGTTCTTATAATTGTCTTCTTTTCTGGACAGAAATTATGTAGAAATTGTGCGAAGGTTCTGTATGTCCGACTGTTCACAGTTGAACATACTCGTTAATAAGACAAATATATTAGACTTAACCAAAGAAAATAGCTAAAAATAATGGAAGTATTATTAATAAAAATGAAAAAGCCAACACACAATATCAACTATGAAATAACATAAAAAATAACATAATCCTTAATAATGGCTAAAAGCATAGTCGAAAATGTTCGGACATAGATAGATAGATAGATTTGAACAGAATCAGATAGATAGATAGATAGATAGATAGATAGATAGATAGATAGATAGATATTTTAATTTTAATGTTACCCATCATTACTTGATAATGGAACAAATTTAAAGTACCGAAACATAGAAATTTCCGTGTCGCGATGTAAAATAATCTTTAAATAAAATTTAAAATAAAAATATTGAAATATTATGCTCTACGTTGTATCGAGCCCCTATTTTATAAAATAAATTCTAAAGAACTGTAGATTCTTAATATGAACGATCTTTCTCTTTATTTGTATATATATATATATATATATATATATATATATATATATATATATATATATTTCATTCGCAGACAGTACTTTTTCTCTGTGTCACAGCTCCTCAGTGCGACTAGACATCCGAATACTTCAAGACCGGATCGAAACACAACCGATCAGTAAGAGTTTCTACCACTGAGCTATCTTCATTCGACAGAAAGAAACAACTAAATCTAGTGTATTGTTTTTACGAATGTAAACAAATATATATGTATATATATATATATAGAGAGAGAGAGAGGAAGAGGGAGAGGTACTGAGAGAGTGAACGGGATAGTAATGCTAACATTTGGCGCTCCGAAAAAAAATTGATAAATTTCATGAATCATTACTGATTTCACGAAAATAATGCCAAGAACTTAAAACCTCTGCCAAAATAATTATCAGTTAAACTAGTTACTGAGAAGTAAGCTATAGAAATTTATGTATCCACCCCAGTTTTTTACCATGTCTTCTATCGCCCACAGCATAACCAACCACCCAGTTATATAAAATTTATTTAAATTTTTTCATGTCATTTTGTTGTTGACATGAAGTGCTTCCTATTGTCTACGTATCCACCAAACAATGTAATTATTTCCCCGTGTCCTATATCCAATGGTAAAGCCAAATTATATTAAAATATACTGCGAAGTTTTTTGAGGTATGTGTATCAAACAGTTAGACCAGTTTTTGCCAAAGTTTATCTAGCTTCCGGCTTCTTACTTCCCAGGCTACATTCTTTACGCCCCATCATACAATTATATGAAAATATTTCTTTCTTGCTATTATCTATAAAGCAAATTCAAATTAACATCTAATCTAGCACTATATGCCTTTAGGCTTTCCCGCGATCTTATTACATAAGATGCCGCCAGATGAACATTCATGGCTATATCTCTACACCTATGAAATGGGTGAGGTTTGACCTGAAGAGGGAGACACTGCCAGGTATACTTGCCCAAGACATACTATATATGAATGAATACTTCTCCAACTTTCAATCCAGATATATGCAAGCAACTGGTCAGGTGCTCAGCACCCTATGACCACACCCAATCAATCATAGGTCTAATTATTATTATGATTATTATTATTATTATTATTGCTGTTGTTGACAGTATACTGAAAATTGTGCAAATGAGTTCAATTTGACCATGTAAACCATTGGTTCCCAAACTATTTCTAGCTGCCATCCTCTTGACTCCAAGGAAGAATAAATGCGAGTTTTATTATTCATCGGTTACTCGTTCGGTGAGAGCTCTACGGCATTTCTATGGCATTATGAGGTTTCTACCGCATCTTCTGAAATCAAAAGTCACAAATCCTTTTATCACATATATGATACGGTCCAATAGAGAAAGATAGAGCTGGATTTATGAAACGCAAGAAAAGTAAAAACACGAAAAGGGCCAGAACGTTAAGAGAGAAATGTGCAAATAATCTGGCAACGATTATCGTAAAACAGAAAACAAGAATAGCATCAAAATTCCTTTGCGACCTAACTTCATCGGACTTATCTTTCCTATCAGGCCCCATCTATTGTAAGTACTCTGACTTCACACCAAGAAAATTTCCTATTTCGACTGTTTTATTCTGTTTTATTAATTTCCCCATTTTTCTAGTTGTAATTCAGAAGTCCTATTATCTAAGACATCTGACAGGCGCCCCCAGGTACTTGGCGCCCTGGGTACTGCCGGTATAATAAGTCAGAGGAAATTTTGAGGCCCTTCACACCTGCGCCAGGGGTCGACTACCCATCTCGCCTCCTCTTGTTACACCAATGCATAGAGATATAGATTTCTGACAGTAAACATTCAGTATTGATTTCTATGTCAATGTCTTGTCTATATCTACAAACGCTCTTAAATATTCAGTACTCTTTCCCCTTTATATATATATATATATATATATATATAGAGAGAGAGAGAGAGAGAGAGAGAGGGGGGGAGAGAGAGAGATGAAGTTAGTACTGGAAATTCTAAACTGTTCTCGGCTCGATCAAGTAGTCCTTGCTTAGACTCTCGGTAATATGTTGAGCCTAGACCCTTTTTGTACACACCACAAAGCAAATAAGGATTTAATGTGGTTTAGATGTGGCATTTGTCTGAAAGTATAGAGCATCCAGTGAGGATCGAACTTACTACAGTCGTAATTGATGTAGTGAGATAATCTTGCTAACCATTACACCACGTTGAAGTGTTAGTTAGTTAGTTAGTTAGTTAGTTAGTTAGTTAGTTAGTTAGTTAGTTAGTTAGTTAGTTAGTTAGTTAGTTAGTTAGTTAGTTAGTTAGTTAGTTAGTTAGTTAGTTAGTTAGTTAGATAGATAGATAGATAGATATGAACAGACCTTGATAGATAGATAGATAGATAGATAGATAGATAGATTATCATTTAAGCATTAATAATTTTTTTAAATTAAAAAAATAAAATTGTAAGATCCTAAGATCAAACAATGTTTTAAATACATGGAGCCCTTCGTAAGGCGTGAGCTGTAGTTGTGAGAATATTTTTATATAATTATTTAAGGCATGTGCTACCAGAAATCACTTTAGTGAATCTATCAGAAAATCCTCCAGTCATATTGAGGGATTCAGTCACAATTGGAATTATTTATGTCTTCAGAAACTACATCTTTTAGCTTTCCACTTCAAGATCTTTATATTTTAACAGTTTTTTGCAGATCCTCAAAGATACGTTATAATCTGCAAGAACCGTCATGTCAATAAGAAAACTATTTCTGCGCGACTGTTCTGTCTGTGTGTAAAATCCTATTAAATTGTTACATGACCTATCTCTGAAACCAGGTCTGGGTGGTGTTCACATTAATTTCTTGCAGTTTCCTTTCCGTAAAAGTTGCAGATTTTCCAGTGCAGATATAGGCCCACTCTGTCGTGCCGTGTTTTATATTCAGTTGGTACCATTACCATACAACCTGGTACAAGATGGTCAGTTGTTTCTGGATATTTATCACAGAATCTGCATTTTGGACTAACACAATTTTTCAGTATGTGTGCTTGGTAATATCTAGTTAGCAATCATTGTGTCCTGTGCAGCAAGAATAAAGCCTTCGGTTTCAGCTTTTAACCCTACACTACGTAACAACTGATTGATACGGGTTTTGTCTACATCAGCTTGTTTGGTACGTACAGAGAATTGACAGTGAGGTGGTTTATCTTGCCATCGTTTCTATATCTGGTCGGTTGCCTTTGCTTTCTTTTTCTAAGTATTTCGAAGCTTCAGTCAGTGTATAATGCTTTACTTGTATTTCTTCACCCACATGAAACTCCATTTTGAACTTGTTTGCTTCCCTTATTACTGAATAAATTTTCTGATTTCTTTCATGTTCTTTGACACAGATCATCATCCAGCCTTCTGTAGTTTCCAGGTATGTTTGAAGGCCAATTGTTGTAATTTCCTAAGACAGTTATAGTTGAACTAATCCTCTGCCTCCTTCGAATCTGGGCCCATACAGACGATCAGCGTCAGTCTTGAGATGATGCATGCGGTGGCAGGTGAGAAGCTTTCTCGCTTTGGCGTGCATTCACTTAATGTCAGCTATGGTCTAGTTAAGGATGTTGCAACTGTATTGCACCGCAGGAAAAGGCAACGTGTTTATGGCTGATATTCTTTTTTTTTAATTCAGTATTCAGTACCAGATGCACACGCATGTAGTACCACTTTCTTACCTTCTCCTTCATTTGAGTATGATGTATTCCATCTCCGTCACTAATTAATAGGTACCTATAGGCTTCTTGTTGCTACCTTAAGAATTATGATTCATCTACGTTGCTCCTTGCAATTACCTGAGATAAACAATGGATAAATTAATTTTCTACAGTGTAAATAGCGGTAAGAAAACATATATCAAAGTCGCATTTTAAATTTCGGTAAAGGAAGAGAAACGAAAGAAAAAAGATTGGATGAATAAAAAGGAAGAGAAACGAAAGAAAAAAAGATTGGATGAATGAAAAGGAAGAGAAACGAAAGAAAAAAGATTGGATGAATAAAAAGGAAGAGAAACGAAAGAAAAAACGATTGGATGAAGAATGAAAATGAAGAGAAACGAAAGAAAGAAAGAATGGATGAATGAAAAGGAAGAGAAACGAAAGAAAAAAGATTGGATGAATAAAAAGGAAGAGAAACGAAAGAAAAAACGATTGGATGAAGAATGAAAAGGAAGAGAAACGAAAGATAAAAAGATTGGATGAATGAAAAGGAAGAGAAACGAAAGTAAAAAGATTGGATGAATAAAAAGGAAGAGAAACGAAAGAAAAAAGATTGGATGAATGAGAAGGAAGAGAAACGAAAGAAAGAAAGAATGGATGAATGGAAAGGAAGAGAAACGTTAAGAAAAAAAGATTGGATGAATGAGAAGGAAGAGAAACGAAAGAAAGAAAGAATGGATGAATGGAAAGGAAGAGAAACGAAAGAAAAAAAGATTGGATGAATGAGAAGGAAGAGAAACGAAAGAAAGAAAGAATGGATGAATGGAAAGGAAGAGAAACGAAAGAAAAAAAGATTGGATGAATGAGAAGGAAGAGAAACGAAAGAAAGAAAGAATGGATGAATGGAAAGGAAGAGAAACGAAAGAAAAAAGATTGGATGAATAAAATGGAAGAGAAACGAAAGAAAAAAGATTGGATGAATGAGAAGGAAGAGAAACGAAAGAAAGAAAGAATGGATGAATGGAAAGGAAGAGAAACGAAAGAAAAAAAGATTGGATGAATGAAAAGGAAGAGAAACGAAAGAAAAAAGATTGGATGAATAAAAAGGAAGAGAAACGAAAGAAAAAACGATTGGATGAAGAATGAAAAGGAAGAGAAACGAAAGATAAAAAGATTGGATGAATGAAAAGGAAGAGAAACGAAAGTAAAAAGATTGGATGAATAAAAAGGAAGAGAAACGAAAGAAAAAAGATTGGATGAATGAGAAGGAAGAGAAACGAAAGAAAGAAAGAATGGATGAATGGAAAGGAAGAGAAACGAAAGAAAAAAGATTCGATGAATAAGAAGGAAGAGAAACGAAAGAAAAAACGATTGGATGAAGAATGAAAAGGAAGAGAAACGAAAGATAAAAAGATTGGATGAATGAAAAGGAAGAGAAACGAAAGTAAAAAGATTGGATGAATGAAAAGGAAGAGAAACGAAAGAAAAAAGATTGGATGAATAAAAAGGAAGAGAAACGAAAGAAAAAACGATTGGATGAAGAATGAAAAGGAAGAGAAACGAAAGATAAAAAGATTGGATGAATGGAAAGGAAGAGAAACGAAAGTAAAAAGATTGGATGAATAAAAAGGAAGAGAAACGAAAGAAAAAAGATTGGATGAATGAGAAGGAAGAGAAACGAAAGAAAGAAAGAATGGATGAATGGAAAGGAAGAGAAACGAAAGAAAAAAATATTGGATGTATGAGAAGGAAGAGAAACGAAAGAAAGAAAGATTGGATGAATGGAAAGGAAGAGAAACGAAAGAAAAAAGATTGGATGAATGAGAAGGAAGAGAAACGAAAGAAAGAAAGAATGGATGAATGGAAAGGAAGAGAAACGAAAGAAAAAAAGATTGGATGTATGAGAAGGAAGAGAAACGAAAGAAAGAAAGAATGGATGAATGAGAAGGAAGAGAAACGAAAGAAAGAAAGATTGGATGAATGGAAAGGAAGACAAACGAAAGAAAAAAGATTGGATGAATGAAAAGGAAGAGAAACGAAAGTAAAAAGATTGGATGAATTATAAGGAAGAGAAACGAAAGAAAAAAGATTGGATGAATGAGAAGGAAGAGAAACGAAAGAAAGAAAGAATGGATGAATGAGAAGGAAGAGAAACGAAAGAAAGAAAGATTGGATGAATGGAAAGGAAGACAAACGAAAGAAAAAAGATTGGATGAATGAAAAGGAAGAGAAACGAAAGTAAAAAGATTGGATGAATTATAAGGAAGAGAAACGAAAGAAAAAAGATTGGATGAATGAGAAGGAAGAGAAACGAAAGAAAGAAAGAATGGATGAATGGAAAGGAAGAGAAACGAAAGAAAAAAAGATTTGATGAATGAGAAGGAAGAGAAACGAAAGAAAGAAAGAATGGATGAATGGAAAGGAAGAGAAACGAAAGAAAAAAGATTGGATGAATAAAAAGGAAGAGAAACGAAAGAAAAAACGATTGGATGAAGAATGAAAAGGAAGAGAAACGAAAGATAAAAAGATTGGATGAATGAGAAGGAAGAGAAACGAAAGTAAAAAGATTGGATGAATGAAAAGGAAGAGAAACGAAAGAAAAAAGATTGGATGAATAAAAAGGAAGAGAAACGAAAGAAAAAACGATTGGATGAAGAATGAAAAGGAAGAGAAACGAAAGATAAAAAGATTGGATGAATGGAAAGGAAGAGAAACGAAAGTAAAAAGATTGGATGAATGAAAAGGAAGAGAAACGAAAGAAAAAAGATTGGATGAATAAAAAGGAAGAGAAACGAAAGAAAAAACGATTGGATGAAGAATGAAAAGGAAGAGAAACGAAAGATAAAAAAATTGGATGAATGGAAAGGAAGAGAAACGAAAGTAAAAAGATTGGATGAATAAAAAGGAAGAGAAACGAAAGAAAAAAGATTGGATGAATGAGAAGGAAGAGAAACGAAAGAAAGAAAGAATGGATGAATGGAAAGGAAGAGAAACGAAAGAAAAAAAGATTGGATGAATGAGAAGGAAGAGAAACGAAAGTAATAAGATTGGATGAATGAAAAGGAAGAGAAACGAAAGAAAAAAGATTGGATGAATAAAAAGGAAGAGAAACGAAAGAAAAAACGATTGGATGAAGAATGAAAAGGAAGAGAAACGAAAGATAAAAAGATTGGATGAATGGAAAGGAAGAGAAACGAAAGTAAAAAGATTGGATGAATAAAAAGGAAGAGAAACGAAAGAAAAAAGATTGGATGAATGAGAAGGAAGAGAAACGAAAGAAAGAAAGAATGGATGAATGGAAAGGAAGAGAAACGAAAGAAAAAAAGATTGGATGTATGAGAAGGAAGAGAAACGAAAGAAAGAAAGAATGGATGAATGAGAAGGAAGAGAAACGAAAGAAAGAAAGATTGGATGAATGGAAAGGAAGACAAACGAAAGAAAAAAGATTGGATGAATGAAAAGGAAGAGAAACGAAAGTAAAAAGATTGGATGAATTATAAGGAAGAGAAACGAAAGAAAAAAGATTGGATGAATGAGAAGGAAGAGAAACGAAAGAAAGAAAGAATGGATGAATGGAAAGGAAGTGAAACGAAAGAAAAAAAGATTTGATGAATGAGAAGGAAGAGAAACGAAAGAAAGAATGGATGAATGGAAAGGAAGAGAAACGAAAGAAAAAAAGATTGTATGAATGAGAAGGAAGAGAAACGAAAGAAAGAAAGAATGGATGAATGGAAAGGAAGAGAAACGAAAGAAAAAAGATTGGATGAATGAGAAGGAAGAGAAACGAAAGAAAAAAAGATTGGATGAATGAGAAGGAAGAGAAACGAAAGAAAGAAAGAATGGATGAATGAGAAGGAAGAGAAACGAAAGAAAGAAAGAATGGATGAATGGAAAGGAAGAGAAACGAAAGAAAAAAGATTGGATGAATAAAAAGGAAGAGAAACGAAAGAAAAAAGATTGGATGAATGAGAAGGAAGAGAAACGAAAGAAAGAAAGAATGGATGAATGGAAAGGAAGAGAAACGAAAGAAAAAAAGATTGGATGAATGAGAAGGAAGAGAAACGAAAGAAAGAAAGAATGGATGAATGGAAAGGAAGAGAAACGAAAGAGAAAAAGATTGGATGAATAAAAAGGAAGAGAAACGAAAGAAAAAAGTTTGGATGAATGAGGAGGAAGAGAAACGAAAGAAAGAAAGAATGGATGAATGAAAGTAAGAGAAACGAAAGAAAAAAAGATTGGATGAATGAGAAGGAAGAGAAACGAAAGAAAGAAAGAATGGATGAATGGAAAGAAGAGAAACGAAAGAAAAAAAGATTGGATGAATAAAAAGGAAGAGAAACGAAAGAAAAAGTTTGGATGAATGAGAAGGAAGAGAAACGAAAGAAAGAAAGAATGGATGAATGGAAAGGAAGAGAAACGAAAGAAAAAAAGATTGGATGAATGAGAAGGAAGAGAAACGAAAGAAAGAAAGAATGGATGAATGGAAAGGAAGAGAAACGAAAGAAAAAAAGATTGGATGAATGAGAAGGAAGAGAAACGAAAGAAAGAAAGAATGGATGAATAGAAAGGAAGAGAAACGAAAGAAAAAAAGATTGGATAAATAAAAAGGAAGAGAAACGAAAGAAAAAACATTGGATGGATGAGAAGGAAGAGAAACGAAAGAAAGAAAGAATGGACGAATGGAAAGGAAGAGAAACGAAAGAAAAAAAGATTGGATGAATGAGAAGGAAGAGAAACGAAAGAAAGAAAGAATGGATGAATGGAAAGGAAGAGAAACGAAAGAAAAAAAGATTGGATGAATGAGAAGGAAGAGAAACGAAAGAAAGAAAGAATGGATGAATGGAAAGGAAGAGAAACGAAAGAAAAAAAGTTTGGATGAATGAGAAGGAAGAGAAACGAAAGAAAGAAAGAATGGATGAATGGAAAGGAAGAGAAACGAAAGAAAAAAGATTGGATGAATAAAAAGGAAGAGAAACGAAAGAAAAAACGATTGGATGAAGAATGAAAAGGAAGAGAAACGAAAGATAAAAAGATTGGATGAATGAAAAGGAAGAGAAACGAAAGTAAAAAGATTGGATGAATAAAAAGGAAGAGAAACGAAAGAAAAAAGATTGGATGAATGAGAAGGAAGAGAAATTAAAGAGAAAAAGATTGGATGAATAAAAAGGAAGAGAAACGAAAGAAAAAAGTTTGGATGAATGAGGAGGAAGAGAAACGAAAGAAAGAAAGAATGGATGAATGGAAAGTAAGAGAAACGAAAGAAAAAAAGATTGGATGAATGAGAAGGAAGAGAAACGAAAGAAAGAAAGAATGGATGAATGGAAAGAAGAGAAACGAAAGAAAAAAAGATTGGATGAATAAAAAGGAAGAGAAACGAAAGAAAAAGTTTGGATGAATGAGAAGGAAGAGAAACGAAAGAAAGAAAGAATGGATGAATGGAAAGGAAGAGAAACGAAAGAAAAAAAGATTGGATGAATGAGAAGGAAGAGAAACGAAAGAAAGAAAGAATGGATGAATGGAAAGGAAGAGAAACGAAAGAAAAAAAGATTGGATGAATGAGAAGGAAGAGAAACGAAAGAAAGAAAGAATGGATGAATAGAAAGGAAGAGAAACGAAAGAAAAAAAGATTGGATAAATAAAAAGGAAGAGAAACGAAAGAAAAAACATTGGATGGATGAGAAGGAAGAGAAACGAAAGAAAGAAAGAATGGACGAATGGAAAGGAAGAGAAACGAAAGAAAAAAAGATTGGATGAATGAGAAGGAAGAGAAACGAAAGAAAGAAAGAATGGATGAATGGAAAGGAAGAGAAACGAAAGAAAAAAAGATTGGATGAATGAGAAGGAAGAGAAACGAAAGAAAGAAAGAATGGATGAATGGAAAGGAAGAGAAACGAAAGAAAAAAAGTTTGGATGAATGAGAAGGAAGAGAAACGAAAGAAAGAAAGAATGGATGAATGGAAAGGAAGAGAAACGAAAGAAAAAAGATTGGATGAATAAAAAGGAAGAGAAACGAAAGAAAAAACGATTGGATGAAGAATGAAAAGGAAGAGAAACGAAAGATAAAAAGATTGGATGAATGAAAAGGAAGAGAAACGAAAGTAAAAAGATTGGATGAATAAAAAGGAAGAGAAACGAAAGAAAAAAGATTGGATGAATGAGAAGGAAGAGAAACGAAAGAAAGAAAGAATGGATGAATGGAAAGGAAGAGAAACGAAAGAAAAAAAGATTGGATGAATAAAAAGGAAGAGAAACGAAAGAAAAAAAGATCGGATGAATGAGAAGGAAGAGAAACGAAAGTAAAAAGATTGGATGAATAAAATAGGAAGAGAAACGAAAGAAAAAACGATTGGATGAATGAGAAGGAAGAGAAACGAAAGAAAGAATGGATGAATGGAAAGGAAGAGAAACGAAAGAGAAAAAGATTGGATGAATGAAAAGGAACAGAGAGGAGACAATAAGACTTTCATTTATTTAACGTCTGTTTCACTGAAATGGTAAATCTTGTTAATTTTAAACCTTTTCATTTGTATTCACTTACTCCTTTCATAATGACATGCATTCATATCCATGATTTTTATTACAATATTTACTAAAAATTTAATAATTTTTAGTAAATATTGTAATAAAAATCATGGATATGAATGCCCAAATAATTTTTTTTTTTAAATATGAATGCCCAAATAAATTATTTTATTAGAAAAAGCTGTTAATGCTTTTGTAAATAGGTTATCATGGACACTATTGTCTGAAGAAATCAAATTTTTCCGATGAATAACGAATTTTTACAGTAATTTTTTCATTTTTTTTAAATTTTAATTATAATTATTAATAATAGTTTTGAATCGTGTAAAATTGTGTATTGGACTATTTCCTGAATGTTATATAGTAATTAAATGGAAACGAAATTTACGAATCCAAAATTTAAAAGATTAATAAACGTAGTTACACTATTCTATTTTTAAAATAATTTTTTTTTTTTTACTTAATTTGTTCCCTTAATTTCTTCCTTTTAAAGCTAAACACGACATTATTATTAAAAAGTCAGGTGATCTAAGAGTTTTGACTCTTTACACAGAAATTAATTTAAGAAAATTTTATAGCATTTTAAATATTTTTTATTTTTGAATAAAGCATCTTGGAAAGTTAAATAAAAGTCAATAAATTATTAGATAATTGCGAAAAATATCTTTTGTAAAAATTATTAGGTAGTTAAAAACCAAAACAAATTGCTTTCACTTAGATTTCGTAAATTTTATGTCAATTCTAGCCAACCATACTAGTTGCCATCGCTTCGTCACTCAACCGCCCATCAAGCATGGCTTCAGATAACCACAGCCAATTAATAACGAATGGTTGTATATTACTTTTTTATGCTATAAGTAATATTTATTACAAATCAGATTAATTTAACTTTAAATTTTCTAATTTTACTCAAATAACGTGTCAGAAATATATATATATATATATATATATATATATATATATATATTTGGAAGAGTTTTAAAATCGATAAATTTGTTTGTTTACAAATTTCTTAAAATTAAGAAAATGACCGCTTTTAAGAAAATTGTAGGAAATCGAAATTAAATTTGACATTTGTATCTGAAATAGACTAGAATATTTTACTTACTGGAAATAATAAATTTAATCCTTTAGCTTTCAATTACAGCTAAAATGAAATCTGCTAGAATGCTTTTTCATTTTTTAAAAATTACTTTAAACCTTAGGTATCGAAAATTTATGCCGAAAAAGTGGAGGTACGTAATCAAACCCTCATACATACACTGATATCTTAATTAGATGTATCATGATGAAAGTATTAATAAACATTATATTAACTAGATTCTCATCGTTTTATGACAGCCATCTCCTCACTGCCAGTTTGGTTTTCGATCTGCTAAGGGATGTAATCATGGTACATACGTAATCAAACAACTCCAGAAAATTGTTTACTTTTATAATAGGAAATTGTATACTAGCATATGACTACATCAAGAGACTTCCGAATCTAGTGAATGGGTCGATCTAATAAAGGAACTTTATATCTAGCTAGGACCCCAATCTGGAAACATTTCAAACCGTATCAGGAGTATGACAAGTAGGAAATGATAGATTCAGTCTTTTTAATCTCTTCTTAGACTATACACGTACAAGCACAGATGTGAAGAGGTGGGCACTGATCATTTAAGCATTCCATGCGACATCCTAAAAGAATCTACTTAATAGAAGACAACGATCCTGCTAAAGAGAGCTATGCACTGATGATGACTGAGGGTTATGCTGATCACATACATTTTTTATAGTTGGGATAAGAATGACCTTATCAACATCCTCTACGAAATACTCCAAGAAACAAGACTGAAGATAAAACCTTCCAAAATAGGAACTATTATCTGGCATTGGAATGAAAACAATAATGCCACCTACCCTGAATCCATTATAAAAATCCAGAATGTGAAATTAGTAAATACTAAACACTTCACATAACTTGGTATGTGGATCAATTACAACAAATTTAGTATAGGAAATAAGGAAATTAAATATATAATAGGCTACGCCATAGGTAGTTTTGCCCAACACTGCAAATTGTTACAAAAGCAAAACATCAATATGAAAACTTGAATTGTGTTCTTAAACAGTCCCGTCAGATCGAAACTTTTATACAGATGTCATGTATGGAACCAAACCAGAAATATCTAAAGTATCAGCTGAATACGATCAATGGTTAAAATGGCTCTGTGAAGCCTGTGGATCTTGGTGAATGATCACACTTCTTCGAAACTTTGTGGACTGGGGCTACAGAATCACAAACAAAGAATAGTACCGCGTCACTTGAAGCCTATCAACAGCATCAACAACTAAAATGGATACCGCATGTAAATCGAAGAGAAAATAATGACATGTTAATTTTCCACACTACTTCAAATAGAAGATTAGGAAAAAAAAGTCCCATCAATACTAGAAATAGCGATAACAGCTACTGGACTTTAGGAACCTATTTTCATGAAAAATTGTTTTAAGGGAAAGATTTTTATAAATTTCAACCGACGGTAGTAAAAGCTGTTCTGTTAATGAGTGCCGAATATTTCCTTGTAATAGTATTACCACCACCATTATTATAATTTTGTTCATTTTAGGAACAGGTGACAAGCGACTGTTATATGAGAGTAAGTGGCGGCAAATAATACAGCACTCTGCTAATATTATTTTGATTTTTAATAATATTGCCACCTGGAATTTCAATTTTTCTCCAAATTACCAATTCTTTTCAGTGCTCTTCAAAACTGTCCCAAGTGCGATTTTAAATAATGGGCACAATGTCCACAATCATGCCTCACAGACTTTTTAGATCTTACGCAAACTTCAGATATGTTTCCAGCTTTTTCTACTTTACTTTGTTACATACTGGAACAGCTACATCCATTTATATCTCGTTTAAAATTTTACCATTTTAAACAGTTACTATTTTGCTATGTCGCCCCCCTTCTCTCTCTCTCTCTCTCTCTCTCTCTCTCTCTCTCTCTCTCTCTCTCTCTCTCTCTTAATATATGTTCTTGTTGAAGTGTTCTGAGATGGCATTAAGAATAATTGACTTTCTCTTCAAATGTTCTCTGCGCGACCATTTTAATTTCATTTCATCTGCAATTTTTTTTGTCTCTTGAAATGTTTATAAGCATTATTTATTTTGGGAATTTCTCGATTTGGGATTTTTGACAAAATTTTGTCAATCACTCATAGCCTTGTATATCACTAACTTACTTTTTATGAAAAAAGAATTTAAAGAATTGGAAGAAAAATCTGAAGAGGAATTTGAAGAAGAAGAAGAAGAAGAAGAAGAAGAAGAAGAAGAAGAAGAAGAAGAAGAAGAAGAAGAAGAAGAAGAAGAAGAAGAAGAATTTTAAAAATTTGAAGAAAAAGAATTTGAAGAAGAAGAATTTTGAAGAAAAAGAAGAATTTGAAGAAGAAGAATCTGAAGAAGAAGAATCTGAAGAAGAAGAAGAATCTGAAGAAGAAGAAGAATCTGAAGAATCTGAAGAAGAAGAAGAAGAAGAAGAAGAAGAAGAAGAAGAAGAAGAAGAAGAAGAAGAAGAAGATGAAGAAGAAGAAGAAGAAGAAGAAGGGCAATGTTTGTAAGTTGGTTTTGTAGTTTTACTGATAACCAATTTGACACAATCCTCAATCTTAACTATACTTATTCCCTTTTCACATGCAATCAATCACCATAATATTGAAGTTACAAAGCTTGATGCATGGTCATCAGTTTGCTCGTTCTTTGACTCAGATTTCTCAGCTCTTCTCTTATCCAGTTTAGGAAGGGACTTGAATATCTTTCATTGCATACTAGTCAAGACAAGTCTTTGATTAGGTTTCTGCTGTTGATTCGAGTTTCCAAAAGCTTTCTTTTGCTTTATTCAATTTTTCGTTCATTTCATTTTACTTAAATAAATTTGCTTCTAATATTCTCTGATATGTGTAACTTTTCTTTTCCGTACATCATCTTGTTGATTTCATTATTGTGTAGTTCGATTTCTTTTGTTGTTATTCGTTTTTTATTGTCGATTTCTCAATCTGTCCTAATTGAAGATTTTATCCATTTTATCCATTTCTCCGAAAATCTCCGATCTATTTTCGTTTTTGGCAAATGCACTCATATAACTGCAACCACTTCTTTTCGATCTTTCTTTTCTTCATGTGGTTCCTTACTGTTTTCGATTTTCCCTCCTCCTCGTCTTTTTATTACAACTGTTGTTGTTGTTGTTGTTGTTACTAACAGGTTCCCTCAATATTATCTTTTATACTTTCCCAACATCAACGATGTTCTTAGTCTAATTAAAATTAATTAGACTAAAAATATCGTTGATCAAAACTGATTCAAATTCTTCTTCTTTAAATTCTTCTTTTTCAGATTCTTCTTCTTCAAATACTTCTTTAAATTCTTCTTCTTCAGATTCTTCTTCTTCAAATTCTTCTTCTTCTTTAAATTCTTCTTCTCCAAATTCTTCTTCTCCAAATTCTTCTTCAAAAATCAAAATAATTTTGGGAGAGTGCTGTACTATTTGTCGCCATAAGTTTCACACTCCTAAAATTCAGACTAATTAAATTTTCTTTTCTTATTCTCTCTCTCTCTCTCTCTCTCTCTCTCTCTCTCTCTCTCTCTCTCTCTCTCTCTCTCTCTCTCTCTCTCTCTCTCTCTCCCCACCCAATCTTTTTCTTACGTCTTCATTCCTTTTCTATATCCAGTCCTATTCGTTCTATGTATGACTATTTCATAAACCTCTTCTTCTTTGTTTCCTCTGCCTAGCCGTCTGTTCTTTCTATACTCTCACTAACTACAGCCTTCCGAATTCTCAGATATTTTGAACAAAGACAGCATTACAACAAATATACAATTTTCTTTCAAATTCTGAAGTGCTTTTCTTGTAAAATACAATTCTTTTTAGCCACTTGGAACCAGCATATATCACCCAAAATTTGACCTAAACCAGCTAACAAAATATTTCGTCGATATAGTGTGACGCTTTTACAGATCCTTCAACTATTTATATATTACTTTACTGATAATAATACAATTTAATTTTCCTGTCGATGTAACAAACATTGAGTTGTAGATATTTTCACGAGGTGCCGATATTTATGCCTTACCGCTGATAAATTTGATTTAGACAGCATCTAGTAAACAATATCATAGCATTTAGAAAAGGCAGCGCTCACAAAAAACGACGTACAGATACTTTTGAAGAACACTGCACCATTTTTGACAGCTTTGGGTCTCCTTATTCTGTCAGGTAATTGAATAGTAATTCAAGATAATTTCTAGATGATAATGAAGTCATTGATGATTATCTTTGAACAGCTGATGAGATATTTCATCCATATGATGTCAGATATTAATAGTGAAACGTGAAATTTCTTTCATTATATTTTTTATTTTAAATATCTTAACTGACGTTGCAGTGGCGATGTAAAATGTTTTTATTGTAATCTATTATAATAAAAATATTATAATAATATTTTGGTCTGCTTTGTATTGAGCACTTTCTTAAAAATAAATGCTACGAATTGTGGAATTTCCCTCCATCTGTTCTTTCTCTCATTCGTGTATATATATACAGTGTAACCCGGATATAAGAGAGTTGTCGGGACCGGAGAAGAAGTCTTTTATATCCGGGTTTCTCTTATATTCGGATTTGGTCTATTATATATACATTAACACAGGCTCTAATTTGGGACCAGAGAAAATCGCTCTTATATCCGGGTTTCTCTTATATCCGGGTTACACTGTATATATATATATATATATATATATATATATATATATATATATATATGTATGTATGTATGTATGTATTCACGTTATCGTAACGTAGCTTCCCTGTGACCTTTCCGGATATATATTCATGGTATTCATTTTAATTAGCTTTCCTCTTTGGTACATCGACTTTACGCAGTACTAGATTGGCAGGTAGGTTTAATCATTTTGCAGTTGAAATTGTTATATATAACCGTGAGTTCTATGTTAACAGTTTCTTCTCTCTGTACTCCTCGTTTTTGAAAAGCTCTTCCAGCATCTTGCTTTACAGTTAACTTTAATCTTCAAACATTTAAATGCAACGTCAATCGTTATCAACTGTTTTCTTAATTTTTTTTTCTTTTATTCATTTCTCACCTTAATAATATCTTTTTTCTTATTAGTTTTCTTTTTCTCATTTAAATTTTACCCACCATAGTCTTACTCGGACCCCATCTTTAAAAACAAAAAAACAAAAACAAAATCAGAGGGATAGAAAATGTGTGAGTGCATACGTATATATATGTGTGTGCAAGGAAACATCATTCCGTGAACAAAATACACGAACTGTTGACACTGGGACTTGCGAAAGAAGTTCGCTACACAATCCAACATTGAATACAGCGACCAATTGCGTACATATGTACGCAACAGCACATGGATGTGCATATACGCCCAGTCCCACACTGTTCATATATGTTTATGTTTCTGTGAGCTGCAATCCGTGAACGTGTGTGTATGTATGTTTGCGTAAGTATGAGTGGTGTTCCAACGAGAATTTTTCCTCCGACTCTCATAAAACCACCGATATACGCAACCATATATAAATCCAAAATTTAAAAAATAATCAGTTTGTCTGACGATCGCAAATAGCGTGAAATCCAGGCTCACAAATTCACATCAACCCAACTATATATATATCATGATATTTTTATTGTTTATACATTCTTTTTATAGATACAAGTATTTAAGTAAATGCTCTGTTTATAATAAACAGTATTAAACAACATTTACCGGCCTGAATGTCCGAGAAATTTTCATAGAAAATATTCGTCCTCCGAATTTGTTTATATTTGGATACGCCATGAGCAGATATGAATGTACGTGAGAGAATCATGAAAGATTGTAGTTTAAAGACAGTAAAATCGACCTTGCTAACCGAACGCTCCTCTGTAGCCCAATCGGTTAAAGGCACGTCAGGCTATATGACAGTTCCGTATAGGATACAGGTTCGATTCCTGTCGAAGGACATTCAGGCCGGTAAATGTTGTTTAATACTGTTTATTATAAACAGAGCATTTACTTAAATATTTGTATCTATAAAAAGAATGTATAAACATAAAAAATGTGTTAAAATAATTGCCGGACTTTGTCCATTCATAATATATATATATATATATATATATATATATATATATATATCCATCCTTGAAGACAAAGCTAGTTACATTCCATCATCACCAAACTACCACCAATCTCGAAGAGGAGTTCTTTCGGGGAAGCGCCATGCCTGGAAAGACTGTTGAGCCTCAAATTCATACCCGACTTCAAGTGGAACTCATACAATCCATTGCTGAGGGTGCAAGTAAAACGATCGGCCCCCTGTAACGTGTCAGTACGTACCTGATTCCCTGTGATATCTTCTACCTTTACAAGAGCCAAATCATGCCAAAAATGGAGTACTGATGTTTTATTTTTAGCAGGATCTGCCCAGATCTCACTCCCCAGCTTTGACAAAGTTCAAAAGCATCTCCGAGCCTTTGTGAGTGAATCACTATCCTTCACCCTTCAGTCTCTCTCCTACAGGCGGAATGCGGCAAGCTTCTCACTGCTCTACCGTTACATCCACGGAAAGAGCTCGAACAAACTACATTCCCTGGTCCCACCGAGGCAAACCTTCACAGCAAGAACACCGCCATGCCACCCACATTCCCTCCGTATTCCATTGGTGAGAAGTTAAGTTCCACTCGAGTGGCTTCTTTCCGCAAACTACTGCCCTGTGGAATCGACTCCCAATTGGCTGTTTCCCTGATCACTACAATCTTATCAATTTATATATATATATATATATATGTGTGTGTGTGTGTGTGTGTGTGTGTGTGTGTGTGTGTCTCATTAAGATTTTATTTTTTTGATTTTTTAGTTTGAACAAGTGCTTTCTTTTGTAGACACAGAGTGTGTAGAAACTGTCCAAATGTTATGTAGTTCTAAGCACTTTCGGCTATACCCATTATCAAGGATGATTTTATTTATTCAATTTAATTGAAATGTGTTTGTTGTGTGTATGTTTTTTGTGTTACAGATATGTTTTGTTTTCCGAACACAGCACATTGTGGCCGCGTTCGTAGTTAATATTTTTAAGTGTTGGCTTTTTCTTTTTTATTATTAAGGCTTCTATTATTTTTAAGTCCTTTTTTTTTACATGTGAATGAGGTCATTATGTTTATATTTTCTACTAGTATGCTTCTGATGGAGTCTGGTAAGTTTCTGTGTGGGTGGGTGGTTGTTTAAATTGGTTCTAACAGAGTTGTGGTCGGATAGGTGTAACGTAAGATGTCCGGATAGATATGTAGTCTTGTGACTGATGTAATTGTTTATGAATTCGGTTTGATCAGAAACACAGTTCTTTACGGGGCATTTGAACTCATAATGTTCGTTCGTTGTAATTTTTACTTTGCTGGTGTGTTGTTATTTTTTAGGATAAGGGTAGCTGTTATAAATTTTTTGTAGTAGGCAATTAATTTGATTTTTTTATTCGGGTCGATTGGGGTAGTGTATTTTTTTATAATATTTCTAAGTGGAAATTCATCTTGATTGTAGCTAGAAATAAAAAAAAAGAAAACACTTGTTCGAATACAAGAAAAATTAAATAAAAAGCTTAATCGTAGTACCTTATCTGTGTATTAAAATAAAAGACGCATAAAAGGAGGATAGCTGCCTAAATACGAAATACACATATATTGTGAAATGGACAAAGTTCGACAATTATTTTTTAAAACATTTTTATGTTTATACATTCTTTTTATAGATACAAATATTTAAATAAATGCTCTGTTTATAATAAACAGTATTAAACAACATTTACCGGCCTGAATACCCGAGAAATTTTCATAGAAAATATTCGTCATCCGACATTCAGGCCGGTAAATGTTGTTTAATACTGTTTATAATAAACAGAGCATTTATTTAAATATTTGTATCTATAAAAAGAATGTATAAACATAAAAATGTCTTAATATATATATATATAAGTGGACGCAATCGTCAGTCTGAATATATATATATATATATATATATATATATATATATATATATATATATATATATATAGTTTTAAGGTGTGCTATATTTATGGGATAAAGTGCTCAATATGAGAGATAGAGCGTATTTAAATATAAATATAAAAGTGAACATTGAAGTCAACACTCAGAGGCGACAGGCTGTTTCATGCTACACGCAATCGTCCGGCCGCGGTATATATATATATATATATATATATATATATATATATATATATATAGATAGATAGATAGATAGATAGATAGATAGATAGATAGATAGATAGATAGATTACAAGTTTCATTAAATATAATTGGCAATTAATTAGAAAATAAATTTTCGCATTTTATTTAATACTTCATGAGTTCGACTGATTTCTAAGAATCGAAGTCCATTTTACTAGAATACTGTGTAATCGGTGACCCGTTCAAATTTCCAGGTTCATCTGTTGTATTTAGTTTCGTAGGAAACGCAGAATCCATTCCAGATAGGAGTTAAATAGAAAGACTGGGGTCTGTAGCCAATCGAAGAGAAAAAGACGCTGAATTCCAAACCGAAGAGAAGACAACTCCACTATGTTTCCCCAAAACACATGAAAATTCCAAAGTAAAAAATATCTGTGGAGTCCCATAATCGCCTACATCTTGAAAGGATAAGGAATTACATATATTGTTTACGATACTAAGAGAACAAAAAGACCTACCAACAGGCATGAAATTATGTTGATGATAGACACAATAGAAAAACTGAAAGAACTTTTAAATGTTAGTAAAAGAAAGCAAGAAGAAAGGAATAACTATTTATTATCAAATATAATGCATGGTGGTAAAAAAAATAAACGCCCAAAAGTGAGCTATGTACTGATGACGTCAAATCAACTTGGTAAATAAATATGAGACCTCGTGATTTCGAAGCGTTTACAGCGTTTTTGACTAACAACTGACAGTCGGTTTTTCGACGCCACTTAATTTCGTATATACAAAAAGTCTCCTTTACTAAAACTTTTCGGTGAAAATCCACAATAACATAATGGGTAATCAGTTCGCGCGTGCAAATGTTTGGAGCAACACTAAGAAAACAAATGTTCACACACTTTCATATCAAAGAAACCAAACAATAACGTACTTCAAGCAATGTAAAGGAGATTTATATGTAAAAGCAAAATATTTTAAAATATGGATTAGCTACAGGGATGTTTTTCATAGTTGCTTTCATCCTTTCTACATGTAGATAATGTTATGAGGATGATGGCAATAAACATGGAAATATTAACCAAATGAAGGAGACTTGATTGTTAATCAAATATTGATTGGCTACAAGGATGTTTTTCACAGTTGCTTTCATCCTTTCTAGATGTATATAATGTTATGAGGATAAAGCAATAAACATGGATATATTAACCAAATCAAGGAGATTTGATTGTTAATCAAATATTGATTGGCTACAAGGATGTATTTCACAGTTGCTTTTATCCTTTCTAGATGTAGATAATGTTATGAGTATGATGGTAATATACATGGAAATACTAACAAAATCATGAAGACGTGATTATTTTTTTAATCAAATATTGATCAGACACAGTATTAAGTGAATTGAAATTTATTATCACGTTGAGTACGAGATTATGTCATGACTTAAATGCAAAGGTCATTGAAAGTACAAAACTGAAGGAATTCAGCAACTCCAAGTAACACAAGTGACAATTGATCAAAATTGCAGGCTAAAATAAGAGGCGTCTTCTTTCTTGGACGCCATTTTCGTTTGGTTTGTTATATTAACTGAAGGAAATGCTTTTTCTTGTTTTGTACTGTTTTCAGTACGTCAAGGTTAATTGAAATAAATGCCAATAAACTGAGTCGTCAGTCTGCTATTTTTGTGAAGTACCCTGATCAAAATTTCATCAAAGAAAATAAAAATTATGATTCATTCCTAAACACCATTAATCTCATTTAACAGACTGGTATGTACTTGAGTCTTGAATGAATTTAAAAAAAGAATAGTTGAGAGAGCTTGCTTACAAAATACTTCTTTATTTAAATTTTCTTTAGTTTGAGATGTTTTTATGTGATTTTTCTCAAGAATAATATATATATATATGTGTGTGTGTGTGTGTGTGTGTGTGTGTAAGGGCAAGTGTGTAGAATTAATTACCCCCCCCCCAAAAAAAAATTTTACTTAGAACTAATAAATATTTAATTCATGAACAAAGGTATTTCTACGTTCATTAGTTACATCATCTTTTTGAATCTTCAACTAATGGACCACTGGAATTCCATTATCTATATGACAAAGTTTATTTTTTTTATTCCAGAATTATATAACAACCAGCCTTTTTTTGTGGATGGAGTAATCGTTCGGATCTTAAAATTCCAGAGTATTTTATTTTATCTTTTATTTACTAGGACAGTTTTAAAATTTGCTAAGAGCTAGAAAGGACAGGATGTTGTGGAGAGCCATGAAGGGAAACGGCACAAAGAAGAAGAAGAAGAAAGACAACGAAGATGTAGTAGTAGTAGTAGTAGTAGTAGTAGTAGTAGTAGTAGTAGTAGTAGAGAAAGAAGAAGTAAAAAGAAGAGAGAAAAAGAACAAAAGAAGAAAAAGAGAAAAAGAAGACCACGACGACGACGACGACGACGACGAAGAAGAAGAAGAAGCAGAAGAAGAAGAAGAAGAAGAAGAAGAAGAAGAAGAAGAAGAAGAAGAAGAAGAAGAAGTGGGGGTGGAGGGGGAGGAGCTGTTATTTTAATAATTATTGGTGTAGAAGCGAGATCGGCGGACTCAGTTCATATTTTGGTCTATTCCGTTGCATATAATTTCGGAAAAGGCATAAATCCGTATTTTCTTCACTCGCTAAATAGGTAAACTGGACGCTCTAGCTTTCAGTAATAATTTCTCTGAAAGAAGGAAAAGTACAAATTCAAGACAATGGAAGAGGCAACAGGAAATCACACTTTACCCCAGAATGCATTGCAAGTCACAGTCACAAATAATAATAAAAATTCTCCGTATGAATCTCTGGGATAAGCAGTTATCATTATTTACATCATTTACATTCAGACTAATAGTCTCATTTTTTGTTGTTGTTGTTGTTGTTGTTGTTGTTGTTGTTATCACAATGTTTCGGATGTTGTTCCTTTATCAGGGGTATATCGATCGAGATAAGCTACTAGGAATTCCTAACTGAACCCTTTATTTAATCTATGTCGGTATATTGTCCTCGTTCTCTGTCTAGAGATATATTTTCTAATTTTATTACTGCTTAGTTATTGCTCACCCTATTCCAATTGAGTCCAAGTACACACTACCTGGCCCAAGGATTGATCTCACAATTACTATGTTGCCAAATTCATGAACCAAGGCTTTAACACACTAGTAATGTAAACATTGCAAATAAAGAAAAAATGTTGTATCCTTATTGACTAGTTCGCATACGAGCATTGGAATCGTCATCCCCTCTCTTTATTCCCTTTCTCCGAGCGGTGACGGGGATGACTCTGAAGGTTCAGACTACTCTTGAAATGTCGTGAGCAGGAGTCGCATAGGAGTGTAGGTGATGGACGCGGCTGGGCGAGTCGGGCCCTTCTGACAGCACGTCGCAGATCTTCTTCATGTTGAAGGTTGGACCCGAAAGTCTTGGTCCCCCTCGTATGTTTCTAAGCCAGGAAGGCCGATTTGCAGCAACAGTTTCCCAAGTCTCAGAGTCGATGTTGGTCTGTGATCTTGAAGCGTGTAGCCTCTTGCCGCTGGCGAGTTCTCCAAACTGAGAATGCCCCCCCTACAGTTTTCATCACAAAGAGACAGATCTCCCGAACTGAATTGATCTCAAATGCACCAGAAGACTGCTAACAGCGTCCTACAAAGACCTACCTGATAGGAAAAACTGAGAAGATTCTCATAGAGCTTCCATAGTTTGTATAGCAATTCATTGTCCCACATCACGTCAAAGACCATCGAGATATCTAAGGTTATCGCTCTCAAGACGTGTTTATTATCACCCGCTTCACTGATTCTATGTGTGACGGTAGTTGAAACATCAGCAGTGGATCTACAGGAGCGAAACTATACTGTTTGCCGCCCAGGGGCCGGTTTGTTTCTGTTGAGATGGTCAACATCTTTTTTATTGATGCCAATAAAGAGGTTGATATTGTTATGGTGATGAAGACTCACCTGCATTCCTGTACACATAGCATGCATTAGACACTTCCTATAGTCTTGGAAAACATTTCTTCTTCAGCCAGCGGTAAACAGCTTTGCCAAGTTTTTAGTTTTAGGCCAAATTTCTTAATAAAATCTACAATAATTCTACCCGAGCTATATAATCTTCGTAGTGCCAAGGCTTTTGATAAGTCTGGAAACTTCCTGAAGCGAGATAGAGATATCACAAAGTTTGTGTTCTGTGGGATGGGGCAAGTCAATAAAGGAATGTTCTTTATCTGTCTATATTTCTGAGATGAGGTATTATGTACATTATTCGGACTATTGTCATCTTTGTCGCCATATTTATTACAACGTTTCGGCCGTTGTACGCCCCGGCCTTCTTCTGGTGGTTGGAATGTCGGACTGAACCCTTTATTTCGCTCACTAGGGTAGACTGTTCTAGTTCCACGTGTCATGTTTAATGGATGTCTGTTAATTTACCTCTGAAAGTTCTCCACTGGGTCCTGTCAGTGGATCTAACCAACGCCTTTATCCACTGTTCCATGTGTCCTTGAGGACATCTGTGTATGAAATTCTGGGTATTATAAACCTAATGTCTTCAGCAACCATTTTTTTGCCAGTGCTCATGTTGCAATTTTTGATGTTATCATTTCATGTTTTTTTTTTGCAATTTTTGTTATTATCGCTTTTCTCTGGTAATCCTTATTACTGGTTCCCATATTGTATTCATTTCTATGCCTGGGCGGCTCAGGAGATGTTCTTTGCCTTCTGACGTGGAGTTACATTTCATTGCAAATAGCTTAGCATTATCTGGAGATGAAATGATAGCCTCTAGGCTGTTTATAATGGAGGACACAAATGGTTTGTGTCTATTGAGCATTGTGCAAGATTTTTTTCAGAATTCGAAAGATCCAAGTTTTTATCTTCTGCTTCGGCCTGAACTGACTGCACATAGCAGGTCTTTGCATTATCCAAGAATCTTTTGCGTTGATTGCGCACAGTTCTGAATGAGACAAGAGTTCTGCTACCAATATTTCTCATAGAGACTGTAGTAGTAGTAGTTATGATGGGCTATAGCCGCAAAATATTCAGGTGTGAACCAATGCTGGTTATTTGGTTTCTGTTGGTATTTTTGCTGGGGTAAAACTTTCTATACTGGCGAAAATCTATTCTGGAGTGTCCATTTTATAAGAAAGCTGAGATAGGTACTTCTCCGCTGTAAGATCTGAAACTCCCAACCAGATTTGGCGTATCGGTAGATTGTTCTATGAAATGGCACATCTGAGGATACCTTTGGTTTGGCTTCAACAGAAGTCAATGAATGAATGATCTGAGGCGCCCAAGGCAAGTAATACCTCACTGGAACATTAATCAGGGCGGAAGGTGAAGAATAGGTCTAAAACGTTTGCATGATATCCAACTGTGTCGGGAAAAGATTCAGTTTATCCATAGTCAGAGTAAATAGTGTATCTAATAATAAAAAAACTGTATTCTTACGAATTGGTTTTCGAGATAAGATAACTAAACTTTACCATACTACTGGATATAGATGATGTAATGGAGCTACTAATGAAAACCAGAGTCAATGTACTAGCAAATTAGTTTAGCACTATCAAATTGTTAATCCTTACGGTATGGTAGGTACCGTTAAATACTTATTAAGCTCAGTTTAATGTGGCGCAAACAATTGAATACCCAATGTGAATAAGATTCACCATACTAACAAATAGGTATGTAAAACAAAATTCTATAGGCTCCCTAAGCTATAGTTATTATTAACATCTAGCAGAATGCATTAATTTTCGGATAGTTAGTTTCGGATATTTTCCTTTTCATAAATGACTCATCCTGCCAAATAGAATCACAGAAAATTGTTTAAAATAAAACAGAAATTTATTTATTTGTGCGTTTTTTTTGGGGGGGGGTGCGTGTGTGTGTGTATTGCTTTTCGTTGTCAGATAAGATTCAAAATTATTTCTTAATTAAAGAATAACATCCTTTGTGGTCAAAAACCTGACTAAATAAACAAATAATAGTTAAAAAAAAAAAAAAGGTTGCTTACTTTATTTGGAATCCATTTAGGGCAGTACTTCTGAACATTAAAAAAAATGCTAATGCCGTATTGTTGAAGATAATTGCTGTCCCTATGTTCCTCCTCCCCCCTTTTTAGTGATTAATAACATAGAAATAGGTAATCAATAATTTAAACTTAGTTACGTTTGTTCAATTTTCCCCGGAGAGATTCGCTTTTGTTTATCAACGTTTTGTCTCAACTGCATATCGGTATTCGCAAGCATTTGATATTCGCCATCATCACAGCAAATATCATCACAAACAATATTTTCATAGACAATATGCATGATTCCTAGGAGAATAAACATGAGCGATATACCAATGCTTTGATTCTCTTCATCTCAACATTTATTTTTTTTTTTTTTTTTTTTAATCTTTACTAATTCCCAATTACTCAGTTTCTCTTGTTCATTTTTTTTATCTTCATCTGCAAGCCAGATATTTCACCTTCCTCTCCATAAAGACCATTCTGTTCGTTCCTATTGATCATTCGATCACTCTATCTTTGAGATTGATAATTCTTGCTAACCCTAACATTATAGTAGATACCCTTATGTAGTTATTAAGTTTCTATCTATCTATTTATCTATCTGAGTATGTTCATTTCTCTCTCTCTCTCTCTCTCTCTCTCTCTCTCTCTCTCTCTCTCTCTCTCTCTCTCTCTCTCTCTCGTTTGTTTCGGATACTACTATGCATCCTACACACACGCACACACACGTATGTTTAAATCTAGCAAGGTATCATAAGTGTTCATTGCTTAAGACAAGCCTACCATCACACATATCCGCTACCACCGCCACCGCACATTTGCCACCGCCGCTGCCCGTTCGCCTCTTATTTTACCTTTTGCGAGACTAACATTAACACTGTCACGCAGACTCACTAGAAAACAATTCACTGTTAATAACTCATTCTTGAATTGCCCCCTTATTCTGTTGGTATAGTAAACCGAGGGGTGCACATCCTACGCATGCCACATCAAAATATTACCATGTGCCTCCGGTGGGGCATCCGTGCTACGTTGGGAATCATTGTTTTAGACAAAGAAAGTCGACAAGTATAAAGCACCTTAGTAAGGATTTTACTGGGCATAAGCATTGTGGGTGTCAAGCGGGTTTCTTTGTTCTTAATTAGGATGTTATGACATCTTAGTGTCTTAAATATGTTAATTGGTGGGGTCATAAAGTTTAAACTTTAAATACAAAGACAAACAAAACATTGAAATCATCGAAAAATTCCACAAATGATAGGCATGTTTGTGAAGACATTATTAGACACTAGCATTGTCGATGAAAAACAAGGTTTTTAATTTAGTGAAACATGATACCCCAATGTTTTAAAGACGTTTTAATTGTGGCATCAACAGGTTTTAAAATGCAAAGATAGACAAAAAAAATTCAAATCTTCAAAAGACTGCGTTAAAAAAATGTTTTCAATTTAAATGAATTTTCACATTTGTGCGGGGTTTTTTTTATCGTTTTTTGTTGTTGTTTTCTTTCGCTTTTTTTATTTTGCAACTTTTATTAGCAACGCCAACTTTTTCTTAAATTTCAATTTAACCTACTTTATTTGACAACGAGGAACAGTACCAATGCCTCCAAAAATTTGTAAATTATTACAACGATTCTTGTATTAAACAGACAATAACATTTCATTATGTTGAATTTTCCTATCACTAATCATAAATTATATTGACATGCTAGTATTATGATTAAGGTACGGCTCAAGAACTGTATATCATAGCTAGAAATAGGCAAAAATTTGGAATCTCTAAGTCATGCCATACACCATACACGTCGTCGTCGACTTACGACTACCAATGGTTACAACCTATCGGTCGTAAATCGATTTAGTCGTAAGTCGGCCTGTAATTCATTTTGAAATCTTTTTATCTTTCTTTAGGCATTATGTACTTTTCAAATAATTTTTACGGTTTCTTTACATGTGATAAGATTTTTATCATCTCTCTTCACATTTTTTTGTTTATTATTCTTATGTTTGTCAGATTTAAGTCAAACACTACAGAGCAGTTGGTTTAATATTTGCTAAACCTACAAAATACAGATACAAAAATCATTCTGTTTGATCATCATCATTTTAGTGTCGACGGAAATAGGTATTCTTTCCTTCTTGGCACATTGAGGAGTAGACAAAGACAGGTTTCGCTTGGTAGACTTCTTTTAAATTTCATAGACACAGATGGATTCGGGTGGGTGGGGGATTGTACCGAGGTTGCTCTAATACTGAGCTTGTGTCGCGCGAAGGAATGCTAGGGTTACCAGGATCTGGGATGGGAACCCTAACCCTACACCAAGCTGTGATAGATAGATAGATAGATAGATAGATAGATAGATAGATAGATAGATAGATAGATAGATAGATAGATAGATAGATAGATATCCCCATCCTCTTTTTTCTTCTTCATCTTGGTCATATGTGGTCAATACGTCTTTGCAGCCATTATCTTCACTCTTCTGCGCTTCCATTCACTCGTGACGCCTTCGATGTAAGAATTACTCAGCAGACATCTGAAGTATCTCATCAGCTTGGATTCGCATATGGAATCCTGTTGTTAGAGTTCGTTTTATATCTGCATTTATTTTAAATATTTGCAATAACTTTATTGCTGAGAAGAGTCTTCCTTATACAACCCAAGGGCTGTTCATCATACTGTAAATAAATGTATATATAATAGTATTATTCATATCTACTTTTAAGTCCAGATATACAAATATAGTCATGGGTTGTAAGAACGCTATATCATCAAAAGTGAAAAAGATACTGTAATTATATGTAATGACAGATAAAAGAAATTAGAAATCACAAATGACGTTAAACAGAGATATCAGAATAATGAAATCTGTTTCTATGTGCCGTTTCTCGTCAAAACTTTGGCGATCATGACTCCCCACAATTTCCTATCCTTTGTACCTCTTAATAAATTCTGTAGTTTTGTTATCTCTCCTAAACCCTGTTCCTCCATTGATTTAATGTAACTCGCTAGATAGGCTGTGAGTTGTTTTCCTATGATCACCTTGCCTTCAATCTCTCCTGTGAGTATCAAATTTTATAAGCCCTCTTACCTCATCATGTGTCCTAGAAAAGTTCAACTGTATGTTCCTGATGCTAAGTATAAGCGTCCGTTTTGTTTTAATTTTCTTTGTCGTTGCTTACATGTTTGTTCCATGGTATTCTCAGCATCCTTCTGTAGAGTCAGATTTCTGTTGCTTCAAGTCACTTCCTCATCTTTGAGGAGATTGTTCAGCATTCATTCCCATATAGGATGACTGATATTACATAAATGTTTAGTACTCTTTTCTTTGTTTCTAACGAAATTTCATGTTTAGGTTTTGGAAAGCATCTTTCACTATCCCAAGTTTCTTTACGAAATTGTAAACAATGCCATGAAAGAACAAGGAAAAACGTATTTAAAGAAGTCACAAAAAGTTTTTGAAAAATATTAAAATGGGAAGAAAAAGTAGAATTGCAAGCAAGAAAATATTTGTACAAGCTGTTGTTGCCAATGTAAACAGAAAAAAACAAGCATTATGTTTTTTTGTTCAATACCGTGCAACCTGATACAATAAAGAAATACAAAACATTGTTCTCACAACTACAGCTCACACCTTTGTCTATGTAAAATATGTGTTTGTTTTTTTTTTATTTTTGTCTTTTTTTAATTGCTCAGTGGGAAATTTAATGATGTCATTTCTGATCTTATGTCTCTGGTCGGGACCCGTAAACAACACACTCAATGAGTTAGTTGATGTTCAGTTCTGGTACTTGAAGTAGAAATCAAAAAATGTAGCATATGAAGACATTAATAATGCCAGTTGTAGTTGGATCCCTCGGACTGATTAGAAAATATTCCGATAGACCCATTGAAGGGATTCCTGGTAGTCAAAAACGTGAAGCAGTCATGGGCAAACTGCAGCCCACGAGCCACATGCATCTTGATTAGCATTCTGAATGCCACACCAAATTTCACGAAGAAAATAACGTTTATTAAAATGTTGCTTATTTCCTTTTGTTCTCACTTATTCACTCACACATTCTCTCATGCATAGCTACATGCATAAACAATGACTAAGTACAACGTTTCTCGAATTCTGCAACTTGTTGATGGTAACGTTGTCAGCATTTTAAACCATAGGTGATTTTCACTACGGAAGATCATAAGGGCGACCCGGAAGAAAATGAGTATATAACAAAAATCAAAGGAAATAATAATAGTCTTTTGAACAGGAATAAAAGTTTATCCATTACTTTCTGTTTAGGATTGGGTTCTGGTTTCTTCTGAAGTCTCCTTACTCTCTTTCACTCTCAGTACCCCTTTGCGTCTTAGTGTCATTGTTGCCTTGCTTGGAGTAAATTGATTTATAAAAAATATAATAAGACCGGCAGATGATAATAGAAAATGTGGAATTTAAAAGCTAAAATTTTTACTGTTGTGGTTGGAGCTTTGGGTCTGATAAAGGAAGGAACTCAACGACAAATCAACAATTTCCCTAGGGCATCATCTCTCCAGGAAATTCAAAAATATTTCTAAAAAGCACAACATATTCTGCGAAGAGCGTTGTTGATTTAAGTTTATTTTTTAATAGCTGCCTTTTGTTCAATTAAACAAAAGGCAGCTATTAAAAAATAAACTTAAATGAAAGCAATAGAAAATCACACCATCTGCTTGTCCTAGGTAAGTGACTATGATTCGGCACGTGATGAGAACAAACAATTTTTTGTAAAATAATAATAATAATAATAATAATAACAATAATAATAATAATAATAATAATAATAATAATAATAATAATAATAATCAGTGGCTACGTAGTGCAGGGTTAAAAGCTGAAACTGAAGGTGGTTTATTCTTGTTGCACAAGACCAATGCTTGCCAACTAGAAATTACCAAGCACACATATTGAAAAATTGTGTTAGCCCAAAATGTAAATTCTGTGAAAAATATCCAGAAACCATCGATCATCTTGTATCAGGTTGCACGGTATTGGCACCCACTGAATATAAAACTCGGTATGAGAGAGTTGGCCAATATCTGCCCTGGAAAATCTGCAACTTCTATAGGAAGGAAACTGAAAGAAACTGGTATGAACACCACCCGGACCCGGTTACAGAGGTAGGACCTGTTAAAATTTTATGGGACTTCACAATATACACGGAAAGAACAATCAAAGCTAATCGCCCAGACATTGTTATTAGAGACCGTAAACAAAAAAATGTCTCCTTACTGATATAGCAGTCCCTGCAGACTGCAATGTATCTTTGAAGATCTTCAAAAAGCTATCAAAATACAAGGACTTTGAAATCGAAATCTCAAAAATGTGGCACATGAGGACATCAACAATTCCCGTTGTAGTTAGAGTCATTGGATTCGTTGGAAAAGGTTCCAGTAGACTCATTGAAGGGATGCCTGGTAGCCCAGCCTTAAAGAAATACAAAAAAATGTTCTCACACCTTTATCTATGTAAAATATGTGTTTTTTTGTTTTATTTTTTGTCTTTTTTTAATTGCTCAGTGGGAAATTTAATGATGTCATTTCTGATCTTATGTCTCTTCCCGTAAAGAAATGAGTACACACCAGAAATCAAAGAAGATATAATAATAATAATAATAATAATAATAATAATAATAATAATAATAATAATAATAATAATAATAATAATAATAATAATAATAATAATAATAATAATAATAATAATCAGATGAAATGATTGATCAAAAAATAAACATTTGTGCATGAATGAAAATATTTCCTACCACGGTGTAAATAAAAATTTACTTATATTCACAAAATTTAGTTAACTATTTCTTAAACTTAACAAAAAGTTTATTGCATCCAATTTTAAAATAATAACAGTTTTAATCAAGACGAAACAAAATAAGCAAGAACTTAAAGAAGAATATAATCTGTCAAATGTA
>OZ038520.1:6867588-6877588 GCA_964036315.1 Acanthosepion esculentum
GTACTAGACTATGTAGGGGAATGAAACCAAAGTAAGAAATAGTTGTTAATAAAGAAAAAGAAGAATTTCAGAAATAAAATTACTTTAAAATATAGATAGGAATGATATTTAATAATAACGTAAGAAAGAAAAGTTATATTATAAAAAAATTAGTTAATTAGTATTGAAATTAGGGAATTAGTATTGAAAACTAGCATCATGCACTGTAATAGGCGTTTGTGTCGACAACTGCAACAGAAATCACATTTTCTCTCTTCATCTTCATCGGGTATGTTTTACATCGTTTGTACAAGTTGAAATTGGAGATGATGTGTGGTGGTCTCCTATACTCTTTATGACTTTTACAAAAAAAAATGATGGGATTTCATCGGTAGTACTTTTAACGCCATAGTTCAGTGTGTATACTACGGATATTCGTGCTCTTTTCCAAAAGCGTGCTACATTTCTCTTCGCAATATAAAAACATCATTGCTTTATGAAGAGAAAATTTCACATCTGATCTCAAAACGTGTCCAGATAGTTTCCAATATATTTGGAAGATGAAAAATGAGATCGGGAATGTTTTAAGCGTTTGTATAAATGGAAATTGGAGATGATGTGGTGGGGCCTCCTATACTCTTAATGGCTTTTACGAAAAATTATGGGATTTCATCGGCAGTACATTTAACCCCATTACTCAGTGTATATCCTCTTCTCACTATGCGAAGTACTATTACTACTAGTATTATTCTAAGACGTTTTGTACGAGTAGCGTTCAACGGCGTATTGTAATTGGTATCTGCGATTACAAAGTTTCTACTACGTTGGCATTGACGAAGTATGAAGCGAGTATACGCGGTCATAGACAAAGTAGCAACAAAGGGTCGTTTTGACGACACAACATCGATTATTCAAGTTTTTATCATCCTTCCATCTCAGTCTTCACTTAACACAATTGTATGTCAATACTAGTTTCTCTATCGAGTTGCACAGATTTAATCGACGTTTTTCACTTGGAATTACAGACAAAGTTTAATAATTTGAAGGAGATATGGATTAAACGATGTACTATTAGTATGTAGTATTAAGCAAATTTAAAAAATAAAATAAAATATATTTCTTAAATCCCCTGAAAAGTATCACCTAATTTTTAATCATTTCACTCTAAGCAAGGCCATAAAGCCACTAAAACTCGAGGGGTTATTGAGTGTTAAAGAATACGAGAAAAATATACTATTAAGGAGAGAAGACAAAAAAACATCAATTAAAAGACAGAAAACATTGCAATTAAATTCCTGTAGACCAAAGTTGACTGGGAAGTAAGAAGTTCCACGAGCGAGAAGTGCAAGAGAAGAAACTGTTAACATAGAACATGCGGTTACATTTGGCCATTGCAACTGTTAAATGATGAGATTTTACTGCCAATCTAGTACTGCACGTAAATTCATAAAGTTTAGGTACCGTAGAGGGAAGTACATCAGAACAATTACCATAAGAGTATTTATAGAACAAGCACAAGGAATCTACGTTACGACAGTAGAAAATGATTAAAGCCGAAATGCCAGGTCAGGAGCAATAACATTGCAGATGCTTCTTTGGGTTTTATCAAAAATCTCTAAATATGTAGCAGGAAAACCAGGCTATATGTAGCAACAATATTCAAAGCAAGGATGAATGATCGATAGATTCTAAACTTATCTCATCAACACCTCATTAATATTAATGCTAGCATTCTTAAAGACAGGTCAATCGGCTAACTTCGTTTCTGAAACCAGTTACTTAGTTAAACAAAACAAAAGATCAAAGACCCTGTACCAAAGTGTAGGACGATTCTAGACACACTCATCGCATTCCCTTGTTTAAAATTTACTCAGTTTTTACTTTTTCGTATTTTCTCTTTTGTTCACGAGTTTGTAGTTTTGTTTCGTTTTGAAAGTCTGCACGTTTTTTTTTATCGACCTTTTGAGGATAAAGCTGTATTGGAAGAGTTCGTCTCAGTCTCTTTATATTTATCTGGTTGAATAGGAAGAAAAGAGAAAGAAAAAAGAGGTAATTTTTTAATTTTTTTTTTTTTTGTTAAAATTTTCTTTGTTCTGTTCTTGAGGACGAAAATGTAGTCGGGTGAGTCACTTCAATCTGTGGCTGTTGCTTGTCATGTTTTTCGTTAGACGAAAAAATATTCTCTGTGCCGAAAATTACAAATCACGTCCGAACTTCCATGTCGCGTCGTGCTTTTGAAAATGATTTTTTCTGCGCCGATAATTCCTTATCATATCGGAATGTCTGCATCGCGTCGTCGTCACTAGTGTGGAGGTTGGCGCAGAATGTTGGTTTTTAATATTCGAAATAAATGAACGCTGAGGGAACGTTGTTTTAGAAGGTTTATTTTCTTTGTATATTTGATATTTCAGACCACCTCGGTCCTTCCTCAGAAATTAATTGAATAACTATATATTACTATATAAAAATAACAAAACAAAAGTCATTGAAACAAAGCAAGTTCAGTCGACCAATGATGACAATTCCAGAACAACGTAACTATAAACAATTTTTTTTCTATCCTCTGACAGCTGCAATGATGGAGAGAGCATTACCTCGAACCATAGCCAGTGAGACACGCTGCAAGAGCCACTCCGTTTCGCGAGGCTCGTTCCTTAATCGAGACACAATCGCGCCAGTCCTCCGAAGGAACACCATCGAACGAGGGCCAAAAAGTCTCCACTGCCACAGGAGTAAAAAAAAAAATCTATCAGCAAGAGCAAGAGAAGAATATTTAGCTATTTTTTTTTTATCTCTGTGTCTCGGGCGACGAACCCCGGCTCAACCGCGGACCTGATCAAATTACCGGCCGAAAATGTACCTGCACAGGTCCCATCCCAAATCAACGACTTACCCATTTTAAAAGGGAAAATGGTAATGCCATCCGGCCGCTTTCCATCACCACGGTCGAGGCCTACGGGTTCGATTTGGGAATGGAGCACAGCTGCATCCAAACCTCTTTTGATGATGTCGTTAATTGCTGCATGCCGTTGAAAGCGGCCGGCACTACGACGACAGGAGAGAGGATGCAAACCAAACTCATCGATGGAGGCTCCACATCTGCATCTGTGACGCTCACATAATTTGAGTCCAAGACGGATCGCGACTCCGACCCGAGTGCACTCATCATCTTAAAGGGTACCGGTAGATGAAGAGGGCACTGCGTTGAGCCAGGCGCCACTACTCGGTTGTGAAGCAGATAGTAGACAGGCGAGGCAATGCTGATCCAGAGAGAGACTCAAATTAGTAAAATTGGCCTCGCATTTTATTTTATCCCAGCTTTTTTGTTTTAATGTGTCTAGTGGGATAGAAAGTAATTTTCTTTGTTATAAACGCAAATAAATTATAAATCCTTCTTGTGTAACAGTTTTCGTAGCCCTTGGTATGTTGGAACAGAGAGAGAAACACCTCCTTCTATGAAGCAGGTTGTTGTTGTAATTAGTGAGTGAACCAGACTGTTCCACTTTCTGGCGAAAGGGTAAAGAAAACTGACCTCGAAGCCCTCTTTTCCTGGATTTATATTTAGGTATGTAAGTGATTGGGGAATAAGGTGTGTGCGTGTTATATAAATCGAAAAGAAAAAAATTGAAAAGAAATTCTGGATCTCCTCCAAAATTTAATACTGTTTCTTGACCTGTGCCCCACCTATCTACAAAATGTCACTGGTACTCTTTGAGAGCTTTTGGAGATATTTTATGAACAATCAAAAACAGACAAAACTGAGCGAATATATAACATCTGTCCAACTTTGTTGGCAGATTCAGTCAGTTATGTGACATGCGTGATACACGCTTAGGCGATCATGTATCTTTCGATACATGACTGACGAGACAGATTTTTCCTTCAGTAGGTTGCCATTTTTTCTAGATGACCATCCAAGGCTATAGAACCCGGTCACAGCTGGGGGTGGAGAAGAAGAGGATTCATACCTTTCCCAAGGGTATATCAAACAGTCAGTTATGTGCCATGCGTGATGCGTGGATGTATCGATACATGACTGACGAGGCGGTTTTTTTCCCGCTGTAGGTTGTCATTTCTTTCTGCGGTAGACCAGTTACCAGTTGTCTTGCTATTTACCCATAGTTGGGAGGGAAAAGAAGTGGATCCATACCTTTCTCAAGGGCATTAACACGTAAGTGAATGTAATGGATTCGAGTGGAATTCGAACTCGACTCTCCGATTTCTCAATCTATTCATTACACCACTGTGCTTCCTAGGCATCGATAAGTGCAAAAAAATCTTGGTTTATTCTATTCACGCCCATCTCTTGTACAATTAGGCGAATGAAACCTAAATTAATCGCAATTTCTTACTTATTTCTGGCGTTACTTTTTTTAACAATAACGTTTTATAAATTATGGCCATATCATGTTGAAACACCGGTTCTCATAAAATTCACCGAAGTTAAGAAACGTTTAACCTGGACAGTTCTTAAATGGGTGACAGAAAATCATTATTATCTCCAAAAATTCTTGCAATCCCAAAATATGTTGTTGCTATATATATATGTGTTAATAAAGAGTAAAATAACAAATCAATCCGCATAATGGGTTCGCCTTTCTTTTTTCTTCTTTTTGCCCGAGTGTCGTCAAATCCCCAAATTTCTGCATTTAGGGTCGTACAGCATTTTTGCATGAAAAATTATTCATAATATCTTTCATGTTTAAGTCTACATAAATCGACTTAGACTAACAGCATTGTTTTGATTACTTTCAATGTTTAGGCAGTAAATCTAACATAGAATCCACGTCAGCCATTATCTGGCGTTATGTAACGCTGTAATTGGGATTTAGAATACTGAAGGAGGTTTTTACGTAGACTTTCAGAGTAAACCTACTAGAGTGTTTTATGTTAATATTCCTAATATACTTTATAAAGTTTATTAAATGCATGGAACTCGAATTATATCATCATGGTTTTGCCACACAAAAGATGATTCAAGAGAGGGTTCCAAGTAGGTTAGCCGGTGATTGGCAAAACTTGCTTCTCATTTTCCACACCGGTTGCGGGAGCTAGATTAGTGGTTGGTGGGAAACTCTAAGATTATAACGTTGTCATGTTTCCTTCTGTCTTTTAACTGATTTTATGAATAATTACATTATGGACACTATTGTCGTAAGGAAAATATTTTTTCGATGAATAAATTCTTACAATAATTATTGTTTGCATTTTTAAAAATTAATTAGAATGATTTATAAACTTTTACATCTTTTAAGATTATGTATTAAATTATAGCAGGCAAGTGTTATTACTATTATTAAATTACAATTGTATTTACTAATCATAAATGGAAATGCTCACTACAATTCAACGACCCCCGTATTTTATAAAGAATTTTCAATTTATGTGTGTGTGTGTGTGTGTGTGTGTGTGTGTGTGTGTGTGTGTGTGTGTGTGTGTGTGTGTGTGTGTGTGAACGTATCGGAACTCCACACACGATATTATATGAGAGAGGTTCCTATAATAAATTAAATATTGATTTGTAATTTTCTAACATTTTACCTACGAATCTCTTTGTAAATAGAGCTAGAAGGTTAAATTTTCTAAAATTTAATAAAAAATTAAACTGCATAAAATAGTTTCTTAATTTTTGTAAGATTACTGGGTAATTAATATATATATATATATATATATATATATATATATATATATATATATAGATAGATAGATAGATAGATAGATAGATAGATAGATAGATAGATAGATAGATAGATAGATAGATAAGGTTATTCACATTGTATTCGTTAAGTAATTTCTTTCAGTTCTGTCCACCTTACTTAAATTAATCAAACATCAAGCTGTCATTAAATCACTCAACGCATCAGAAAATACACCTCCGTGTTTAAAAAATGTTTTTTTTTTCTTTCTGCGATGTTTCAATTCAGATTAATTAAGCTATAAATCTGCTAATTTTTCTCAGATAATCTTTCAGAAAAGTATTTTATTTTTGAACGACTTTTTATTAAAGAGAATTATGTTGTGTCGACAGATATGACAATAGAAACGTAGATTTTACTGATAAGGAGGGGAAAAGATTAGGAAGATTAAATTTAATGTATTAATTTGGAATTAAAACTAAAATTAAAGTTTCAAGAAACATTTTTCATTTTTTTAAATAAGCTTTAAATTTAAGTGCCACATTTTGAAGATACCTTTGTATATTGCTTTATCTGAAAATAAATTTGCCCTTTTTCGATGACTCCTGTGGAGAAAATACGAAACAAATTTGCACAGGGGTTTGATTATGTAATTTAGATAGATGGTAATGGTAATAATTAGATCGATGGTAAAGGTAATAATTTAGATCGATGGTAATGATAATAATATAGATCGATGGTAATGGTAATAATTTAGATAGATAGTAATGGTAATAATTTAGATGGATGGTAATGGTAATAATTTAGATGGATGGTAATGGTAATAATTTAGATAGATGGTAATGGTAATATCAGCCGTTCTGTATCCAGAACTGTTTTTTATTGAAATTCTTAAAATTTTTCTCTTAAAACAGTTATTCAGGAAAATTTCCAGTATTGACGGAGGTTTCCTTCCTAACCTTTTATTTGAATTAGTTTGGAATATGAACATCCTGATTATGCCATCGTTTAATATTTGAGTTACATTAATCCTCAAGAGAGAGCATTAATGTTATTTGATACAGTTCTTCTTTTGTTATTTTACAGCGCCCCATTCTACAATGTTCGAAGGTCCATAAGCTTCATTCCCTGAAATACATTTTTAACCACTGATCTTAGAAAACATTTATCTATAACAGAGGTCGGACATCTACGACACGCGTGCCATACGTGGCACGTCAAGCAATTTCCAATGGCATGCAGCCGCAAATGACATCACGAAGTCCGAACCAATAACTACTACAGCGCAAAGAAGATATTTAGTTGTTTCAATTTTAATATATACTAAAGCATATATACTATATATTACTATATAAAATATATTATAGAACAGGTATATTGACCTTGACTTTTATAAAAATACGTATGCTGTTGGCACACTGAATGATTTTAAAACCCTAAGTCGGTACACATAGTCTGCAAAGGTTGCCGAGACCTGGTTTTATAACATACAATTTAAATATTTCTGAACGGGTTTGATGCCAAGCATGATATCCAGATGAATGTCTCGATCTGACGAGGCTATTTAAGAACATGACTTGAGTTTTCAGGTTGATACTTTGGTTTTGTATTGGGGGGGGGGGCGTTATTGACCAAAACAACCTCAGGCCCTGCCTATTCTATATTCAATTTCCTTTTCTGTTATGCTAAATTTATTATATCTGATACATACATCGACGTAATTAAAATGTTTGGTATTTACTAATTCCACATCCTGATTTTTATGATAGATTCAGGTTAGGTGATATCTCGGCTTTCATTCTAATTCCAGATCATAGTTTCTTGAGTTCAGCTTCTTGAAACACTTGGTAGGGGACGTGGATTTTCTGTTCAAGATCGTTCTTATCCCAAATATAAATAACTATGTCATCAGCATAGCTCAGCACATCATTGGGTGGGGAAGTAGCGTCGTTGTCTCTATTGGTAGATTTGGAATATAATATGGAACGCTTAAATGGTCAGTGTCCATCTCATCACATCCGTGTTATAGATAGATAGATAGATAGATAGATAGATAGATAGATAGATAGATAGATAGATAGATAGATAGATAGATAGATAGATAGATATGAACAGAACGAGATAGATAGATAGATAGATAGATAGATAGATAGATAGATAAATAGATAGATAGATAGATATGAACAGACAGACACACAAATAGATAGATAGATAGATATGAACAGACAGACACACAAATAGATAGATAGATAGATAGATAGATAGATAGATAGATAGATAGATAGATAGATAGATAGATAGATAGATAGATAGATATTAACAGACAAGGATAGATAGATATGAACAGACAAGGATAGATAGATAGATAGATAGATAGATAGATAGATAGATAGATAGATAGATAGATAGATAGATAGATAGATAGATAGATAGATAGATATGAACAGAACGAGATAGATAGATAGATAGATAGATAGATAGATAGATAGATAGATAGATAGATAGATAGATAGATAGATAGATATACAATATTATTATTTATTTTTCTGGCAATCATTTTCACTTCTATTTAAGTAGACCTCTCCTTCTCTCCCTCTTCTCTCTCTCTCTAATTCTCTCTCTCTAATTGTCTCTCTCTCTCTATCTCTATCTCTCTGTGAGTGTGCTGTGCTGCATGTGAATGTGTGTCATCCATTCACTCTTCAAATCTATTAGTGCGTTAATGACTAAAGGTGATGCTAAGACTTAAGAAATTACGATAAAAATTGTAAAGTTGCATTTTGTTTTGGTCATTTTTCTTTTTAACAAAATTTCGTTTTCTTTGTTACTTAGTTAATGATGATTTTGTTTTTTGGGGGGAGTTTTTGTTTGTTTTTTGTTAATAGAGAAAGATGCCACTTAAATCATATTCACTAATTTATAAAGTGAAATTTTGCTTCAGTGTTCCGTTTTTCTTTCACTCTGTTTTATTTGTTTGTTTGTTCATTTATTCGAATAGAAGTTAAAAACAAGAAATTGTATAATCGCGTTCATCTCTTTTCGGGAAAGGTTTCAGATAAAAGATATCTGCGATCACTTTCAAAGGTGTAAACAGCCAGTGTTAAAATAACATTTGCTGAGAAATCAACAAAAAGCTATTTATTTATTTTCATAACTTTTTTTTTCTTTTTTATATACTATTTCGACTGCCTTCTTTGCTGATTGGATTGATTTTATCTTATTTGTTGTAGTTTTTTTATAGGATTTTAACTTTGGTGAACAGACCATTAATGATTTTATGGGAGTACCTATAGTCTATCTAAAACACATGATAAAGTAACTTTAATTAAGTATATATTATTAACCACTTTAATTTTTATTTTAGTATTTTGGTCATTAAGATTTCTAATACTAGACATTGCTTTTCAGATGTTTGTTTACTTGATTGTTTGTGTGTTTTCTGGTAGATAGATAGATAGATAGATAGATAGATAGATAGATAGATAGATA
The DNA here is from genome assembly GCA_964036315.1 of Acanthosepion esculentum. Taxonomy (NCBI): domain Eukaryota; kingdom Metazoa; phylum Mollusca; class Cephalopoda; order Sepiida; family Sepiidae; genus Acanthosepion; species Acanthosepion esculentum. The sequence continues at coordinate 6,876,693 of OZ038520.1, forward strand.
GATAGATAGATAGATAGATAGATAGATATGAACAGACATACATACAGACAGACAGATAGATAGATAGATAGATAGATAGATAGATAGATAGATAGATAGATAGATAGATATGAACAGACATACATACAGACAGACAGACAGACAGATAGATAGATAGATAGATAGATAGATAGATAGATAGATAGAAAAATATGCATAGAGTGACATAGATAGATAGATAGATAGATAGATAGATAGATAGATAGATAGATAGATAGATATGCATAGAGTGACATAGATAGATAGATAGATAGATAGATAGATAGATAGATAGATAGATAGATAGATAGATAGATAGATAGATAGATAACCTATTAAATGTATACAACCGATTTCTCAGATCAATGGTGAAAAGTGGCTTTGAGCGAATGAAACCTGAGGGCTTTGGTAAAGATCATCCTTCTTTGAACATTATGGACTGACGCTACAGATTCACAAAGAATTGTACCAAATAAGAGAAACCACTCTACTTGAGGACTTCCAACAGCAGCAACAACTAAAATGGATATCTCATGTAACTAGAAAATAATTAAGATGTTAACATTCCACACTAATTTAAATAAAAAGTTAGAAAGAAAACCACCATCAATACTGTAAAAAGACATTACAGCTACTGACTTTGAGAAACCTGTTTTCCTGAAAATTGTTTTAAAAGAAAGACTATAAATTTCAACTGAAAACAGTACTGGCTGCTTAGTCAGTGAATGCCAAATGTTTCCTTATAGGGAAATGGCTAATACTACCATTGCCATTACTAAAGAAAGATTGTGTCTACGAAAGGAATCGAACATGTATCCCTTTTTTCATCAAGGGAACCGATTTTATAGCTGAAATGTTACGATACTAGTTCGGTCTTT
>OZ038520.1:6882588-6890088 GCA_964036315.1 Acanthosepion esculentum
AGCAAAATAAGATATGCAAATGGCACAGTGTTGATAGCAGACACAGAATGAAAACTACAAGAACTAGTGAGGGTAGTGAGGAAAGCGAGAAGAAGGTCTATACATTAATTACAAGAAGACGGAATAGTTATTAGCAAAAGGAACAGTCGTACATGCAAATTAATAATTGGAGATACCATAATCAAACAAGTAAAAAAATTTAAATATCTGGGAAGTGTTTTAACAGAGGTCGGAAAATGTGACACCGAAATCCGAAGGTGCATTGGAATGGCGAATGATGCCTTCCAAAAGTTAAGCAAATTAATAAGAAACAGAAAATAAATCATTAGAAACAAAGAAAATAGTACTGAATTGTTATGTAATATCAGTCTTCCTATACGGCAGTGAATACTAAACAATCTCCCCAAAGATGAAGAGACATCTAGCAACAGAAATGTGGTTCTACAGAAGACTAGAGAGAATATTCCCAAACGCTTACACTCCAGATAATAAAGACAGCTCTGAATTCAAAAACCTAGTGAAAGCATCAAAACATCATTCTGCTAGCGTTCCCGGGAAGTCAGAGCAATTTGCTTGTTAAATAGAATATCTAGCAGTATAGATAAGGTCCTTTTTCTATATTTGTCTGCGAATATGTTTGTGTTTAGCAACTTCATTGCTTATCGTGCCAAGTGGATTCATCACTCTAATGCTACTGATCTCATCAAGCATCCAGATTTGAATTTCTCAATTGCTCAGTATTGCACATTGTATTACTTGCTTCCCAAGCAATTATGATGGACACGCTTCTCTGGACTCATGTCGTGCTCTGCAGTTCTGTCATCTTGGCAACTTTGACCATGCTGTACATATTTCTTTCCACTCGTCTACTACGAAAACACCCACTATTAAGAAAACATCTTTATGTCACCAACGCACTGATTGGGACTTATTTCGAGATTTTCTTATAATGAAATTCTTAACAAATCCCATTGAAAATTTTGCTACTAAAGTTTTGTCTTGGGAGAAAGCCGGCATCGAAGCTTTTGTTCCAGCATGGAAGTACCAAGTGAAATCGCAATCTTCTTGGTTCATTCCTGCCTGTTCAACCGCTATAGCCAACAGGAACCACCATCTGGCTATAACAACATGATAATTTGAAACATAACAGACTCCTTTTTATCCGCTCGTAATAACTGTAAATCTGTTCTCAACGAGAAAAATTCACTGTTCACTGACAGAATAAAACACCGTATAGCCTCTTACAAGTTTGGTTGTCGAGATTATTGGCAGCTCTTTAAGAGTGTTGAACAAGAATAAATCCTCAATCCATCCTTTCTCAAGCAGTTTGAAGTATTGTCATTTACTACTGATAAAACAGACTGCTTTGCTCGGAAATTCTCTTCCAACTCCATTCTAGACTCCTTCCTCCTAGAACAGCATCTCTACTGAGTAATACAAACATAACCCATTGTTTCCATTATCATCTCAAAACTAGATCCCCAATAACCTTGCGGACTTAACGGTATCCCTGCATTTGAGCTAAGGAAACGGGCTTCTGAACTGGCTCCTGTTCTCTCCGAACTTTACCGCAAATACTTTGCTGATTCTTATTTTCCAGCTTGTTAGAAATCCTCTGCTGATCCTTTGGATTATCGTTCTATTAGTCTTTTATCTCTGTTTGGTAAATTACTAGATGCTCTTATCAACTCCAAATTGGTTAAGCATCACACGGCTTTTTTTCAAGTAAACAATATGACTTTTGCTTCTCTAGGTCAACAGCCGATACGTTAACGGTTACCACTAAATTAGTTTATCTGTCTTTAGATAAGAACGGTGAGGCTCGGACTGGGACTTTCGATATCTCAAAGGCTTTTGACAGATTTTAAGCATGCTGGCCTTCTTTACAAACTTAATGGTACCTCTGGTTGAATATTTCATTGATCCAATCCTTCTTAAAATGAAAGTTGAGTTGAACGGACACGATCCTAGATCGCTTCGCATTAATGCGGGGTTGCCCCCAGAGCTCTATCCTTGGACCTACGTTGTTTCTTATTTTCATCAATGACTTTCGCGATGTTATCAGTTCCTAACTATGTATATATGCTGATGACACAACTATTTACTCCTGTTTTAATAGTAAATTCAGTAAGCTCGACAAAGTAAAACTGGGAGGTCATCTTGTAAAACACCTCCAATCAGATGTTGACAGGGCAAGAAATTGCTTTTAAATAATGCCTCCAAAATGAAATTGTTGTCCTTTAATCATAATAGAGAACAAGTTTTGCCCTCCATCATCATGGCTGATACTAACCTCCAAGAGAGAAAAGCATTGCACCTTCGTGATTTCATTTTTTTCTACTGAGATGAAGTGGAGTGATTATATTGAAACAATTACTAAGTCTGCCGCGAGGAAATTTGGCTCACTGTTTCGTAACAGACAACTTTTCTCGTTAGAATCCATCTTGCACCTTTATAAATCTGTCATTCGTCCGTGTATTGAATATTGCTGACATATCTGCTCTGGTGATTCGGCTACATATCTCGAAATTCTCGTGAAAATCCCAAAAAGGATCTACAATATTTTCAGTACAAACCTAGCATCTCAATTTTCTAATGTCGTAAAGTGGCTTCTGTGTGTCTTTTCTATAAATATTTTCTATAAATATTTTCATGGCAACTATTCTACTGATCTCTCCTCCTTGGTACCTCAACCGTGTGAATTTAAGCGTCCTACTAGTTTTGCAAATAGGCCACATCGATTTACTGTTGAAATAGCTATATGTAACCGTAAGCTCTATTCTAATAGTTTCTTTTCTCGCACTTCTCTCTTTCGGTTTCTTGCTTGTCTGCCAACTACAATTTTCAAAGATACAAATGCAACGTCAATCAGCATCTTCTGTCTTCCTAAAACCTGTTCTTTTATTGTCCTTTCTCTTCACTAAAGTCTTCTCATTCTGTTTCACTCCCACTATCCCCTTGCATCTTAGTGGCATTATCGCCATCTTCTGTCTTCCTGAAACCTGTTCTTTTATTGTCCTTTCTCTTCACTAAAGTCTTCTCATTCTCTTTCACTCCCAGTAACCCCTTGCTCTTAGCGGCATTATCGCCATCTTCTGTCTTCCTGAAACCTGTTCTTTTATTGTTCTTTCTCCTCACTAAAGTCTTATCATTCTCTTTCACTCCGAGTAAACCCTTGCGTCTTAGTGGCATTATCGCCATCTTCTGTCTTCCTGAAACCTGTTCTTTTATTGTCCTTTCTCCTCACTAAAGTCTTCTCATTCGCTTTCACTCCCAGTAACCCCTTGCGTCTTAGTGGCATTATCGCCATCTTCTGTCTTCCTGAAACCTGTTCTTTTATTGTCCTTTCTCCTCACTAAAGTCTTCTCATTCTCTTTCACTCCCAGTAACCCCTTGCGTCTTAGTGGCATTGTCGCCATCTTCTGTCTTCCTGAAACCTGTTCTTTTATTGTCCTTTCTCCTCACTAAAGTCTTCTCATTCTCTTTCACTCCCAGTAACCCCTTCATCTTAGTGGCATTATCGCCATCTTCTGTCTTCCTGTAACCTGTTCTTTTATTGTCCTTTCTCCTCACTAAAGTCTTCTCATTCTCTTTCACTCCCAGTAACCCCTTGCGTCTTAGTGGCATTTTCGCCATCTTCTGTCTTCCTGAAACCTGTTCTTTTATTGTCCTTTCTCCTCACTAAAGTCTTCTCATTCTCTTTCACTCCCAGTAACCCCTTTCATCTTAGTGGCATTATCGCCATCTTCTGTCTTCCTGAAACCTGTTCTTTTATTGTCCTTTCTCCTCACTAAAGTCTTCTCATTCTCTTTCACTCCCAGTAACCCCTTTCATCTTAGTGGCATTATCGCCATCTTCTGTCTTCCTGAAACCTGTTCTTTTATTGTCCTTTCTCCTCACTAAAGTCTTCTCATTCTCTTTCACTCCCAGTAACCCCTTGCGTCTTAGTGGCATTTTCGCCATCTTCTGTCTTCCTGAAACCTGTTCTTTTATTGTCCTTTCTCCTCACTAAAGTCTTCTCATTCTCTTTCACTCCCAGTAACCCCTTTCATCTTAGTGGCATTATCGCCATCTTAAGTCTTCCTGAAACCTGTTCTTTTATTGTCCTTTCTCCTCACTAAAGTCTTCTCATTCTCTTTCACTCCCAGTAACCCCTTGCGTCTTAGTGGCATTTTCGCCATCTTCTGTCTTCCTGAAACCTGTTCTTTTATTGTCCTTTCTCCTCACTAAAGTCTTCTCATTCTCTTTCACTCCCAGTAACCCCTTTCATCTTAGTGGCATTATCGCCATCTTCTGTCTTCCTGAAACCTGTTCTTTTATTGTCCTTTCTCCTCACTAAAGTCTTCTCATTCTCTTTCACTCCCAGTAACCCCTTGCGTCTTAGTGGCATTTTCGCCATCTTCTGTCTTCCTGAAACCTGTTCTTTTATTGTCCTTTCTCCTCACTAAAGTCTTCTCATTCTCTTTCACTCCCAGTAACCCCTTTCATCTTAGTGGCATTATCGCCATCTTCTGTCTTCCTGAAACCTGTTCTTTTATTGTCCTTTCTCCTCACTAAAGTCTTCTCATTCTCTTTCACTCCCAGTAACCCCTTGCGTCTTAGTGGCATTATCGCCATCTTCTGTCTTCCTGAAACCGGTTCTTTTATTGTCCTTTCTCCTCACTAAAGTCTTCTCATTCTCTTTCACTCCCAGTAACCCCTTCATCTTAGTGGCATTATCGCCATCTTCTGTCTTCCTGTAACCAGTTCTTTTATGGTCCTTTCTCCTCACTAAAGTCTTCTCATTCTCTTTCACTCCCAGTAACCCCTTGCGTCTTAGTGGCATTATTGCCATCTTCTGTCTTCCTGAAACCTGTTCTTTTATTGTCCTTTCTCCTCACTAAAGTCTTCTCATTCTCTTTCACTCCCAGTAACCCCTTGCGTCTTAGTGGCATTTTCGCCATCTTCTGTCTTCCTGAAACCTGTTCTTTTATTGTCCTTTCTCCTCACTAAAGTCTTCTCATTCTCTTTCACTCCCAGTAACCCCTTGCGTCTTAGTGGCATTTTCGCCATCTTCTGTCTTCCTGAAACCTGTTCTTTTATTGTCCTTTCTCCTCACTAAAGTCTTCTCATTCTCTTTCACTCCCAGTAACCCCTTTCATCTTAGTGGCATTATCGCCATCTTCTGTCTTCCTGAAACCTGTTCTTTTATTCTCCTTTCTCCTCACTAAAGTCTTCTCATTCGCTTTGACTCCCAGTAACCCCTTTCATCTTAGTGGCATTATCGCCATCTTCTGTCTTCCTGAAACCTGTTCTTTTATTGTCCTTCCTCTTCAGTAAAGTCTTATCATTCTCTTTCACTCCCAGTAACCCCTTGCGTCTTAGTGGCATTATCGCCATCTTCTGTCTTCCTGAAACCAGTTCTTTTATGGTCCTTTCTCCTCACTAAAGTCTTCTCATTCTCTTTCACTCCCAGTAACCCCTTGCGTCTTAGTGGCATTATCGCCATCTTCTGTCTTCCTGAAACCTGTTCTTTAATGTCCTTTCTCTTCACTAAAGTCTTCTCATTCTCTTTCACTCCCAGTAACCCCTTGCGTCTTAGTGACATTATCGCCATCTTCTGTCTTCCTGAAACCTGTTCTTTTATTGTCCTTTCTCCTCACTAAAGTCTTCTCATTCTCTTTCACTCCCAGTAACCCCTTTCATCTTAGTGGCATTATCGCCATCTTCTGTCTTCCTGAAACCTGTTCTTTTATTGTCCTTTCTCCTCACTAAAGTCTTCTCATTCTCTTTCACTCCCAGTAACCCCTTGCGTCTTAGTGGCATTATCGCCATCTTCTGTCTTCCTGAAACCTGTTCTTTTATTGTCCTTTCTCCCCACTAACGTCTTCTCATTCTCTTTCACTCTCAGTAACCTTTTGCATTTTAGTTGCATTATCACCTTGCTTGGAATGAGTTGATTAAAAAATAATTATCATTACCATTCTACCTTTTGTGTTTCTTTATTTTATTTAGAGAAACGTGAATAAAAGCACCTTGACGTACTAATAATCATGTTGCTCAAATAAGAGCAACATTAACTCCATCAGTATTCTACAATTTCAAAGTGTTTATGAAAATATGAAAAAAGAAATAAAAAAGGAGCTTCGGTGGACTCCATATTCCTCTTTTTTTCAAGATCTAAAAAATGTTCGTACTGAGAAAGCAGTATTGATTGTTATAGAATAATTTATTGCACTCATGATATTTTTGAATGATTTAAACAGAGAGTGGATAAAATAATTGACTGTCATGAAGAAGAGCGGAAATTAGTAAGCTGTATAGACAGATGATGGGTTCCGTCTCGATATCCTCTATAACCACCGTAAAATATCATTGCAAGACAATTGAGACTTACGATATCAAGCAATGTAATTCTTAAAGTTGGGAAGGACACAGCGCAGGGTCACGCCCATTCTTTGTGCATATGCCAAAAAACAAGAAGTGAACATCATTAGATGCCGCAAAACCACACGTGTTACATCACTTTTCCTTTTCACAGTTGCAACACACCTAGAGGGTATACCGCACGTCTATCTCTGATACAAGCACACACACACACACACACACACACACACACACACACACACATATATATATATATATATATATATATATATATATATATATATATATATATATATATATATATATATATATGATCGACTCTCCCGTCGAATTCGACGTATGAAAGTCAGGCAGATCAGATCCTAGAAACTGAGAGCCCGACACCGACACATGAGATTTGATTATAGTGATGAAGGCTTTGTGCAGGGCCATCCACACTTTTTGGAGGGACGAATACAGGGACCTGGCGCAACGGATGCCACAAGGTCCCAAAACGACCCTCCGCAGTTTTTGAATTCAGAGTTGTCCTTCTTCTAGACCAGTTGCCTTCCAAGGCTATAGAACCCAGTCTGTCCTGCTATTTACCTATATATATATATATATATATATATATATATATATATATATATATATATATATATATATATATATATATATAATAAAAAGACTTAATCACTAATATTCCATGGTCATAATTTATTCCATTGGAATCGTAAAAACGATCCAATTCATCAGACCTTACTCTCTCCTGGACATCGAGTTCTACCTGGATCATATCCTCTTGGAATTATTTTTATACACATATGTGTATGTGCATATATAATTGCATATGTATGTGTATCTTCACCACTAATATTGTCTATATATATATATATATATATATATATATATATATATATATATATATATATATATATATATATATATATATATATATATATATATATATGAAATGGACAAAGTCCAACAATTATTTTAAGACATTTTTATGTTTAACATTCTTTGTATAGATTCAAATATTTAAGTAAAGGCTCTGTTATATAATAAACAGTATTAAACAACATTTACCATCCTGAATGTCCGAGAAATTTTCATAGAAAATATTCGTCCTCTGACAGGATTCGAACCTGTATC
>OZ038520.1:6895088-6905088 GCA_964036315.1 Acanthosepion esculentum
TTCCAGTTTGCCGTGCTGTCATCCAAGATACTAGTAATACCTTTCCTCAAATCCCTTTTCAATGCTGCATGTAGTAAATTCTTTTCCTCTACTGACTTACAACCTTCTACAACAGCCCTGTGCCACTTATTGCGATTACTAGCAAGGTTTTCCAGTCATCCAACCTCACCCTAAGCTCTTCCAAGTTATTCCTCACAAAGTCGTTGAATTTCTTTTTTTGGCTTATGCTGAGGGCGGTTACCATTTGCAAGCTTGCCATAAAATAGTTGCTTCAGCAACCAACATATATACATACATATATACAAACATATATACATACATGTATACAAACATATATACAAACATACATATATACATACATATATACAAACATATATACATACATATATACAAACATGTAATATATACACACATATATACATACATATATACATGCATATATACATACATACAAATATACATACAAACATATATACATACATATGGACAAAATATATACATACATATATATATACAAATATATACATATATACAAAAGTATATACATACATACAATCATATATACATACATATATACAAACATATATACATATATACATACATGTATATATAAAAACATATACATATATATATATACATATATACAAACATACATACATACATATATACAAACACATATACATATATACCTACATACATATATACAAAGATACATAAATACATACATATATACAAAGATACATACATACATATATACAAACATACATACATACATACATAATGGTACAAGACAGAAACCCAAACCGAAACAGAAATTCATGCACATATGAAAATTATAAAAACATGCTATAAGGAATCTGTAACTAAATTAATTATAGGAACAAGTACTTTTAACATTCAGATATTTTTTAATAAAATATTTATACTATGTAAAAAAACAAGGTGGACAATGACAGACCCAGCATCCGACAGCGCAATGCAATCAGGTTTGCTAGATTTCGCTTGTCTCAAAACCCTTTAAGCCGCGAGGGGAGGGGCGCTTCTAGCCAAGTGTGTGGGACTCACCGTAGCACAGTTGTCCAACAAAATCAAATTCACGCAAATTGCCTCGTCAAACTCCCTTTGCCTTTGGTAAAGGCCAACATCAACCCTGGGAACCAGCGAAAGCAGCTCCTCGGAGCAGTTACCATGAAAGTATTTGTAAAAAAGACAGAGGGGGACGACGGCACGTCTGTGAGAGAGCGACTGCAGACGAGATGCTAGATCAGGGCCAATTACGTTTTTATTTGGAAGTGACCGCTGATGTGTATTTTTTATTTTTTTGTTTTTTAGAAGTGTAAGTTTTACTGTAAATGCACTCACACACGCATACACAGACACACACATACACACACAGACGCGCGGACGTATACGCACACACACTAACACACACACACACACACACACACACACATATATATATATATATATATATATATATATATGTATATATATATATATATATATATATATATATATATATATATATATATATATAACCAAGTATAGGATTGTTGTATACGGAATAAATTCAAATAACCAACAAATACTATTCTTAAAAGAGTGCTCAATACAGAATAGAGTAGAGCAAATACAATTATTTATTCGAAAATTATAACATAAATATGTTATAAGATCACTACAAAAATAGCCATCAACCCTGAGACCTGGGAAACCGCTGCTGGAAATCGGACTTCCTGGCGTAAGAGTATCCAAGGGCGGACCAACCGTCAGCATGTAGCGGATTCCAACCGCGCCCACCACCCACAGACTTCAGGAGTAGGCTGGGCCTTCTCAGCCATCTCTGCCACCGCCATTAAAAGGGAGAAGACGAATTACGAAAAAGGATAACGATCCCGATGCTCGAATTCGAGCAGGTCCGACGACGATTAATTACGGTAAAGGGATGTTATAGAAACTAACATGGAACTATTACCAAGCACAATGATTTTCATAGATTGCGTTCAATCTTTCTACATGTAAATAACATTATCAGGATGATGGAAATAAACATGGAAATATGAACCAAATCAAGGAGACTTTATTGTTAATCAAATATTGATTAGCTACAAGGATTTTTTTCACAGATGCTTTCATCCTTTCTACATGTAGATAATGTTATGAGGATGATGGCAATAAACATGGAAATATTAACCAAATCAAGGAGACTTGATTGTTAATCAAATATTGATTAGCTACAGGAGACACCGATTGACATTACATTTGAATAGTTGGAGATTATAGTTATCAGGGAAACAGGAAAAAAGCGGGGGGGTCCATAGGCGAGAAGTGCGAGACATGAAGCTATGGGAGTAGAAAAGACGGCTACATTTAACAGTTTCGACAGTGAAAGGGTGAGAGCGAGATGCCAGCCTAGTTGAACGCTTAAATTCATGAGGTTTGGGAACCAGCGAAAGCAGCTCCTCGGAGCAGTTACCATGAAAGTATTTGTAAAAAAGACAGAGGGGGACGACGGCACGTCTGTAAGAGAGCGACTGCAGACGAGATGCCAGATTAGGGCCAATGACGTTTTTATTTGAAAGTGACCGCTGATTATTTTATTTTTATTTTTTTGTTTTTTAGAAGTGTAAGTTTTACCGGAAATGCACTCACACACGCATACACAGACACACACATACACACACACGGACGCGCGGACGTATACGCACACACACTAGCACACACACACACATATACATATATATATATATATATATAACCAAGTATAGGATTGTTGTATACGGAATAAATTCCAATAACCAACAAATACTATTCTTAAAAGAGTGCTCAATACAGAGTAGAGCAAATACAATTATTTATTCGAAAATTATAACATAAATATGTTATAAGATCACTACAAAAATAGCCATTTTGTTTCAACACTTCTGGTGTCTTATCAAGTGATGGTGTTGAAAGTAGAATGAACGGTTTTAAAAGGTTCAAATAGACCAAACACCCCTCAATAGGGAAAAGGCTATTGCATTTGCTGCAATGGCCAATCAAAATACAAGTATATGAGAATTCAAAAAACTTGACAACGAACCTTGGTTATTATAATTAATGCCTTCATTTTAGGGTTAGACTAAAATAGAAATCGTTATAACTAATTAATATCAAATTATACTATAAAATGAAAATTAAAAATTACCGATTTTAAATTTAATCTGTATTAAGTTTAAAATATTATAAAATTATTTAAAGAAGAAACTGAGGAAAAAATACATGTTTTGTTATTTATTTTGTTTTAATTGAAAGGCCAAACATTCAGTTAGAATAAACGTTAAAATCTAATTTTGATGCAAATTATATATATATAATTATCTGATGAAAACTGATATATATATATATATATATATATATATATATATATATATATATATATATATATATATATGTAAACTTTTATCAGATGATAAACATGCTTTACCCCAAGGTCATCATCTGTTGACGGCACTGCTTGTTTTCCCTGAAGCACATATGAACGTCTAAGTAGTGAGAGAGAGACTCGCTTCCATGTATTCTATATACTGAACTTACTACACCGTGGTTGTTGTCTGTTGGACCAGCTCACTAAGCACACACACACGCGCGCGCGCACACACACACATAGGCATAATATAATATATGTCCAATGTAAAATTTATAAAGAATGTATAATACCAGCAATGTGTGTGAAAGATAAAAAATAAACAAAATCTCTTGAAAACAAGGTCAGAATTGCAAAGAAAAGGACCAATTGAGAACGATGCAAAGGGTCAGTGGAAAAGTCAAAAAGAGGTCAATATGAAAGCATTGTAAGCGATATAGAAGTGAGAATGCAACTAAAATGGAGGCGAGGTGGGACATATAGCAAAAAGAAACGCTAACAGATGGAGTAAAAGGTTGCTTAAATTGCGCCCAATGGACAGTAAACATTGAATGAAAAACAAGATGGTAAGATAAAAGATGTGTTTGCTGTTAAACACTGCAGTGAATATCACAGTTGTGTTATAGAAGGGTCTGGAAAAGGATCTGGGCCAGCAGTCGACTTGCAATGGCTGATTATATATATATATATATATATATATATATATATATATATATATATATATATATATATATATATATATATATATATATATATATACACGGTGTGCCAAAAGGTAGCGGCCTTTTTGTTCGAACTGATTGGCGCAATTGTGTATGGCCATAAGGTTCACTAGACTTAATACTAACAGACTCTTTTTTGTGGGGTGTAATGAAAGATCTTTTTTCAGGCTCAAACCAAAAATAATTTCTGAATTGAAACAAGCAATTTCTGATAAATTCTCTGATTTTTTAAAGAGTTGCTGATAGTGTTCAACGTTGTATTGAACATGAATAGGAGCATTTTGAACATGTTAAATTTGTTAAACTGCTTGTCAGTCATAACAAATCATGAGGTTTTGAGATTAAAATACTCATAATTTTTTTTCAACTACTGTAAGTTTATTTGTTGTTCAATAAAAGGTAATAAATAAAAAAGGTGTTACATATATAGAGAGAGAAACTACACAAAGAGGCCTGATCATCGACTACGGCATAAAAGTGATAGTAACCAAACTGGTGATTTCTATGCCCATACTTTTTTCTTTCCCTCCCTCTTTCTCCGTACATATATATATATATATATATATATATATATATATATATATATATATATATATATATATATATATATATATTAAGACATATTTTGTTTATACATTTTTTTACAGATACAAATATTTAAGTAAATGCTCTTTTTTGTAATAAACAGTATTAAACAACATTTACCGGCCTGAATATATATATATATATATATATATATATATATATATATATATATATATATATCAAACCACCTGAAGATACCGAAAGGTTGAAACCAAGGTAGCGTCATTGACTGATCTCCTAATAAAATTATGAGCGAAATAATCTGTATGTGGATATATATATAAAACTCTTAACTGTTAACAATAACACATTTCTAAAAAACATATTTCGATTCGCATTTAATCTTTCGTCTCCGCTACTACCTCGATTTACTATAAACAAAATAATTTCCATGCCTGAGGATGATTGTATGTACAGTTGAAAGTACTAGCAGATTAAAAAAGACCTTATACAACTTGCAGTTATTAAAAACAAGGATCATAACATTCATCGAGTGGTTCATAGGTTAATGCAAATTTAAAATTTTGTTTGCGATGAATTTTCGCCATTTTATATCATTAACATTACTAATCTACTTTTTGTATGAATGATGCATGTAATATAAATTGAACTGCACCACATATTTTATATATATATATATATATATATAAATATAAAAGTGAACATAGAAGTCAACATTTAGAGGCGACAGTCTGTTTCATGCTAGTGCAATCGTCAGGCAACTATTTTATATTTACACACACTCTATCTCTGATATTGAGCACTTTATCCGATAAATATAGCACACTTTAAGACTATATATATATATATATATATATATATATATATATATATATATATATATATATATATATATATACGAATATTCTTTGATTAACGTTTCTTTATTTCATTTTTCTTGTTCGACCCTTTTTTCTGGTTTCCAGACAGAGTTAGAACCTAAAGTGTTCAATATAGCTGTCGTCGTCTTTGTCTTTTCTTTCTTCTTCCCTCTTCTTCTTCTTCTGATATATATATATATATATATATATATATATATATATATATATATATATATATATATATATATATATACGAATATTATGATTTATATATATTACGAATATCATGATATATATTATGATATATATATATTTTGATATATATATATTACGAATATTATGATATATATATATATTACGAATATTATGATATATATATATTACGAATATTACGATATATATATATTACGAATAATATATATATATATATATATATTATTCGTAAGCTTTGTCTTTTTGCTATCTATCCTAATCCTTATGTATTTTATTCGTTTCTTTTCCTCTTGCTATCAATATGTATCAAATTCTCAAAACCCTCTATCTTTCTCATGCATCCTAGAAATTTCACTTGCCTTTTTCTCATTCAAAATATAAACTTCCATTTTGATTCAATTTTCACTAAAACATGCTCGTTACTCCCATATTCATTCTTAGGTATTCTCAGAATCCTTCTGTAGAACCACATGTATGTTACCTCAACACTTTTCGTCTTGATGAGATTGGCCAGCATTCACTGCCATATAGGACGACCTGTATTGCATAACAGCTCAGCACTCTTCGTTTCTAACGAAAATTTTGTTTCATAATCCTTTGCTTGGTTTTCCGAAGGCATCTTTCGTTATCCCAATGCGCCTTCGGATTGCGGTGTCGCATTTTCCGTCCTCTGTTAAAATACTTCCTAGATATTTGAATTTTCGGATTTGCTTAATTTTGATGTCTACAATTCGGAATTCGCATCTTGGGCTTTTCCACAAAGATATAATTAGACTACATGTTGGCAGTGCAGGTAATGACAGATTATACGTTTTTAATTAACTTCAAAAGTCGCCAATCTGTTTTGTCCTCTGGGACAAAACAGAAACAAGAGAAAATATATTCTGTTTTTCGTTTCTTTGTTTTGTTTAGTTTGTTTTGTCTCGTTTTTATTATTGTTTTTCTCTGTTTTGTTTTGTTTTTTTGTTTATTTTCTTTGTTCATTTGTTTTCATTTTGTAAATGTTAATATGGAAAAAGACAACTCATTTTCGCAAAATAGCAGCAACCTTCGGCAGTGAGCCGCATTTTTCTACATCAGTCTTAAGAAACCTAAATAAATAAAAAAAACACCCGAAATAACAACAAAACAATTTTCCCTCCTGTAAATCTGTTACTACAGGATATAGTATATTTCTTAAGGAGATGAAATAAAGTCTTCTCTTTCGATAGATTTCTTTTTCAAATTTGTGCATATCTTTCAACTTGAAAGATACAGTCTTTGCACATTAATAACAAGAAAAATTAATAACAATAATGCAATCAAACAATAGATAATTTTAAATTCTTTCTACTTTACAAAATGAGTAAAGCATTTCTGGATAAATCATATATTTCCTGTTATTGCTTTTGCCGGCATCAAGGACGGTTCGTTCGCATCCTTATTTTTACTTGCAAAATTTTATAAAGAAAATGAATAGACACAAAATTAAATTAAATAAATGATGTAATGGAATAACCTGTTACCCCCATGAGTGACTACACTATAAATAGTAACTTCCTATAAGTATCTATAAGTCAACGGACTACGGAGTCTAGCCGAAATCTTTTATACGGGTTCAAAGGGAATATTTTTGCCAGAGCCTACGGGCTCGGAGTACCCACGATAAACTCAGCCTTGTGCCACATACGACCCTCGTGGGGGGATGTTAAATATTCTAGCCAAAATCTTTTTCGGTTTGAAGGTCGAACTCTCTGCCTCTGAGTAGAGAGGAACCCGGACGACGCTCTGCCGAAGGGCAGAGTCTCGTTCGGGGAGGTTGACCAATCGGATCCCGTTCATGCAGGTTCTACGGGGATTTTGGGGCCGAGCCTACGGGCTCGGAAGACCCACATTAAACTCTCATGGGGGAGGGGGTTGCTAGTAAATATTGTCTAGCTGAAATCCTTTCAGCTGTACAGTCGAAATCTCTGCCTTAGGGCAGAGAGGAACCCGGACGAGGCTATGTCAAAGGGCAGTCTCGTCTCGGGAAACAGCTACCCGACCCCGTTTTATACGGGTTTTACGGTAAATTTTTCGCTGAGCCTACGGATACACCACATTAAATTCGGCCCTGTGCCACATCTGATAGCGAAGGGGAGATTAGTAAATACACTAGCTGGAATTTATTATTCACTCTTACCTTTTGTCGAACTCTCTGCTTACGGGCAGAGAGGAACCCGGTCGAGGCTATACCGAAGGGCAGAGTCTCGTCCGGGGAGGTAGACAGACCCGAACCTATTTATGCGGGTTTACGGGGAATTTTAGGCCAATCCTACCTCGTGGGGAGGTTGGTAAAAATTACTAGCTGGGATCTGTTGAGTACGACTCAGACTTACGAGAGAACTACCGACCTTCCAATAGTAGCACTCACTACTGGGTTGACTTACGATGACCTTGTGCATAACTGTTACCTTCATTCTTATTATATTGTTTTTTACAACAAACCTTTACTTATTTTAACCACCATGTTTGTCAAGTATATATTCCTATTAGCACAAAATATAACATTTTCATTACTTTATTTCTTCCACTTAGTTAGATTGTTATAGCTGTACATGTCATCCCTCATCGGGATGTGTCAGTATCAGTTACCTTCGTTTAATTCAACTCTCCAATTTTTTTCCACCTCAACTGTAACCAGGTATTGAATTCATAACTCGTAATCAACAAAATCCCTGGTAATACTAAAGATGAACAGAAGGCAAGGATTATGGCGACATTCAGCAACTAAAACAATCACTACTGGATTGATTTGTGATGGCCTTGTGCATAACTGTTATCTTTATTCTTATTGTATTGTTTTTTTGCAATAAACCTTTACTTATTTTATCTACCTTGTTTTTCAAGTATATATTCCTATTAGCACGGAATATAACAAAGACTTCCAACACCAACAACAACTCGTCTCTTCTCTTACCCAGCCCAAGTGGCTCAATGGGGAAAGTATCTGTAAGTCAACGAACTACAGAGACTAGCTGGGATCTGTTAAGTACGACTCAGACTTACGCGAGAACTACCGACCTTCCAATAGTAGCACTCACTACTAAATTGACTTGCAATGACCTTGTGCATAACTGTTACCTTTATTCTTATTGTACTGTTTTTTTGTTTGTTTGTTTTTTTGCAATAAACCTTTACTTTTTTTAGCCACCTTGTTTTTCAAGTATATATTCCTATTAGCACGGAATATAACAATAAACAAGTGACTTTCTACTTGTATAATATAAGGTAAATTTTAAAATATATTGTGAAAAAATTAATGTCTTCGAGAATAAAAAAAATACTCAGAAAATACAATAAATAAAAATTAATTCACAATATCTGTCCATAAAGTCTTTTTGAATATATCCAGAACCGGCTGTGTGGCCTTCGTGTATCTTGACAAATGATCAACGGGCACACAAGTGCAATTACTCTGTGTAATTACTTTACTAAAAGTAAAATACCATTAAGTGAAGTTGTATTCTGCGTGACTGGTGTACTAACAATGACGTACTAGGTAAATTCTTTACGTTTCGTGCAGGGGGTTGGCAAAACCTCACATCACCCAGGTGCTTCGGCTCCACACACAGACATGTCTCACTGCGAAGATTGGCATTTTCCCAAACTTGAAATTAGGCCGTGGTCGTGAGTAAAGAGAATGTTGCGCTTGGGTCTTGTATTAATTGTTTTTTTAAATGTGTGTATGAGTTCCACAGACCAGACAGATACAATTCTCTAATCCGTAATAAAACGTCTAACTTCCATCCTATGCGAGAAAAGAAACTGTTAGCATATAATTTACGGTTGCACTTAGCCAGCTCAAATGTAAATTGATGATAACTATACCAGTCTAATACTCCGCTTAAATTCATAAGTATCATCTATTATCATTATTATTATTATTATTATTATTATTATCATTATTATTATTATTATTATTATTATTATTATTATTATCATCATCATCATCATCATCACTCAGTGAATATACACACGATCAATAACTCGTGGCTTACACTGGAGTTTAAGTGATAACAAGTGTCTTCACTACTCCAGAACATTTCTTAATACTGTAACTGTTTCCAGTAATGTTGTGGTGTTGATAGTTCCAACTCTTCTAATTTCCATTTCCAAAGGCCTTTTTCTTATGCTAGCAAAAGTAATGTTCCCAGTGTAATGAAAATTATCACTTCCATATTGAACAACTTCTCGTTGAAAAAAAAATGTTTATTTGTCTTTTCAATTTCTTT
>OZ038520.1:6910088-6927588 GCA_964036315.1 Acanthosepion esculentum
GGCTCTTCAAGACCATTCCAAGCACTCTCATAATGGTCCCATTATTATTCATTCATTCATGAAAGGTTCCCACCAATAGTAATAGGTGGTTTACATTGGAGATTAAGTGACAGCAAGTCTCCTCAATATTCCAACACTCTTCTCAGTATTCTAGTTGATTTCAGTAATGCCATTATCTGGATGGTTCCAACAATTCCTCAAATTTCCATTTCTAATCTTTACTAGGCTCTTCAAGACCATTCCAAGCACTCTCATAATGATCCCATTATTATTCATTCATTCATGAAAGGTTCCCACCAATAGTAATAGGTGGTTTACATTGGAGATTAAGTGACAGCAAGTCTCCTCAATATTCCAACACTCTTCTCAGTATTCTAGTTGATTTCAGTAATGCCATTATCTGGATGGTTCCAACAATTCCTCAAATTTCCATTTCTAATCTTTACTAGGCTCTTCAAGACCATTCCAAGCACTCTCATAATGGTCCCATTATTATTCATTCATTCATGAAAGGTTCCCACCAATAGTAATTGGTGGTTTACATTGGAGATTAAGTGACAGCAAGTCTCCTCAATATACCAAAACTATTCTCAGTATTATAGATGTTTTCAATAATGGCATGTGAACTAAATGAAAAATGATTATTTATTTGTCACTATTTGTCACTATTTATACACACATATACGCACATACACACACACACACATATACATATATATATATCTATCTATATATGTATATATATATATATATATATATATATATATATATATATATATGTATATATATATATATATATATATATATATATATATGGCAATGTGGATAAATATTTGACAGGTCTGCTACGGAGAGCTTCACCGTTAAGCACTCTACTCTTTGGCTTAAAGTACAGTCACTTGTTCAGATTTTCTCCGATGCTGAGTTCTTCTCTTATTCTTATCCGAAACTGTTGTAGCATACCTACGGATGGTAATGGATATGTCCCCATTCACATAAATACAGTAGTATATACTGTACGTTGGTCTGCAGTTGGAGATTCATTGTGGAATTCACTTTTTTTGTTTAAGCGTATCACCCCAAGCAAGGCTGGAGGCCACTATCACGCATGGGGTTACAGAAGGTTTGGAGGAAGAGCAGATAGGAGTGGTAAAGGAGAGGATGTGGAGAAAGACAGTGGGTCGATCAGGGCAAGGGGGTTACAGAAGATTTGGAGCGAGAGTAGATAGGAATGAAAGATGAAAGGATGTGGAGAAGGGAAGTGGATAGGTCAAGGCAACTGGAGATGTCGATTGACGCTACACTTAAACCGTTGGAGATTGTATTTGTCAGGGAAACTGTAATAGGGAAGGGAGTTCCATAGGCGAGATGTGCGAGACATGAAGCTATTGGAGTAGAAGAGACGTCTACATCTAATAGTTTCAACGGTGAAGGGGTGGGAACGGGATGCCAGCCTCGTAGAACGTTTAAATTCACGAGGCCTAGGGACAAGCGAAAGCAGCTCCTCGGAGCAATTACCGTGAAAGTACTTGTAAAAAAGGCAGAGCGAGGCGACATCGCGTCTGTGAGAGAGCGACTGCAGACGAAATGACAGATCAGGGCCAATCACATTGCATATCCGTCTCTGGATCTTATCAAGAACCCTGAGGCAAACAGCAGGGGCCCCAGACCATATATGGCAGCAATACTCCATGCAAGGGCGAATGGTCGATTTATAGACTTGGAGGATCGATTTCGGGGAGAAAAATTTCCTGGTTCGGCACAGGGAACCAACTTTTCTTGCGGTGGATGATGCAACTGACTCGATGTATTTGTTCCATCTCAGATCAGCGGACAGCTTGAGACCGAGCAGCCGCAGAGAGGAGCTCTCGAGAAGTTGGTCTTCAGACATTCTAATGGGATGCAGGGATGGATCTTTGTGATGGTTAATAGAGAGAAGTTTTGTTTTAGAGGCGTTAAAGTTGACCATCCATCTCTCGCCCTGGTTCACAACCGATTGGAGGTCCTTTTCAATTTGAGCTGCCAGGTTAACTTTGTCAGCATCACTAGATTTGTGTTTGAGGCAGGAGTAAATTGTGGTGTCGTCAGCGTAGATGCCGACTTGGGAGTCTATGGCGTCAGGAAGGTCGTTTATAAATATGAGGAACAGAGTAGGGCCTAGGATGGAGCCTTGAGGAACACCTGCGTTAGTGGGATAGGAGCTGGAGATGAATCCACTGAGAACGACCTTCAATTCACGGTATGACAGGAATGATTGTATCAGGTCAAACAATCGACCTGTGATACCATAACCCTGGAGCTTGCGAAGAAGGCCGGCATGCCAAACTCTATCAAACGCTTTGGAGATGTGAAGGGCCACGGCACAAGCTTCACCGTTATTGTGGATAGCTTGGTAGACAAATTCAGTGATGGCCGTAAGCACATCGGCAGTAGATCGAGCAAAGCGGAAACCATACTCACTTCTAGCAGTTGACTACTACTTCTACACGCCGCTGGAGAATCATATATGTGTTGTTCTTGTCCTAAGTATTATCGTTCATTACCAACCTTAGTGTGATTATTCTATTCAGTAATCTTCCCTAGGTTACATCAGAAACGTAAACAAAGCAATTTCTAAAGCTTTTAATTTATTTTACGTTTTTAAACCCACCTATTAATTCTATGATATTCAAATACAGGTGTCCCCTAAAAATAATTTTTGATGTAATAAGAATATGCTGGATTAAAAAAAATAAAATCCATTACTTATATATGTATGTGTTTTATCGCTTTAAACTTTATTTTAGTGGATACTCTTATTTGAATAGACACTACGTTTATTTATTAAACACTCTATTTCTTTATTTTCTTCTGCCGGCCTAAATAGTCGAGAAATGTTATTATATGTGCTCTTCGGCAAGATTCTTCTCCCTAGGCCGAAGAAGCCTTCGTTAGATCCGACGTGCTTATACCGACTCAGCCTCGACAAACTTTTGCGTATCAAACAAGGCTGAATAGTACCTTTAAGCGAAATCTTTCTCGTCATAGATTCTCTAAATTTTCATATCTGCTCAGTTTCATATCCAAACGTAAAGAAAGCAATTTTTAAAGAAGTATTTTTTAATTCGATCGATTTTACGACTTTAAACTTTATTTTTAGTGGATACTGATATTTGAGTAGACGCCCCGTTAATTTACTGAACAGTATATTTATTTATTTTCGTCTACCGGCCTGAATATTTGTTTTCGTCTAGCGGAGTGATAGATAGATTAAGAGTGAGAGAGAATGAGATAGAGGGGCAGACAGACAGATAGATAGATAGATAGATAGATAGATAGATAGATAGATAGATAGATAGATAGATAGATAGATGTCACACATTATGAAATAGAAAAAGTCCGACAATTATTTTAAGACAGTTTTTTTTATAAAAAGAACGTATAAACATAAAAAACGTCTTAAAATAATACTAAGTTTAGTTTTTCATAATAATACTAAGTTTAGTTTTTCATTACAGTGAGGTAACCAGTGAGAGGCTCAAATTACCTACTAAGGTTAGCGGGGAGCAATACTAACCTACCAGTCATTGATTTAAATTACATGGTTCACCAACAATAAATCTCTCTCTCTCTCTCTCTATCTCTCTCTCTCTCTCTCTCTCTCTCTCTCTCTCTCTCTCTCTCTCTCTCTGTGAAAACAATATTACGAGTTGGTTTACACCTTGTTAGCGAATGTAGATGAAACTGGTAACACATAATTGTATCATAGTCGATACTCACATTTTTCTCTTGGACTAAAGTGTTTCTTATACAACTTTGCGACTTGGTCTCTATGCAAAACACAAATCAGAAAGATTATCTTCGGTATTTCATTGTATGGTTTACTCCTGCATATAAACATATTGCAAAATGCAAATACCACAAGCATTGAAAACATGATCATCAGAAGTCACATAACCATGTTGCCACAGAACCGTTTATCAAGCCATATCTTACACGGGCAACTGAATGACATACTTGCAATCAGTTGTTAGAAAAGGTTTAAAGATCAATTGAAGTCCATCCTCAAACATGCGGCGTCCAATCTAACCAAGCAGAGATGCTTACAGGTAACCGCTGAATCTGCCGCTGTATCATTCTCCGTGTTACTGAATGTATCGAGTCAGCTTGAACCACGCCCAGAAATCGAACGCGCAGACCTAAGAGAAAGTCACGATAAGCTTCAGCTCCAGGAGACGGCATTATCTGCCCAACTTGTGGGAAACGCTTCATCCCCAACTTTGGACGGGTAAGTCATATGAGGAACCGTTAGTGACAACGAATATGACAAGGTCAAGAGTTTCAATATAGCGAAGTTCAACAACAAGGAAATGGAGATTTCTAACTGGTTGATAATTAGTTCTTTTTCTCTTTAATTATTTCGCGCCAAGAAAGACAACAAAAGCCAAGGGTTTACTGAGTTTGAAAGAATATAAAAGAAAAAAAACATTATTAAGGAAAGAGAAGAATATATTTTTATATTCTTACAGAATCGGTTTTTATAGAATTATTGGCAGACTCCATTAATCGGAATCGTGTTTCCTCTTCATTTGTCCTAACCATGTTTTATCTCCATTTCAGTTTGTATTTTAAATGCCTATATAGATTTTTACATCCTATTTTAGGCTCTCCTTTTGGAATTTTCTTATTTTCTATTTGTCATTTATCGATAATTGCAATATTTACATTATTTTTTTTATAATTTAAGGATAAATATTGCAATCGAATCTCCAATATTTTCTCCATTTTTCATTTATAAGAAGGAAGTTCTACTCAAGCAACTTTTTCTCGGAAACTGCTACTTTGTGGAACTCAAATGCGACCGTTTCTTTGAACACTATAAAATTAAGATTTTGGCATATTTTTATCAATCATTCCTGTCGCCACTAAGAAAGGTGTAAAAAGCCACTAAGATGATTACTTTCCTATCACATACCTCGTTCAGTAATCATCTACTATAAGTGGCTCTTGAATCTTGTATTGGGTTAATTTTAGTATGTAAAAAATTTGCTTTGAATATTGAAAAATAAAATAAATAGAATAATATCGAACTTAATTAATTGTCCTGTATCACAAATAAAGAATTACATTAACCATATTGCCTTAAATACAGGATGATCTGTTTGAATTTTAAAATTCCGAAAAATCATAATTTTTGTTTTATTCTCACGAAAACGAGTGGTTTCTTTTTGCATCATTTACCTGCACCGTTAAATCAAAGTTTTTTGCACCATTTCTAGTGGATTGTCATTCCTACCCAGTCAAGTCTAATTTTATACTCTTGATAATTTACTGTATTCCCTATCTCAGCACAGACGACTTTTGCTCTTTTGTTTCCTTGTTTATTAATGTACATCGTTCTGATACACGTTTTCCGAGCGTCTGTTTTAGAAATTCCATATTTCTTTTCAAATGTTTTTATCATGTTTTTTGTTTTTTTACTATCAGTGTTATTGTTATTATGCTTTATTGGAAGATACAAAGTATGCTGCAAGTGTTATTCTAAAGGTAATTAAGTATTTTGCTTTAGTTCCCACTGTTGTTTATATTATTTATTATTGCTGTTAACGCTATTGTTGGTGTTATTTTTATGTTTTCATTGCTTGTGGTTCTAATTATGAAGCTACTTCTTTATTTTCTTCATTTTACTTAGTTTGCTTGCATTTATTTAAATTTTTTTCTTTTTAATTCGTTTTCTCTCTTTTTTGCTATCTACTATCTTAGTGTAGAGTTATATTTTTCAAAGATTTTGAGTTTTAATTATTTCTATATCTAATTGTAAAATTGCTCTCAGGACTGAATGTTCGTTCTCTTTTTTATTATTATTATTATTATTATTATTATTATTATTATTATTATTATTATTATTATAAATGTCATTAACAACAGCTTGTAATTATTATCAGCATTGCCACCATCCTTATAAATATTGTCACCGTCATCAATAATAAAATGATTACATTTTATCAATGTTACGTATCAGGATTTTCATCATCATTATCGTATTTATTATCAATTATATGATTATTAATATTATGAAGTGTATTATTGACACTATTGGTATTAATATTTTCATCGTTATTATCATCATTATTATAATAATAATAATGATGATTATTATCATTATCATCATCATAATGATTATTATCATCATCATAATAATGATTATTATCATCACTATAATAATAATGATTATTATTATTATTATTATCATCATCATCATCATCATAATGATTATCATCATCATAATGATTATTATCATCATAATAATGATTATTATTATCATCATAATGATTATTATTATCATCATCATCTTCATAATAATAATGATTATTATTATTATCATCATCATGAGTATTATTATTATTATTATTATTATTATTATTATTATTATTATTATTATTGTCAACGAAAGCATAACAATTATTCATATTACTTTCGGCAATGTTTCTGCAATTGTTTTTTCGGTTATTATCATCATTATTATGTTTGTTAACATGTATATTACATTAACATTTCTTGATATTTTTACTGATAATAATTCACTGCTGAATCAACATTAAGAATAATTGCATCATCATCATCATCATCGTCATCAGCATCATTATTAGTAGCAACAAATGTAATAACCTGAAGTAGATGTAATGGTTATTACAACGATTAATGACAGTCGTTAGTTTTGTTAATCATTATTGACAGCAAAACTATTTTATGTCTAAAAACATCATCATTATCATAATTATAATACGAGCAGAGTACCCATAAAAAATAATGAGATTATTTATGCATGAATCCGAACTTTTCACTTGCAAGAAT
Source organism: Acanthosepion esculentum (assembly GCA_964036315.1). Classification (NCBI taxonomy): domain Eukaryota; kingdom Metazoa; phylum Mollusca; class Cephalopoda; order Sepiida; family Sepiidae; genus Acanthosepion; species Acanthosepion esculentum. The sequence continues at coordinate 6,916,923 of OZ038520.1, forward strand.
GTATTACCCGTACGTACTGAATCGGATAAATATCTTGTTCACAAAATCTTTTACCCAGAATCAGAGTATAGTAGCTGTGCGCCCTGAAAAGTACTATGCACAAACATACATACACACTTACACACACTTACACACACACACACACACACACACACACACACATATATATATATATATATATGTGTGTGTGTGTGTGTGTGTGTGTGTGTGTGTGTGTGTGTGTGTGTGTGTGTGTGTGTGTGTGTGTGTTTGTGTGTATATATATATATATATATCGTTAAAAATCCGTGGGTAGGCTCAATATATTTATTATATAGCATATAAATGATGACTTACACAAAAATTAAACTCAGTTGTACCTCTATTTTGATGGCCATTTCGCTCCCTGGGATAATCTCTCTGGGGCTTGTCAATGCTAAAACGTTTATAAAATATATATATATGAGATAGGGATATATATTTTTATATATCAAAAACAATATTGGGGGGGAAATGTATGACAATGTGGGATCGGTTTTCTTGTTGTTAAATATACAAAGTGCTGGAAAGTTCGAAGCCTAATCTACTTCCGAAAGCTTAACAATACTTACTTGGTTGAATCGTGCGAAAAACTTTTAGTAGCCTTTCCTGTGCTTACACACACACACACACACACACACACACACACGGACGTGTGTGTGTGTGTGCGCGCACGCATGTGTGCATATAATTATTATTATTGTTATACTTATATATCATTATTATGGTCACTGTTATCCTTATACATTCTTACATTATTGCTGTCACGTTATTTTTTCAAACTACTTCGGAAGATGTTTTTGTCACTTGGAACGCTCATGTCAGTGTGCAAACTTTTTTTTCTTTTTTGTCTTTCATAATAATGTCTATGCGATTTGCTTGTATTGTTCGATCTATGTTGATAGAAAAATCGCAAAGGATAACTTACATCTGCACCCTCAAATACAGATCAGTATCACACCAGTTTGCAGCTGTTTTTTATCCCATAGCAATGACAGATTTTCCAATGCCTTTCCTGTCCTACCCTTTCGTGACGATTTTCGTACTCACTGGGCTTGAACATTGTACATCCTCAGATAAGGTGTTCAATAGTTTCAATGTATTGGTCACAGAATCTGCATTTTGGGTCCGTATTATTATGCAAGATATTAGGTTGGTAATTGGGTGTATGCATGCTCTGGTCATGTAGAGTAAGAATAAACCCCTGTCTTACCCTCAAGTTCATAACATTTTAGCCACAGGTGAGTTGTGCATTGGCATAAGAATTTTTCTATGTAAAGGCACTTGATTTCAGCTTTCATCTATATTTGCTTTTGACTTTTCCTTTCTTGATTCATTTTCCTTACTGAATTTGTTGCAGTTGTGTATCTACTTCTCGGCTATTTTCAAGATTTAACCCCTATTCTTATATACACATTCAGGGCCATCTTTTGATACAGAATAAAGCTTTATAATTTATTAATACTCCATTACGACTTGTTACATCCTATCTTGTATAACTGTAAGATACTTATGTCACATTGTTGAAATTTTGTAAGACAATTCTATTTGGATCATGCCCCTAACGCTGTTGCTCCTTGGTAGATACAGACGGTCAATATCTTAGGGTCAGGCTTTCTATTGCATGTAAGTTGTTTGTGAATTTTGCATCAATTTTCTTGAGTTCTTTTAAGTTCCAATTTATTATCTTAAAGCTATAAGCTACAACTGGAATAGCTGTTATATTTTTCGAATTCAATTCAGTTTTCATTATTACTCACACTCGCCTGATGTACTCCTTCATGTTTTTTTTCTTTCACCTTTGAATGCAGTATTCCATTGCCTTTATGCACACCCAGATGTGTGTAGAATAATTATTGCTATTTGAAATATATATTACTTTATCTTTATTCTCTTATTAGGGTTACTTTTCTATTTTTAAAGATATTTCTGTTGTAATATTTGTTTTATTCACATTATTGATCTTTCTTTATGTTATTATCGGGCTATTATTATTTCACTGCTGTTATTACCTTTATTGTTGCTATTATTTCCATTGTTGCAATCATTGTTTGTTGATATTATCCTTATCATTATTCATTGCTGTTGTTGCTACTTAAACTGTATGTACCCTGTACTATCGGAAAACGCCGTTTCGCATTCCTTCATTTTTGGCGCGCAATTTTTCTTAAAGCGTTTCTGTTGTTTTCATCATATCGAAAGAAATACCTTATATTTTATCTTGAAGGGATCAATTACAATCTTGCATTTTTCGCAATTGTTTCAGTAATTTTTTCCATTGTTTCTTTATCACCTGAAATTCTGCGAACTTCAACCGCCTCTCTCTCTCTCTCTTTCTCTCTCTCTCTCTCTCTCTCTCTCTCTCTCTCTCTCTCTCTCTCTCTCTCTCTCTCTCTCTCTCTCTGCTTCTATTTGTTTGGTCTTATATTTCTTTTTTTTTTTGATACCCTAGATTTTCCCATTTGTTCATTTGTGCCACAACCACTGATTCCACAGAAGTTCCTTTCTCCTCCTCCTCTTCTTTGTTCCCTACAGAGTAACATATTTGTCGTGTCTTTCATATCTGATCAAAGTTGTTTGTGAAATTACAGCAGCTAAAATCTGCTCCCAGTGTTAACACTTATCTCTCTAAAACTCATATAACGAAAAATTGTTACGAAGCCATTTTGAGAAATGAAAAGGGTTTGGCATCGACTATTCACTCAAATTTAAACAAAATGCTTTCACAAGCAAAATTATATTCTTTTTGTCTGGGACTTTTAGTTGATGTTAATATCTGTTTCTGAACATCTACGTCTTCGATAATGTTTTTGTCTGTAACTTTAAGATTACTTAAATATGTTCGATTATCTTCATCTTTTCAGTACGTGTCTAAGATTTTACGTGACATATTTATAATAAATGAGATGTTTTTAAATATTTTAATCCACGTTTCTCTTTTTGTCTGAGAACTTACGATGAGATGTTAATAGTAAATTAATATTTTTACTATCCTTATCTCCATTTTTCTTTTTGTCTGAGAACTTACGATGAAATGTTAATAGTAAATTAATATTTTTATTATCCTTATCCCCATTTTTCTTTCTGTCTGAGACCTTAAGATGAGGTGTTAATAGTAAATTAATGTCTTTAGTATCCTTATCTCCATTTCTCTTTTTGTCTGAGACCTTACGATGAGATGTTAATAGTAAATTAATGTCTTTAGTATCCTTATCTCCATTTCTCTTTTTGTCTCAGACCTTACGATGAAATGTTAATAGTAAATTCATGTTTTTACTATTTTAATCTTCATTTTTTCCATATACACAGAACGAATTTTTACTGGAGATTACTGAATATTAAACCGACTAGGAATCACTCAAGAAATTAATTGAAGAACAAAAATGTGAGAACAAAACTTAGAACATTCAAATGTTCCTATGTAAAGGTACCCATTTAAAAGTATCTATTCAAAGGTTCCATTTACCTTCTAAAGGTAACCTTCCAAATGTACCTATTTAAAGGTACCCATTTAAAGACACCCATTCAAAGTACCCATTCAAATGTAACCATTTATGTTATTCGTGTCGTTTATGCTATGATCTATAAGTTATTTAACATTTCTTTAAGATACCTTCAGTGAATTGTGAATAATTTCGTCACAGATGAAGAAGAGACTTAAAGCAACAGAAATGTAGATATACTGAGGAATGCTCAGAATACAATGGAAACAAAAAGAAAACACTTATACCTAACATCAAGAAGAGACAATTGAAATTCCTAGGTTATATAATAACGAAAGAAAGCTTGGAAAATTTGCCCACAGGAAGATTGAGGGCATGAGGGACAGAAGAAAACACCTCCTAACCTACCTAGCGAGCTTAAGTAAATGGATGGAGGTACAGAACTTAGGAGAGATAACAAAAAGACAAAATTTAAATAAAATAAATCTTTTATATCCCCGCCACCAATCATGTTTATGTTTCCACTGCATTTAGTTCGGTATATCTTGTGCAATCAACATCATTCTATCATACAGTTTTCTTTGATTTTTTTCCGTTATTTTTCATACTTGACAAAAAGTAGCATATCTTGAAAAGGAAACAGGAAAAAAACATTTGATGTAAGCACGGGAGGCCATGACAGCACAGATGCCTGTGAACTAACCGGAATATACCAGGAGCGTTCAAAAAGTATCCTACTTTTTTTCCGGCAAAACTAATGCCGCGTGTACAAAATACTTTGGTTGGGAAGTAACGCCACACTTCCTGTCTATGCATGAAAATATTAGCGCCTGAAGGTTGCATCATTTCCTGGCTCTTTCGACTGGAGTACAGATGTGTAGTGCGCGCTCATTGGATTTTTTGTTTTTTTGGCTCAGACCTTCTGAGGCTAGCCTTGGGATCAGCTGGAAGACAAAATAGGGATATCGTCTTTGATTGGCTGAGCCGAACGTGGTAATATTAGAGAGGGAAAGACAAAGTCTTTTCAGCCAGTTAAGTTTTACACGTTATACACATTAGACGTGATTATTTCATGTCTTAGGGCACTTACTCCCCAATTGGGTGGGGAGTGATAGAGTGACCCCACTGTCTAATCAAAATATACATGTCGACATGTTAATAAAATAGATAAGCTTAAAATCCCTTTGTTGAAGTTCTCATTTTACCTCCGAAGAAACCATCTAGCGATCACCCAACCGAGAGAAGAAAGTGAAGACAAATTTATTATGGTCGCCTCAAGATAACTTCCAGCGCGAAGAGGCTATACAGCAAAACTAAAAAAAAAAAAAAAACAGATAAAACCAGAAAAGATATGAATATTTTCAAGACTATAAGATTGGATAATCGGCATCAAAGCAAATCAAAAATAAGTACACTTCTTAAATGTAATTTTAAAGGTACATAACAGCCGTACAGAAAACCTACTTCCCATACAACCAACCAGCCAACATAACCGAACAAATCCCACTAGTCGCAGATTATCTATCAACTCGCCAAACAGTACAGGTTTTCAATGAAGCAAAAACTGATTATGGATTGTCTAGCATCAACAGAGAGTCTTTATTTTTTCGGTAAAACTTATATACACGCATAACAGAACAAAAGTTCAACAGAAATATATTATTCGACGTACCATATAATAAATAATAAAAAAAACATAAGAAAAATATTCATCAAACATCGAAAAATACCTCACAAGATTAAGTAAATTACCCAGAATATAAAATTAGCTATAAATATACTGAATTCCTACTACAAAGCATAAAAATACAACAGAAATATCCGCCAGCACACTATAAACAACCATTGCATATACCTGTAACTGCGTAACAAAGCAAAGATGCTCAGCAAACGGTATCTGCCTATAAATAAATGTTATATACAAATCTATAGTAATATCCAAAGGAAAAAGGAGATCCCTACAAACACAAACTATCATTCAACAAGAAAAAAATATACGCTAACAATGCCATCCTATGAAAACATATATGGCAACTCAAATATATAAACTAAAGCACACTAAAAAATGGACGACCTGTAAAGCTGCACTAGAAGACAGTAATAACTCAAAACAATGTAACATTTACCTATGGTAAGAATAGCAATAAACACTTTACCCGAAACTCCGAAACAAAGCAGACATGAAAATAAATTACTTTAACGCTACGTACAAACACATCATGACCAAAATCCCATAACCCGAATTCGTAACACTAATATATATATATATATATATATATATATATATATATATATATATATAATAAAAACAGACCACTTTAAGGTTCCATATAATAAATTATTTCACCACAGCCCTTTTAAAGGACCACGGATCATCAGACTTTACTTCCAAAGATTGAAACGTTTTTTTTTGTTATGTTTTGTTTTTCGTTTCAATCTTTGGAAGTAAAGTCTGATGATCCGCGGTCCATTAAAAGGTCTCTGGTGAAATAATTTATTATATGGAACCTTAAAGTGGTCAGTTTTTATTTAAATTATTAGCTCTGATTTACATTGAGCTCTCTGGATTTTATCCTCCTTGGGTCTACCCATACGGATTACCTAGTTTTTCTTAAACTATATATATATATATATATATATATATATATATATATATATATATATATATATATGTAAAATGAACAATATTTATTTATACTCAGATACTAAAAAGCAACAAAACAGACTTACAGTATTTCGTCAAACTTCAGAAATTAAATAATACCCTTTCCACAATCCCTACTATACAACTAAAAAAAAAATAAAAACATTAAAAAGTAAAATAAAACAAAAAAACAAGAGAGCTGTCAAACGTATTAGATGAGAAAAGCATGTCTTTCTAATACAAGAAAACAATGCTCACATAAGAGTTGGGTTTCGATCCTAGCTAAAGGCAACCGGACGTCTAGCTGAAGAGCTGCGAAATAGTCTGTTTGTGGATGACAATAATTATATATATATATATATATATATATATATATATATACACACACACATATATATGAATTCCTAATAACATTTTTTTATATATCTATACACACATACAATCCAATATTACTGTCCTCGATTAACTTATAATGTGTGTGTATATATAATTTCACCTTTATAAGCACATTAGATATACAGTCCGGACCTATTATATTTTTTTTTTCATCCTTATATTTCTACCCTGTCTTCTAGTTTAAGATAATTGGTATAACTGGAGTATTTTATGTATAAAAAAGAAAGTTATCCCCTTGATATATTGTTTACATTTTAATCCAAATTTAAATTTAAATAATTTTTTAAAAATTTCATCTTTTTTTATTCTTCGCCTTCTGAACTTAAGAATTTGAAAAATATAAATTATTAACAGTTAATTCTAATATTTTACGCAACAATAATTAAAGAAACAAGTTAAACACACAATTTTGAATGATCACCACGAGAACGCGAATTCCATAATGGTCAGAACATATTTTCACCTGAAGATTGCAAGAACTGCATGAAACTCCGTGTCGTGCTATCGACATTGGATATTATGTATATTCACTAACTCACACACACACACATATAAACAAACACACGCGCGCACACACACATATAAACAAACACACGCACACACGCACGCACGCACGCACACACACACACACACACACACACAAACACACACACACATATATATATATATATATATATATAGTTTTAAGGTGTGCTATATTTATGGGGTAAAGTGATCAATATCAGAGATAGAGCGTGTGTAAATAATATAAATATAAAAGTGAACATTGAAGTCAACACTCAGAGGCGACAGGCTGTTTCATACTGGGCGAAATCGTCAGGCAACCTTGTGTCCACCATAAAACAGCCTGTCGCCTCTGAGTGTTGATTTCAATGTTCACTTTTATATATATATATATATATATTATAATTTTATCATATTGACAAAATCATTTTACTCACTACAAAGGGGCAACTTGGTTTCAGTGCATTTCAACAGCACTTCCAAGTTGCATCTTTGTAGTGAGTAAAATGGTCTTGTCTATATGATAAAATTCTAATAAATAAATAATTATCGCTCTACTATCGGTAGCCCTCTTTTGGATTAATGCTGTGAACGTTAGAATTTATATATTACTTTCGTTCTCATCGCATCGGGTATATATATATATATATATATATATATATATATATATATATATATATATATATATATATATATGAGTTGGACATAGTGTTGTGTTTTTATTGGAACACTGCTCGATATTATATAACAGAGCTATAAAGTATATATATTAATAAATATACAAATTACCTTCCATCATTTCCACTACTCGGAGTTTCATGCCAAACGCAATCTTCTGGTACTGACTGTTACTTAAAATTTGAAAATATATTAGTTTAACGTAATGCTGGCGCAGTTAAGTTTATATTCTCTTTGGAATTATCCCTATTAATTACCAATTAAAATTATATATATATATATATGTGTGTGTGTGTGTGTGTGTGTGTGTGTGTGTGTGTGTGTGTGTGTGTGTGTGTGTGTGTGTGTGTAAAGTGGACATTGAAGTCAACACCCAGAAGCGACAGTCTGTTTCATGTTAAACACAGTCCTCAGGTAATCCTGTTGACTTCAATGTACAGGATGGTCCGAAAGTCTTGTCACCTGTACATAATATAATTTTCTATTTCAACGTTCTGTCGGCTATTATTAAGGAAAGAGTTTCATATGAACGATACCAGAATGCCCATCAGTTGAAGGAGATACTTTGTGACAATCAACAAAGCACAGCTTCGTAAAATATCACACAGGACATGGCACCGCATCATTTGGTACCACGAAAATGATGGTGTTCATATAGACCTTCTCGATGTGTGACAGCGTCAATGAAAGTGAAAAAAATGAATCCAATATATGTGCTTATTGAACACTTTAACCTATAGATATATACCTTAAAATGATAGATAGATAGATAGATAGATAGATAGATAGATAGATAGATAGATAGATAGATAGATAGATATACATATGCACAGTATATTAAACAACATAAATATCCTACTATATCATATCTACCGATGATTTTTAATTCCAGATATACTATTATAGCTATAGATTGTGGAATCTTCCACGATAGCCAGTCTACCCTCCGCTGGAAATGCACTCTTCTTGCATCCATTGGTCGATCACCGTAAATCCGGCTTGCTGATTGGTCAGTTTCGACCAATCAGATCGCTCCCACGCGCACGATTATTCTTCGCGCCATTCTTCCTGGAGCCTCTTCGACTGTATATAAACCGAAGCAACACGTGTCACCTTGAGCATTCCAAGAGAGATTCCAAAGAGAGCATTCCGAAGCAGAGCCGAGCAAAGCAGATAGCAAACCAATTTCGACCGCTCAACACAATTACCAAAATGTAACCTTCAAGGAACTCCCGTCTTTGACTAACGCAGTCAGACTTTCAGAACTTTCGAACATAAAACAACTTTGCTTACCCAAAGTGAACAGAACATTCACTACTCAATAAGAAAAAAACTTTATGACACTTACGCAAGTACAATCTACAATCTACTTCTAATATGAGCTTAGATACAAATATACCAAGTTAAGGGTACGCAACTTTTCTTGACTTAAACCAATACAACACTACTTCTAACATTGAACATCCGGCAACATAGAAAACACTATTATAAATACCTTTCAGTTGTATATAAATGTTTGTATTATTTCAATTTATTCTTGCTTTGTTTGTTCCATATTTTTTTAACTTTAATATTGTTTTTAATATTGTTGAGGATGAATGTAAAGAACACATCGATCTAACAACCTAAACCTTCTGATATCACGTAACACATTTCTACACAACGACATCCAACCTCCACATAATAATTAATAATCCTGCACATACTCTACAAGATCTTACGGATGACCTGAACTCAAAAGAGAAACGAAATATTACAAAGTTATTAATAATAATTTGGAAAACATAAATAAATTTGAGCAATAACTAAAACAAATGCAAAACAGTGACAAGATAATAAGAAAAAATGGTTTATATAATAGATTACCTGAAGCTAAACAATCATCATGCTTTTAGTGTAGACGGCCATTTACAATGCAAAAAATGCGCACGCGTGAATATCATGCTTAAAATACCATTGGTTGATGAATATTTATATTCGTGTATTTAAGTATTTCGTTGAAGAGGCGGACTGTCAGCTGACAGCAACATTTCCGAAAAGATTCCGATTGGCTACGATCTACAGTGAACCGTGAATTCCAGAATTTATGGTGTTGGGGTGAGTTCATTTTCATTACTCAAAAACGAATCCGTGTTGAAGTCTATATCTATGTTTAGCTCACAGAATTGATCTGCTTACAGGAACAAGAATGTCACAAAAAGACATTTGATAAAAATTATAAGACGAATAAGCAAAGAAAGATAATTGAGAAAATTGTTTTTTTGTTTTGTTTTGTTTTGTTTTTTTTTGCAAACAGATTGAAAAATGTAGAACTTTAAAAAAAATCTAAAGGTATGAAAGCAACTAAATTACCAGCTCTTACGCGTAGATTAGAAATAGAAATTTGTAAGTTTGGCGAAGTACATGGAAACTGATTTTTAACCTTTATTTTTAGTTATGAATATAAAGCAACATTCAATACCAATTTAATCTAGTATTAATAGTAGCAGATGTTACAGGTTCTGCATTTTCGAGTGCCTAGCATTAAATACTTTCAAGTTGTCTAATGAAATCGGCATCTTACGATCTGGAAATGTTAATGCTTATATGTCGAAGTAGATGAATTGTTAATTATTCATTTTATTATTAACTAACTTAAAATATGCACTCCTGTGTAGTACTAATTGGGCTTCGAGCCTAAAACTAAATAGACCTCTGGTCCAGCTTAGAAAACAGCAATGATAATTTTGAAAAAATAACTTTGAATTCTTCAATTTACAGCATGGAACTTCGAAAACCTCACTTCAACTTCGAAACTATAAGTCCAATTCCGGCCAAAGTACCGATTTGTGCCGAAAGTCCGATTTGGGCCGAAATTCCAATTCAAATCACAAACTCTGCGGAATTTCGATTATGTTGAGTTCTTCAAATCACAATCTCTGCGGAACTTCAATTATGTTGAGTTCTTCAAATCACAATCTCTGTGGAACTTCAAAACCATACT
>OZ038520.1:6935088-6972588 GCA_964036315.1 Acanthosepion esculentum
GCTGGATGTCACATTTTCTATTAAGATTCTCGAATTCACAAGCTGGTAGATATAATTTATAAAAACAGGGCGTCTACTAAAACCCGTGTATCCACTAAATTTTAACGTTTAGTAAAAAATATTCATATAGGAACCTAAGATCATAAATGGCATCATGTCATTTCCCACTGTACAGTTTTTGTGAAAAATAAATAAATTAAATCACATACATTTTACATAGATAAAGCTCTTCATAAGGTGTGGGCTGTATTATTATTATTATTATTATTATTATTATTATTATTATTATTATTTCCTTTGATATTTAGCGTTTACACATTTCTTTCCGGTTCCCGCCCAGGGACCTAAGGTTAGAAATGGCATCATGACACTTTCCACTGCAAAAAAATAAATAAATAAAAAATAAAAATAAAAATAAAAATAATTACATAGATAAAGCCCTTCGTAAAGTGTGGGCTGTACTATTATTATTATTATTATTATTATTATTATTATTATTATTATTATTATTGGTAGTAGTAGCAGTAGTAGTAGTATGCAAGACAATAAATTCAGTTCAGAAAATTTACTTTACCAATGATTATTACATCCAAAATTACTATTTGTGTCGTAACAGACTTTTTATTACCATTCTTTTATTACTACATGTCAATTTGTGAAATCGCTTTTTTAAAGAACACGTTAACGTTGACTTCGTCTTTGCGTTACCGCCATTCGCTTTCTCAGCTTTTCCCAAGGCGTATTTTGAATGTTTAATTTTCATGTAAAAAGAAAAGAAAGATTTTATCGAACAAAACATATTCCCAAAACCTAAAAATCCCTTTTTGCATTAATTCTAACGAGAAATGAGACCTGCTTAAGGCTGTTTCAAATGAAGTCACACGTTTTTTTTCGGAACACAACCTTAAGTCAGACGTTAAACGAGGTTTTTTTTTTCATCTTGACTGCACTGAGCATTTCTCCTCGCGTGGTTTTCGTCCAAACATGGCAAATTTAATTAGTTTTAGAATATTTGAAGACAAGGAGGTAAATGTAACATTGTAGAGAGACAAAGTATTCAAAAAAAGACATTCGGTCGTGTAGGAAGTATAAAATGCAAACAATTCGATCAGTAATTATCTTTATTCTCAGATTATAAAAAAAATAAAAAATATTGAAAACAAAAATCGGAAAGTTGCTGGTCGAAATATTAAAAATATGAACATAAAATTAAAGATTTCGATGCAAATGAAGAGAATTTGGATAATTCTGAAGTAACATGAAGTGGAACGATTATAATGAATCATTTTCTACGCCTAGTGCTGGGAATGTTGGTCCACTGTGTCATACTAGACAATTTTCCTAGACAGATTCTATCTCATAATTTTATAAGTTTACCATTCAATCATGTATTGGATATTGCTGCCACATCTGGTCTGATGCTTCTTTCATTTATATAGAGATTCTATATAAAATACAAAGGTTTTCAGTCTTAAATCTGGCATCTTGGCTTCAGTCACTTTCCCATCACCGTAACGTAGCTTCTCTGTGCCTTTTCTATAAATACTTTCATGGTAATTGTTCTGATGAGCTTTCCTCTTTGGTACAGTCTTGACCTGGCATCTCGGCTTCAGTCACTTTCCCATCACCATAATGTAGCTTCACTGTTCCTTTTCTATAAATACTTTCATGGTAATTGTTCTGATGAGCTTTCCTCTTTGGTACAGTCTTGACCTGGCATCTCGGCTTCAGTCACTTTCCCATCACCATAATGTAGCTTCACTGTTCCTTTTCTATAAATACTTTCATGGTAATTGTTCTGATGAGCTTTCCTCTTTGGTACAGTCTTGACATGGCATCTTGGCTTCAGTCACTTTCCCATCACCGTAATGTAGCTTCTCCGTGCCTTTTCTATAAATACTTTCATGGTAATTGTTCTGATGAGCTTTCCTCTTTGGTACAGTCTTGACCTGGCATCTTGGCTTCAGTCACTTTCCCATCACCATAATGTAGCTTCTCTGTGCCTTTTCTATAAATACTTTCATGGTAATTGTTCTGATGAGCTTTCCTCTTTGGTACAGTCTTCACCTGGCATCTCGGCTTCAGTCACTTTCCCATCACCGTAATGTAGCTTCTCTGTGCCTTTTCTATAAATACTTTCATGGTAATTGTTCTGATGAGCTTTCCTCTTTGGTACAGTCTTCACCTGGCATCTCGGCTTCAGTCACTTTCCCATCACCGTAATGTAGCTTCTCTGTGCCTTTTCTATAAATCCTTTCATGGTAATTGTTCTGATGAGCTTTCCTCTTTGGTACAGTCTTGACATGGCATCTCGGCTTCAGTCACTTTCCCATCACCGTAATGTAGCTTCTCTGTGCCTTTTCTATAAATCCTTTCATGGTAATTGTTCTGATGAGCTTTCCTCTTTGGTACAGTCTTGACCTGGCATCTCAGCTTCAGTCACTTTCCCATCACAATAATGTAGCTTCTCTGTGCCTTTTCTATAAATCCTTTCATGGTAATTGTTCTGATGAGCTTTCCTCTTTGGTACAGTCTTCACCTGGCATCTCGGCTTCAGTCACTTTCCCATCACCGTAATGTAGCTTCTCTGTGCCTTTTCTATAAATACTTTTATGGTAATTGTTCTGATGAGCTTTCCTCTTTGGTACAGTCTTGACCTGGCATCTCGGCTTCAGTCACTTTCCCATCACCGTAATGTAACTTCTCTGTGCCTTTTCTATAAATCCTTTCATGGTAATTGTTCTGATGAGCTTTCCTCTTTGGTACAGTCTTGACCTGGCATCTCAGCTTCAGTCACTTTCCCATCACAATAATGTAGCTTCTCTGTGCCTTTTCTATAAATCCTTTCATGGTAATTGTTCTGATGAGCTTTCCTCTTTGGTACAGTCTTCACCTGGCATCTCGGCTTCAGTCACTTTCCCATCACCGTAATGTAGCTTCTCTGTGCCTTTTCTATAAATACTTTCATGGTAATTGTTCTGATGAGCTTTCCTCTTTGGTACAGTCTTGACCTGGCATCTCGGCTTCAGTCACTTTCCCATCACAATAATGTAGCTTCTCTGTGCCTTTTCTATAAATCCTTTCATGGTAATTGTTCTGATGAGCTTTCCTCTTTGGTACAGTCTTGACATGGCATCTTGGCTTCAGTCACTTTCCCATCACCGTAATGTAGCTTCCCTCTGCCTTTTCTATAAATCCTTTCATGGTAATTGTTCTGATGTGCTTTCCTCTTTGGTACAGTCTTGACCTGGCATCTCAGCTTCAGTCACTTTCCCATCACAATAATGTAGCTTCTCTGTGCCTTTTCTATAAATCCTTTCATGGTAATTGTTCTGATGAGCTTTCCTCTTTGGTACAGTCTTCACCTGGCATCTCGGCTTCAGTCACTTTCCCATCACCGTAATGTAGCTTCTCTGTGCCTTTTCTATAAATACTTTCATGGTAATTGTTCTGATGAACTTTCCTCTTTGGTACAGTCTTGACCTGGCATCTCGGCTTCAGTCACTTTCCCATCACCGTAATGTAGTTTCACTTTCCCTTTTCTATAAATACTTTCATGGTAATTGTTCTGATGAGCTTTCCACTTTCGTACAGTCTTGACCTGGCATCTTGGCTTCAGTCACTTTCCCATCACCATAATGTAGTTTCTCTGTGCCTTTTCTTTAAATGCTTTCATGGTAATTGTTCTCTTTCGTACAGTCTTGATCTGGCATCTCAGCTTCAGTCACTTTCCAATCACCGTAACGTAGCTTCTCTGTGCCTTTTCTATAAATACTTTTATGGTAATTGTTCTGATTAGCTTTCCTCTTTCGTACAGTCTTGTCCTGTTGTATCGGATTCAGTCACTTTCCCATCACCGTATCACAGCCTCCTTGTGTCTTTTCTGTAAATCTTTTCATGGTAATTCTTCTGCTGAGCTTTTCTCCTTTGGTACTTTGTCTTCATTAATTTAAGCGTAATACTAGATTGACTGATCTTATTATTTTACTGTTGAAATTACGAGATATAACTGTAAGTTCTATGCTAAAATTGTCTTCACTCACATGTATTGCTTGTGGAACTCTCTTCCTTTTTCTTGCTTTCCCGTCAGATTTGATCTTCAAAACTTTTCTTCAAATATCAATCGTAATCTTCGGTTTTCTTAATTCCTGTTTTTTTATTGTTCTTTCTCCTTAATAATGATTTTCTTCTTTTTCACTGTACGTAACCCCCATGCGTCTTAGTAGCTTTATAGCCATACTTGGAATGAAATAATTTTTTTTTAAATCTATAAATGTGAGATTTACTGGAAGGTTGCTAAAGGCATAGTTAGCACAAAAAATTAACCACCTGAAAATTGAAAAACGACAACAAAGATTACAGTTTTATACGATCCCGAAGATTTCTTTTTTCATTTTACTACAAGCAAAGCGAGAAATCTACTAAAACGAAAATGATTACTATGTGTGAAAGAATATCAGAAAAAACATTATTAAAGAGAGATAACAATAAAAGAACAGGAATTAAGACAGAATTTGTCGATTAATATTGCATTTAAATTTTTGAAGATCAAAGTTGACTAGAAAGCTAGAAACCGGAAGAGAATTCTACAAGCAAAAAGTGCGAGAGAAGAAACTGTTATCATA
Organism: Acanthosepion esculentum; assembly: GCA_964036315.1. NCBI lineage: Eukaryota > Metazoa > Mollusca > Cephalopoda > Sepiida > Sepiidae > Acanthosepion > Acanthosepion esculentum. The sequence goes on from OZ038520.1 coordinate 6,939,714, forward strand.
GAATTTAAAGGTTACTTCTAGCCATTTCCACGGTAAAATGATGAGACCTATCTGCCAATTTAGTACTGCGCTTCAATTTGTAAAGTAGAGGCACGAAAGAGAATAGCACGCCAGAACAATTACCATGAAAATATTTATAGAAAAGTTACAGTAAGGCTACATTATGGCGGTGGGAATGTGATTGATGATGAGGTGCCAGCTCAGGACTGATAACATTTATTTTATCACGAATCTAAATACATAGCAGAAACACCAAATCAGATGCGGCAGCGATATTCAATGCATGGACGAATATGTAAGATAGATTCTGACGAGAAAAATTGCCTACCACGACAAAGTAAACCAACTTTGCTTGCAGAAGATCTATCAATTGAATTGAATAAATATAATCTTTCCACTTCATGTCAATGATAAACGCTAGCCCGAGAAGGCGAAATGAGTTACTGTTGTAGGGGCTAGCATCAGCCATGCTAATGGAAAACAGAAAAGGTTCTCTAAGACAAAAGAGAGCAGTTTCGTTTTGGAAGTAATAAAATTAAAAGCCATTCCTTCCTCCAGTTATACCAAAAGATTGAAAGTCATTTTTTAGATTAGCTGCCAATTTGACCTTATCGAATCATATCAGACTTAGAATTAAGACAGGACGAAATAGTTGTATCAACATCATAGACCCGAAGCCGAAAACTAATTAAGATCCCTGATTAAAATAGATAGATATGCTGGTATTTACCCACTCACATTCACGGGAGCATAATGTGAGCCACAATTAGTTTAATATTGCCCAATATGAAAGCCAAGGACAAAGATTGCCTAGTCTACACGATCACTATCACATTGGTATTGATATCAACCAACTCGTCCCATTTCGTGCAATAAGGAAGTTACTGCCGCTGTGAAGAATTCCAGTGCCCATTAATTCCAGTGCCCATCATGCCATCATTTAACTTTTAAGTCGAAGAGAGATCCTACAATAGAAGAGGGATCCTACTACACTTTGATCCCAGCTCGAAAGTCGAGAAAAGAAGGACGGTATTTATCTAACTCCAAACGTAGATAAAAAGTGATATAATGTCAGTTTGATGTGGGTTTAGTATAAGAGATAGTTGCTGGAATCTCTGGGACCAAGCCATAACTTTTAGAGGAAAACAGATACTAACCTTTGATCCCAGCTCGAAAGTCGAGAAAAGAAGCACGGTATTTATCTAACTCCAAACGTAGATAAAAAGTGATATAATGTCAGTTTGATGTGGTTTTAGTACAAGAGATAGGTGCTGGAATCTCCGGGACCAAGCCATAACTTTTAGAGGAAAACAGATACTAACCATTGATTCCAGATTGAAGTAGCGCTGAAGTAGATATACTTGCAAGATTTCATCCATCAAGTATTTTATCAGAGGATGACCATAAAAATGCGTGATTACGACTCTGAAAAATCTATTACTCCGCTTTCTGTCGGTGAAAAACATGAGGCTAAAAAGGCACAAAAAGTTGATGTTCTGGGAGCTAGCACCACCAAATTAGATTCGCTATGATGATTAAATTAAAGCATTTACTTTTGGGGGGCGTTAAAATTTACAAGCCATTTCTTGCCCCAGTTAATTACTGATTAGGGGTTAGTTTCGAGATCATCAGTCAGTTTTACTTTGTCAGACTTGCTACTAAGACAGAAATAAATAGTTGTGTCACCAGCATAAATACAGAGTTGGGAAATAATGTGATCGGGAACATATAGCCCTGGGGCACCCCTGCATTAATGTCAAATGATCTAGAAGCGTAGCCGTTCAAGATTATCTTAATTACGTGATTTGTTAAGAACAATTGGATTAAACCAAATAATCGACAGCACTTAAACTTGTGTGGAAGTTCAGTATGCCAAACCGAGATGTCTAAATCCACAGTCCAAGCCTCGCTGTTCTTAGCTTCAAAAGTAATAAACACATCCCAAAAGAACAAAGTTTTTATCGGATTTTGGAGCTTCTTAACATATTTGTGTTTTTACGTTTTTCTAAACAATTTATATAATAACTATATGTGATGAAACTGATATATTCAATCTAAACTGAAAATGTAAGATTACCAACCGTCTCCTTGATGACATTTTCCTTCGTATTCCATTCGGAAAAAGAAAGTTCTAACCAGACAGCTTTTTCCACAAGAACTGCTACTCTGTGGAATAGACTCCGACTTGGATACTTCATTGAATACTACAATCTTAACCTCTTCGTGTCAAGGGTCAATCGCTATTTAACCTCCTTTTCTTGATAATCTTACTTTTCTTCTACGCTCACCTACCTAATCTTACATTCAGTAACTCTTTCCCACGAGTGGCTGTTCGGCGAATCATTGGAATTTTAAAAAAAAAACATTTTTTTTCTATATGGGTAAGGTTCTTCGAAAGGGATTGTGATTTCTAAAAGAAGACTTTTCTGTTTTTAATTAATTTCGCCTTGAAGCCAAGACCATGAAAACTTTGGACGAAAAATCCCACTCAAAAAAATAAGATGAACATAATAATCTCTATAGCCTGAAGATTCTAACTGATTGCTATTTTATACGTTAGATATGGAGTAGGACAAAACTAATGAAGAATTTGCGTAATATCCCATAGGAATCTAAATACCCGTTTAGGATGTTACCTAAATTTATAAACCTGATTTGAAAACAGGACAGTAGACCTTGAGAAGAGACGTCCAATAATCATAGATGCTATTCAGTGCTGAAGAAAAATAAATAAATAAAATAAAATAAAGATTGATTGAAATTCTAAGTTTAGACATCGAAGTCATTTTGATTCTTAATTCTTGCAATTATTTTTTTCAACCAAACATATATATATATATATATATATATATATATATATATATATATTTCCAGACCATTGCTATTATAGCATCAAATTGATTTTTGACATTTTTATTACAAATGCGACTTTGATAGCTCAGGCATCAGCTGAACCATTGGTGGTGTTCTCTACGTAATGAAGAAAAAAAAGAGAAACTCAAATAACTTTAAAAAGACAGGAAAGTTTTCGCAGGTGTGATTCGGCTGTAGGAGAATTAAGAAATAAAGGGTTTAGTTATATTGATAGATAAACGCGTAAAAACTTTTCAGTGAATAACGTGTAACGTGCCCAACAAAACACACACACACACGCACACACACGCACGCACACGCACACACACACACACACACACACACACACATATATAGATAGATAGATAGATAGATAGATAGATAGATAGATAGATAGATAGATAGATAGATAGATAGATAGATAGATAGATAATGAAAAAGCTGAGAGATGGAGAGGATGAAGAAAGGGAGATTGACACTTAGATATACGATCGAGGCTGCAAATTCAATCAAAAACATCTAATGTTCAGCACCCCGATAGATAGATAGATAGATAGATAGATAGATAGATAGATAGATAGATAGATAGATAGATAGATAGATTGTATTCGGGTAGCAAATCATTATTCAAACATATATTGTCAAATATAACGGACAACAAATGTCTCTTATGTTTGATCATGAACCGTTCTAAGCATCGTATAGTTGCTTTAGTTTCTGGAAAAACAAAAACTGTCCAACATTTGGATATTTTTTATTATACTGTTCATCGATCTAAGCTATCGGCTCACATGAGCCATCATCAAAGTGATCATGTGGACATTAGAACAAAGATATTCACCACCAAAGATGACATTCTATCATGTTGACTTAGAAGTTTGCTATACGGCGATAACGGTCGCGGAAAAAGAGACGCAGGTCGTAAATTTATGGTGTGGTTCTATGACGTCGTACCACGTGAGAGACCAAAATATTAACAACAGAACCATATGTCTAGATGCAATGTAATGTGTTGTGACTAGTTTGGAATGTAATTTTGTTGAGTGTGGGTTGCTTTGTTTTATTTAATGAAGATTGCCTCCAACATCTGAAGGTTTTTTTACTGTGTGTATGTGTGAGTATTGTTGTGTTATCAACTAATATCTGTCTAATATTATGTACACGGGTATATTTTTTGCATTTTTCATTTTGGATTCATCCTTTTGCCGATAACTATGAACTTGTCTTCTTGTAGTTTATACTTAGTTATTTCTTCTCGCTTTCTTTCACTACCTTCCGTAGGAGTTTTTGTAGTCTCCTTTCCGTGTCTGCGATCAATACTCTGTCATCTGCATATCTTATGTTGTTAAGATTGTGGCCACCAATACAAAAGTTAATTCAATAACCTGTTACTGCTGAGTAAACTCAACGGAGAGTCTCTGTTGAAGTTTACGCAGGAACATCCTGTGTGATTGTTTTTTTTATAATTATTTATATCTCTTCAGCGCTATAGTTAGTGTAAAGAGGTATACATGGAGTTGTCTTGAATGACGGGATGAGAAATGTGAATAAAAACGTTTTTTTTTTTTTTGCTTTATCAAATTTGAACAGAGGTTAACCAGTTTATATTAAGTACCTTGCTTAAAAATGAAGGAAATTATGTTTCAACGTGGATATAAACGCAGGGGTGTGAAAGGTGTACTTAATGTCTGTTCACTAAAAGTGCTGACTACTGCCCTTTTTAAAATATAAGCATCATACGGCCATTCTTTGATCAGGGTACCTAACAGGGGAGCTAACACTAGCAATCATCCTATATGTATAACTGCATTAAAACTAAAACATCCCGACGGGTAGAAACGTTTCATGAAAGTCTTTGATCTATTCAGGATCTCTTTTCATTTAGGTGAAAGCTACAAGAAAAAAATTGTATGAAGATTATTCGGATACTTTAGGGTTTCAGAAAACTGATCACGTGACTGATGATAGCGACGTAGAAATAGCTCAGCAGCATAACCTAAAGCTGAAATGAGACAAGCACGTTTTCAAACAAATTTCTCACCTGTCCTAATTTTTAACAACGACCTTCTTGAAGTTATAAGTCCTCTACTCTGTATACATGCTGACAACATAACTATATGCTCCTGTTTTAATAGGAGTGGATAGGTTCGGTAATTGTTCTGATGAGCTTTCCTCTTTGGTACAGTCTTGACCTGGCATCTTGGCTTCAGTCACTTTCACACCACCGTAACGAAGATTCTCTGTGCCTTTTCTATAAATACTTTCATGGTAATTGTTCTGATGAGCTATCTTCTTTGGTACAGTCTTCACCTGGCATCTTGGCTTCAGTCACTTTCCCATCACCGTAATGTAGCTTCTCTGTGCCTTTTCTATAAATCCTTTCATGGTAATTGTTCAGATGAGCTTTCCTCTTTGGTACAGTCTTGACCTGGCATCTCGGCTTCAGTCATTTTCCCATCACCGTAACGTAGCTTCTCTGTGCCTTTTCTATAAATACTTTCATGGTAATTGTTCTGATGAGCTTTCCTCTTTGGTACAGTCTTGACCTGGCATCTCGGCTTCAGTCACTTTCCCATCACCATAATGTAGCTTCTCTGTGCCTTTTCTATAAATACTTTCATGGTAATTGTTCTGATGAGCTTTCCTCTTTGGTACAGTCTTGACCTGGCATCTCGGCTTCAGTCACTTTCACACCACCGTAACGAAGATTCTCTGTGCCTTTTCTATAAATACTTTCATGGTAATTGTTCTGATGAGCTTTCTTCTTTGGTACAGTCTTCACCTGGCATCTTGGCTTCAGTCACTTTCCCATCACCGTAATGTAGCTTCTCTGTGCCTTTTCTATAAATCCTTTCATGGTAATTGTTCTGATGAGCTTTCCTCTTTGCTACAGTCTTGACCTGGCATCTCGGCTTCAGTCATTTTCCCATCACCGTAATGTAGCTTCTCTGTGCCTTTTCTATAAATACTTTCATGGTAATTGTTCTGATGAGCTTTCCTCTTTGGTACAGTCTTGACCTGGCATCTCGGCTTCAGTCACTTTCCCATCACCATAATGTAGCTTCTCTCTGCCTTTTCTATAAATACTTTCATGGTAATTGTTCTGATGAGCTTTCCTCTTTGGTACAGTCTTGACCTGGCATCTCGGCTTCAGTCACTTTCCCATCACCGTAATGTAGCTTCTCTGTGCCTTTTCTATAAATACTTTCATGGTAATTGTTCTGATGAGCTTTCCTCTTTGGTACAGTCTTGACCTGGCATCTCGGCTTCAGTCATTTTCCCATCACCGTAACGTAGCTTCTCTGTGCCTTTTCTATAAATACTTTCATGGTAATTGTTCTGATGAGCTTTCCTCTTTGGTACAGTCTTGACCTGGCATCTCGGCTTCAGTCACTTTCCCATCACCGTAATGTAGCTTCTCTGTGCCTTTTCTATAAATACTTTCATGGTAATTGTTCTGATGAGCTTTCCTCTTTGCTACAGTCTTGACCTGGCATCTCGGCTTCAGTCACTTTCCCATCACCGTAACGTAGCTTCTCTGTGCCTTTTCTATAAATACTTTCATGGTAATTGTTCTGATGAGCTTTCCTCTTTGGTACAGTCCTGACCTGGCATCTCGGCTTCAGTCACTTTCCCATCACTGTAATATAGCTTCTCTGTGCCTTTTCTATAAATACTTTCATGGTAATTGTTCTGATGAGCTTTCCTCTTTGGTACAGTCTTGACCTGGCATCTCGGCTTCAGTCACTTTCCCATCACCGTAATGTAGCTTCTCTGTGCCTTTTCTATAAATACTTTCATGGTAATTGTTCTGATGAGCTTTCCTCTTTCGTACAGTCTTGACATGGCATCTCGGCTTCAGTCACTTTCCCATCACCGTAACGTAGCTTCTCTCTGCCTTTTCTATAAATACTTTCATGGTAATTGTTCTGATGAGCTTTCCTCTTTGGTACAGTCCTGACCTGGCATCTCGGCTTCAGTCACTTTCCCATCACTGTAATATAGCTTCTCTGTGCCTTTTCTATAAATACTTTCATGGTAATTGTTCTGATGAGCTTTCCTCTTTGGTACAGTCTTGACCTGGCATCTCGGCTTCAGTCACTTTCCCATCACCGTAATGTAGCTTCTCTGTGCCTTTTCTATAAATACTTTCATGGTAATTGTTCTGATGAGCTTTCCTCTTTGCTACAGTCTTGACCTGGCATCTCGGCTTCAGTCACTTTCCCATCACCGTAACGTAGCTTCTCTGTGCCTTTTCTATAAATACTTTCATGGTAATTGTTCTGATGAGCTTTCCTCTTTGGTACAGTCCTGACCTGGCATCTCGGCTTCAGTCACTTTCCCATCACTGTAATATAGCTTCTCTGTGCCTTTTCTATAAATACTTTCATGGTAATTGTTCTGATGAGCTTTCCTCTTTGGTACAGTCTTGACCTGGCATCTCGGCTTCAGTCACTTTCCCATCACCATAATGTAGCTTCTCTGTGCCTTTTCTATAAATACTTTCATGGTAATTGTTCTGATGAGCTTTCCTCTTTGGTACAGTCTTGACCTGGCATCTCGGCTTCAGTCACTTTCCCATCACCATAATGTAGCTTCTCTCTGCCTTTTCTATAAATACTTTCATGGTAATTGTTCTGATGAGCTTTCCTCTTTGGTACAGTCTTGACCTGGCATCTCGGCTTCAGTCACTTTCCCATCACCGTAATGTAGCTTCTCTGTGCCTTTTCTATAAATACTTTCATGGTAATTGTTCTGATGAGCTTTCCTCTTTGGTACAGTCTTGACCTGGCATCTCGGCTTCAGTCATTTTCCCATCACCGTAACGTAGCTTCTCTGTGCCTTTTCTATAAATACTTTCATGGTAATTGTTCTGATGAGCTTTCCTCTTTGGTACAGTCTTGACCTGGCATCTCGGCTTCAGTCACTTTCCCATCACCGTAATGTAGCTTCTCTGTGCCTTTTCTATAAATACTTTCATGGTAATTGTTCTGATGAGCTTTCCTCTTTGCTACAGTCTTGACCTGGCATCTCGGCTTCAGTCACTTTCCCATCACCGTAACGTAGCTTCTCTGTGCCTTTTCTATAAATACTTTCATGGTAATTGTTCTGATGAGCTTTCCTCTTTGGTACAGTCCTGACCTGGCATCTCGGCTTCAGTCACTTTCCCATCACTGTAATATAGCTTCTCTGTGCCTTTTCTATAAATACTTTCATGGTAATTGTTCTGATGAGCTTTCCTCTTTGGTACAGTCTTGACCTGGCATCTCGGCTTCAGTCACTTTCCCATCACCGTAATGTAGCTTCTCTGTGCCTTTTCTATAAATACTTTCATGGTAATTGTTCTGATGAGCTTTCCTCTTTCGTACAGTCTTGACATGGCATCTCGGCTTCAGTCACTTTCCCATCACCGTAACGTAGCTTCTCTCTGCCTTTTCTATAAATACTTTCATGGTAATTGTTCTGATGAGCTTTCCTCTTTGGTACAGTCCTGACCTGGCATCTCGGCTTCAGTCACTTTCCCATCACTGTAATATAGCTTCTCTGTGCCTTTTCTATAAATACTTTCATGGTAATTGTTCTGATGAGCTTTCCTCTTTGGTACAGTCTTGACCTGGCATCTCGGCTTCAGTCACTTTCCCATCACCGTAATGTAGCTTCTCTGTGCCTTTTCTATAAATACTTTCATGGTAATTGTTCTGATGAGCTTTCCTCTTTGCTACAGTCTTGACCTGGCATCTCGGCTTCAGTCACTTTCCCATCACCGTAACGTAGCTTCTCTGTGCCTTTTCTATAAATACTTTCATGGTAATTGTTCTGATGAGCTTTCCTCTTTGGTACAGTCCTGACCTGGCATCTCGGCTTCAGTCACTTTCCCATCACTGTAATATAGCTTCTCTGTGCCTTTTCTATAAATACTTTCATGGTAATTGTTCTGATGAGCTTTCCTCTTTGGTACAGTCTTGACCTGGCATCTCGGCTTCAGTCACTTTCCCATCACCATAATGTAGCTTCTCTGTGCCTTTTCTATAAATACTTTCATGGTAATTGTTCTGATGAGCTTTCCTCTTTCGTACAGTCTTGACATGGCATCTCGGCTTCAGTCACTTTCCCACCACCGTAACGAAGATTCTCTCTGCCTTTCCTATAAATACTTTCATGGTAATTCTTCTGCTGAGATTTCCGCTTTGGTACAGTCTTGACCTGTCACCTCGACTTCAGTCACTTTCCCATCACTGTAACGTAGCTTCTCTGTGCCTTTTCTATAAATACTTAAATAATCTCATCTACCGATCTCATCTGGCAATAAATATACAAGCAGCTTAAAACAATTCAATTTCTTTTTATGTATTATTTTCATTTCATTATATGTATTTATGTCCTCCATGTGTTTCTTTAGTTCTAATTATGCTAACATATATGTCAAAGAAATGTATTATTATGGCGTAGATTATTACTTTACTATTCCCTTAACATAGGCCAGTGAGGTAAGTGCTTATTCATGGAAAATCGCAGTTACTTCTCGACTTACACGAAGAATTGCATTGCAAAGCATCTTAGGAACAGAACTCTGTCGTAAGTCGATGAGCTCTTGTATACATATATTTATTGACATAATGAATCCAATGCATTACTTGTACATAAAACAATTTCACCCACAATTATTATTATTAAAAGTGAGGATAGCTTATTTAGGTGAAAAGCTCTTGAAAATGCAGTTATCGATTCTCGACAAAATGTTATCTTACAACTTGATTTTTTTTTCAAATATCTCCTTTCCTTAAAGAAATACTTTTTTCACAAGCCAACATACTTATGCATGTCCATATTTTTTTTTAATTAAAAGACAACGGTTAACTCATAACATTTAAATATTAAAATATATAAATAAACGAAATAAATAATAATAATTGCATATATATGCAAAAATCATTACAACATGAGCATCATTAACCCACTGCTATTATTTAGTAGTCTTGATGGTACAGATCTCACTATATTTTGAACAAACAGCCACAATATGCGATCATTTAATACTGTCTTGTTGACTGCACGTTGTTTTTTCTAATTTACATTTAAATATATTCCTCTGGAACTCAATTAGATTTAAATCCAGGCTAATCGATCACTTTGCTTCTTGGTGAACTCTGTTCTCTTCTTATTGAAATATTTTGGGTCTTCATCATTCTGGAAGATAACGCTTCTTTTCAAGAGTTTTAATGAAGCCATGTGTTTTTGTTTGTTTTTTGGGGGTTTTGGGGGGGTATTCAATATTTTGACGTGATTGCCAGCATTCAAGATTCCACTAACCAAATGCAAATCACCAGTGCTCTTAAAACATACAGCCTTGACCATGATGTTTCTACCACCACGCTTAACTATTGAGACCAAACACGTTTTCTTAACACACTATCAGATCCAGGTATGTCGATTGTCTTTGTTTCAACTAACCACTGTCCCAAAGCATTTTTCTTACTTCATTAGTAATAACCGCGACCGATTTTCTCAGGTCCTCATATATGAATTTCCTTGAAGCCAGTTTCCATGATCGGCCAAAGGTTGCTTCTGTATACTTCTGACATCTCCACTTTTCTTCCAATTTTGAATAATTTTAGCAACAGTATTTTTGCCTAAAATCAATCTTGTAGCTATTTACACAAATAAATATTACGTTCCTTAAAATCACTAGGGAGTTCTATTCCGTATGAAGATATTTTTAATAAGAATACACCTAAAACTATGTCTTTATAAGAACTATTTTTACATTATGTATTCTATTTATATTTAAAATTTATTATATTCCGTACAAGAAAAAAAGATTAAGTTAGGTTTGAAAATATACACAGAACTGAATTAACTTATTTTGAAGTGGTGTACTTATTTTTGTAACATATTTCATATTTTGTAATATATTTCATATTTTTCACTGTAATATATTTCATATTTTTCACAGTAATATATATCATATTTGTATAGTTTGGTAATGGATTTTCCTTAATTCATTGTTAATTTTACATTCATTATACAATCAAAACGTATATTATTAGGTAATAAATAATATCTAATATTATCCGTTTGGTGGAGTGATGGATAGCGGCTCGAACTGAATCCATTACATTCATTTACATGCTAATACCCTTGGGAAAGGTATGAATCCATTTCTTCTCCTCCCAGATATGGGTAAATAGCAGGACAGACCGGGTTCTATAGCCTTGGGTGGCAACTGGTCTACCGCAGGAAGAAATGGCAACCTACTTCCGAACAATTTGCTTAAAAAAAGGCCTAAAGTGGAACTGGACTGATAAGTGTCGTTTGACGAAATCAAGAAAATACTAACGCCAGATTTATGATTAGTGTACTACAATTCAAAAGCAGAAACCATATTGGCTTCAGATGCTAGTGACTATGGTATAGGAGCAGTAATTCTACACAAATATGATGACGGTAACATGAAAGCCGTCGCACATGCTTCGCGTTCGCTACTACCGACAGAAAAAATAATTACAGCCAGATCGAAAAAGAGGCGTTAGCAAATAATAGTTGCAATGAAAAAATTTCACAAATTTATACACGTTTACAGACGGACCACCGACCTCTATTATCAATTTATGGTTCGAAAAAAGAAATTCCTACGCATACAGCGAATAGATTACAATGCTGGGGTACCACCTTATTAAATTATGATTTCAGAATGTTATACCAACCGTTCAAAAAATTAGGACATGCTGATAGTTTATCAAAAGTGATACCAAAAAATACTGAACTATCTGAGGAAACTGCTATTAACTGCTGCATAAAAAGTGAAATAGAAATTAAAAATATATTATGTAATGTAGTACGCGAACTACCAGTTAACCTGGAAAAAATAAAAGTAGAACAAGACATGTTTATTTCAAAAATAAAAATAACGTGAGAAAGATTGCCGATTTTTAGAACACAATCCAGACTTGAACGCTTACTCTCTATCTGACGGAGTACCTATGCTTGCACAAAGAAAGAGTAATAATACCTATCATATTAAAGCGGATATTAAATGAATTTCATAGTGGACATCCGGGAATTTCAAAGATGAAATCTCTTATGAGAGGTTATGTATACTGGACCAAAATTGATCAATACATTGAAAAATTAGTAAAAGCCTGCAGAGGTTGTGCTCTGGCAGCAAAATCAGTTACTATGAAATTAAAAATTACAAATTTTGCAGGTCCAATAAACGTTCACATTATCTTGTGGTAGTGGATAGTTTTACTAAGAGGCCTGAAATTTGTAAGTGCAAAAGAAAAAACAACTTCTACGGTTACAGTGGATTTTTTACACGAACTGTTTGCAAGATATGGCATTCCGGACGACATAGTCTCGGATAACGGTACACAATTCAGTGCTTACCAATTTAAATAATTTTGTAAAATGTTCTCAATTGTACCTATTCCATCCGTATCACTCAAAGTCAAACAGACAAGCTGAATGGTTTGTGGGTACTTTTAAGAGAGTTTTTTTTTTAAAGCAAGTAATGACAATGTGGGCGAAGAAGCACTACAAAAATTCTTGAGAGTATACCGGACAACGCCGAATCCCAATACCATAACAGGCCTGTCACCGGCAGAATTGATGTTAGTAAGAAAAATTAAATCGGTGTTCGACAAATTGTTACGAGGTCAAAAAATAATATGAACAGATAACTAAAAGGACACGAAATTTTTAAAATTTGGCAAAAAAGTTTTTCAGGCTATATAAAAATGGAAAGGAAATGTGAGAAGACAGCGAATCTTTTAAAAAAGGCATTGGAATCAGTTAAAGTTTTACCGAAAAAAAGGTGCACGAGACAGTAAGAACCTAAATAATGTATGATATTTTTGACCTACAAATACCCCAAGAATTCGTTGAACGTACAGGTATGATTACTAGAAAAATGAAACGCACGGAAAAACTAGAGGTTGACCCAAAATGAAAGAAATACAAAAATCAGTATGTGATGAACTCGCTAATAAAAAGAGGGGGTGTATACTAAAGAATAAGATAAAATATTTACTAGTGAAAAAAAAAATCTCAAAAATAGGGATGCTGTGGAGTAAATAAGACATCCCCGGTAACAGAAATGAACTAGACAAGACGCCTTAAATAAAGTGAGTCAGTAGAAGTTCGTTGGAATCGGGCATTCCGCTGCCTGGCTCGTTATTGTCGGGCTCTCTGTCTTCGGACAGAGTGCGAGTCAATCGGGGCACTGTCTATGGACAGAGACTCTGCTGAGAAGGAAAGACGATCACGCGGTTGCAGAGGTTAGGTAAATTTTGACCGTTATCCAGAATGTATGCGCTCGGGTTCATCAAACTAAACTCATCCTTGTGCCATATCTCGTCTCAGTGGAGAGAATGAGTAAATACCAGTCCGTTGCAGTCAGTTGCAAAAAAATATATATTAATAAATATATATTTTATCCCTCACCGGTAGCACGACTACCGTGCTAGTCGTGCTATAGATGTGAAAAGGCTGATAGATAGATAGATAGATAGATAGATAGATAGATAGATAGATAGATAGATAGATAGATAGATATGGGCAGAATGAGATAGATAGATAGATAGATAGATAGATAGATAGATAGATAGATAGATAGATATGGGCAGAATTAGATAGATAGATAGATAGATAGATAGATAGATAGATAGATAGATAGATAGATAGATAGATAGATAGATAGATATGGGCAGAATTAGATAGATATATAGATAGATAGATATGGGCAGAATTAGATAGATAGATAGATAGATAGATAGATAGATAGATAGATAGATAGATAGATAGATAGATAGATATGGGCAGAATTAGATAGATAGATAGATAGATAGATAGATAGATAGATAGATAGATAGATAGATAGATAGATAGATAGATAGATATGGGCAGAATGAGATAGATAGATAGATAGATAGATATGGGCAGAATTAGATAGATAGATAGATAGATAGATAGATAGATAGATAGATAGATAGATAGATAGATAGATAGATAGATAGATAGATATGGGCAGAATGAGATAGATAGATAGATAGATAGATAGATAGATAGATAGATAGATAGATAGATATGGGCAGAATGAGATAGATAGATAGATAGATATGGGTAGAATTAGATAGATAGATAGATAGATAGATAGATAGATAGATAGATAGATAGATAGATAGATAGATAGATAGATAGATATGGGCAGAATTAGATAGATAGATAGATAGATAGATAGATAGATAGATAGATAGATAGATAGATAGATAGATAGATAGATAGATAGATATGGGCAGAAATAGATAGATAGATAGATAGATATGGGCAGAAATAGATAGATAGATAGATAGATAGATAGATATGGGCAGAATTAGATAGATAGATAGATAGATAGATATGGGCAGAATTAGATAGATAGATAGATAGATAGATAGATAGATAGATAGATAGATAGATAGATAGATATGGGCAGAATGAGATAGATAGATAGATAGATAGATAGATAGATAGATAGATAGATAGATAGATAGATAGATAGATATGGGCAGAATGAGATAGATAGATAGATAGATATGGGCAGAATTAGATAGATAGATAGATAGATAGATAGATAGATAGATAGATAGATAGATATGGGCAGAATTAGATAGATAGATAGATAGATAGATAGATAGATAGATAGATAGATAGATAGATAGATAGATATGGGCAGAATTAGATAGATAGATAGATAGATAGATAGATAGATAGATAGATAGATAGATAGATAGATAGATAGATAGATAGATAGATAGATATGGGCAGAATTAGATAGATAGATAGATATGGGCAGAATGAGATAGATAGATAGATAGATAGATAGATAGATAGATAGATAGATAGATATGGGCAGAATGAGATAGATAGATAGATAGATATGGGCAGAATTAGATAGATAGATAGATAGATAGATAGATAGATAGATAGATAGATAGATAGATATGGGCAGAATTAGATAGATAGATAGATAGATAGATAGATAGATAGATAGATAGATAGATAGATATGGGCAGAATTAGATAGATAGATAGATAGATAGATAGATAGATAGATAGATAGATAGATAGATAGATAGATAGATATGGGCAGAATTAGATAGATAGATAGATAGATAGATAGATAGATAGATAGATAGATAGATAGATAGATAGATATGGGCAGAATGAGATAGATAGATAGATAGATAGATAGATATGAAAAAATAGATAGATAGTTTGATGCACAACGCAATTTTTAGGGGCTGGGTAAAGACTGATCGTTATATAATTTAAATGTTAATTAAAAAAATGTGCGATAACTTTTGTTATGTGTGTGTGTCTGTACGCGTGTGCGACTGTGTATATAACGATGTGTTGAATGATTCTTGACTCAACTCATTCTTCAAATTTTAATATTTTTTAAATCTTATACTTCCGATATATACATAAATACATATACATATACATATATATATACATATATATATATATATATATATATATATATATATATATATATATATATATATATATATATATATATATATATATACTCGACTCCCGTCGAATTCGACGTATGAGGGTCAAACTGATCAGTTCCTAGGAAACTGACAGTCCGATGCCAGCTCATGAGATTTGATTATAGTGGTGGAGGTTTTGTGCAGAACCATCCACACTTTTTGAAGGCCCGAATGCAAAGACTTGGTGCACTACGTGCCGCAGGGTCACCAAACGACCCTTCGCAGGTTTTGAATTCAGTGTTGTCCTTCTCCTAGGCCAGTTGCCATCCAAGGCTATAGAATCCGGTCTGTCCTACTATTTACCCATAGCTGGAGGGAGAAAATGAGGATTAATACCTTTCCCAAGGGTATTAACACATAAGTGAATGTAATGGATTCGATTGGAATTCGGCTCTCCGATTCCTCAATCCAAGCCGTTATCCATTACTCCACCGTGCCTCCTATATATATATAAGTGGTGAAAAGATCTTACAGAAATAATGCAGTGTCGTTGTTTTTGAAAACCAGAAACTGTTCTTCTATCTGGATTGCATACTTGATGAAAATTGCAGAAGAAAGCGATTAGCCAAAATATTGCACAACTAATAAATACACAACAAAAAGAATGACCTATTAATAACGACTCATCTTAAAATTATCTATGTTCGTTCATGAATTTGGTGGTATATTAATTGTTGAGTTGTTGGGTCTGGTAGGGAATACTTAGACACAGTAGACTTAGTACTCGGGGTGAGCAATAAATGACCAATCCCTAAACATGGTCAGCGGAATTAAAACAATCTACCTCCGTAGATTAAAGGGTTCAGTTCGAAATTCATTAGTTATCCGGATCGGAGACACCTGAAGAAGGCTGGAGGGTAAAACGAATGAAACGTTTTGATAAGAACAACAATGACCACGTTATTCCGACTAAAAATTATGTAAATTATGATAGCTCCTCCTCCCAGAAATGCAGTAAGAAATGATTTGAAAAGTTACCTAACTGAAATATAATCAATTTCTGAATGCAGTTTGGATAGACGATTTAAAATTAATGATATTAAAATGTTGCATTTCTATATATGATAAAGAAAATATACTATTTCAACATTAAATTTCTCTTCGGGCAAGATTTTAAAGATATTTTAATGTTAAAATAGTATATTTTTTATCATATATGGAAATGCAATATTTTAATATCATTATAAGTTTATATTTAGTATCTGTCAGTGCCCGGATTTTGGAATTTAGTCTTTCTTAATATCAACGGGAACATGTGATAAGCATATAGCGAAATTATATATATATATATATATATATATATATATATATATATATATATATATATATATATATATATATATGACACAAAATTAGTTGTGTTTCAATCCTGGCTTGAGGCATTCGGAAGTCTAGTCGCACTGAGGAGCTGTGATACAGCGAAACAGTACTGTCTGTGAATAACATAATTTAGCTCTTGAAAATACATTTCAATTGAGCACTGTTGAGTATTAAGCTAATTCTATAAACAACAGCCACCTGCACTAATGCAAAGCTCTTCAGTAAAATGAATGGAGCACGTTGGCTGATTGGCATTTGTTTACATTTGTAAAAACAATACGCTAGATTTAGTTGTGTAACTCTACCGAGTGAAGATAGCTCTGGCTGACACAAAATTAGTTGTGTTTCAATCCTGACTTGAGGCATTCGGAAGTCTAGTCGCACTGAGGAGCTGTGATACAGCGAAACAGTACTGTCTGTGAATGACACATAAACAATAGATGAACTGAAATAGATAAATAAACAAATAAAATCAAATAAAAAACCAAGGAAAATAAAATTAGTTAAAAGAAAACACAAGGACGTTAAATTTATATTTACTTTTGTCAACAGATTGGTCAATATTTATGCAAGATCTTAAAGATGTGTGATCTATCAAGCAAATTATTTCAGCAAAAATTAATATTAATCGATTTAAGCAAAGATAGATAGATAGATAGATAGATAGATAGATAGATAGATAGATAGATAGATATGAATAGATATGAATAGATAGATAGATAGATAGATAGATAGATAGATAGATAGATAGATAGATAGATAGATTAGTTTTTCATGAAGTCCTTATATTGAGGTAACCAGTGAGGATCAAATTCCCTACTATAGTGAGTGAGCAGCAATACTAACTTACCAATCATCGATTTAAATGGCATGGTTGACCAACGACAAATATTGCTCTACGTGCGTGCGTGCGTGCGTGCGTATGTGTATCAGTTTATTCACATCTACCAATCTTTTATTCATATCTATATATCTATCTAGCTATTTCATTTTGAAAGACAAGTGAAATTATTTTTTTTCAAATAGTTAATTTTAGTTGATTCTAATCAAATGTTTGTCACAATCTATGAAATTGACTGAAACATACGTTGACAAAACACCTTTGAATTACGATGCACTATTTGCTTTGACAAACCAAAAGTATATTATATATTGATGACTTCATAAATAATGTTACCTTTATTTCTGTGCGTTGTGAATTTCTTTCATGTTGTAAGATTTTTATTGGATTGTCATCAACCCAGTAATCCAATATCTATAATGACATAAGAACAATGAAAGCACATCAGGGACTCAAATCCAATAAAATTGTTTGGGTATCTCAGTAAATATTACTATTAAGAGCAAAAATACTTTTTACTAAAAGAGACTGATTGAATTTTCAAATATTAATTAAACGAAAATCAATTTTGACTGGATGTTTGTGCGTTTCTATTTTGTTTCTTTTATGTATTGAGGAAATAATCGAGATTGTATTTATACAGATTTTTTTTTTTAATGCTTTTAGCACAAAAATGTGCAGAAATTGTATTATTGTTTATTCGTTAATGCGGTTGAAAAATAAAAGTTGTATCGTTGGTCAACTGTTATGAGTTTTAGTAACTTATTTAGTAACACTTTCTTCCTGCGTATAAGTAAACTCCCAGTGTAAAACTACAAAACTCAACTACAGTATAAAACGGTATACTAAAACAATATAAACAAGTATATAAGAGTATTCTTCCTCCCCGCTCCACTTTTTCTTCTTCTCCTCGTCGTCGTCGTCCTCCTCCCCTTCTTCTTCTTCTCCTCCTCCTTCCTCTGCTCTTCCTCCTCCTCTCTTCCTCCTCCTCCTCCTTCTTCTTCTTCTTCTTCTTCTTCTTCTTCTTCTTCTTCTTCTTCTTCTTCTTCTTCTTCTTCTTCTTCCAGTTGTTTTTTAAGTCATTCAGGAGAAAGTGAAAGTCGGTCTGTTTTCGAGGTTTGCTTACACGTCATTGCCTATCTAATGCATGTTACTTATAAAAACTATCTTGTGAGATGTATAACAAGATGATTCCACATCGGCGAAATGATAAGTTCTCTCCCTTGTATTCACTTCAGATCGTATATAAATCGCTAAAAACCTTAAAGCATATTTTTTCTGTTAACCACAATTATACCATCAGTAATTATCACCACAATAATAGAAATACCAAGTGCTAATTAAGCTGGTGTGCCCGTCGGAGTCATCTTTATACTGATGTAACGGGAGGTGAGCTAGCAAAGAAAAGTTTTATTTCCACATTTACATTTCTCCCGTCATTATTATATCCATGACGTAATAACAACTTACTTCACGGACGGGACGGAACAGAATGGCTGGAAGGAAAAAGAATGACAAACAAATATGCTTTATTCTCAGAGAGATTTTTATAATACTAAAACATGCCCAAACTCTCTCTCTCTCTCTCTCTCTCTCTCTCTCTCTCTCTCTCTCTCTCTCTCTCTCTCTCTGTATATATATATATGTATGTATGTATGTATGTATGTGTGTGTGTGTGTGTGTGTGTGTGTGTACGTATCCCATGCGGAGAACAATATATCATAAATATCTACACAGTAAACCAAAGTATAAGGAGGAAAGGCCTTACATATACATATATAAATATATAAAAAGGAAAGGTCTTACATATAATTTGAAGATACTCTGGACCTGGAGAAGCCATTTTTAGGACTCCAGATCCAAACACTCCGGATTCCTCTATGTCCTAAAGGGAAATGGCACAATATGCTAAAAAAAAATCAATCTTACTGTCTGGTTGCTGTCCACGAACTGGAAATATGACTGCCGATTTGCTCACTGTATTGAGTGATATCACTAAGCAGCGCTCACCTGACAAACGTGACTGAACTCCACAAAAGGAGGCGCTTTCTATATCATTACATTGAGTACAGTATCTGGAGGAATTCCATCTAAGTCAAGAACCTATGGTACAAAAAGAAAAAACAAAACTCGTCATAATTCAAAATCTAAGGCAAAACACAGCATCATCCACTTATCGATCCAACCGTTTCTAACGTTGTTCATAGCATTTTCCGGATATGCTTATATTTATATAATAAATATGCTAAACAGCATTCATCTTATAACATCGGATTTTATTAGAATTATTTACAATAATTTATTTTGAGGTGTGAGATTTTATTATATATCTCGATGCCTGTTCATCATTAGGAACATACACACACACACACACACACACACATACACATATATGTGTGTGTTTGTGTCTGTGTGATAGATAGATAGATAGATAGATAGATAGATAGATAGATAGATAGATATGAACAGACTGAGATAGATAGATAGATAGATAGATAGATAGATATGAACAGACTGAGATAGATAGATAGATAGATAGATAGATAGATAGATAGATAGATAGATAGATAGATAGATAGATATGAACAGACTGAGATAGATAGATAGATAGATAGATAGATAGATAGATAGATAGATATGAACAGACTGAGATAGATAGATAGATAGATAGATAGATAGATAGATAGATAGATAGATAGATAGATAGATATGAACAGACTGAGATAGATAGATAGATAGATAGATAGATAGATAGATAGATAGATATGAACAGACTGAGATAGATAGATAGATAGATAGATAGATAGATAGATAGATAGATATGAACAGACTGAGATAGATAGATAGATAGATAGATAGATAGATAGATAGATAAATAGATAGATAGATATGAACAGACTGAGATAGATAGATAGATAGATAGATAGATAGATAGATAGATAGATATGAACAGACTGAGATAGATAGATAGATAGATAGATAGATAGATAGATAGATATGAACAGACAGATATGTAGATAGATAGATATATAGATATAAACAGACTGAGATAGATAGATAGATATGAACAGACTGAGATAGATAGATAGATACATAGATAGATAGATAGATAGATAGATAGATAGATAGATAGATAGATAGATAGATATGAACAGACTGAGATAGATAGATAGATAGATAGATAGATAGATAGATAGATAGATAGATAGATAGATAGATAGATATGAACAGACTGGGATAGATAGATAGATAGATAGATAGATAGATAGATAGATAGATAGATAGATAGATAGATATGAACAGACTGAGATAGATAGATAGATATGAACAGACTGAGATAGATAGATAGATAGATAGATATGAACAGACAGATATGTAGATAGATAGATATATAGATATAAACAGACTGGGATAGATAGATAGATATGAACAGACTGAGATAGATAGATAGATAGATAGATAGATAGATAGATAGATAGATAGATAGATAGATATGAACAGACTGAGATAGATAGATAGATAGATAGATAGATAGATAGATAGATAGATAGATAGATAGATATGAACAGACTGAGATAGATAGATAGATAGATAGATAGATAGATAGATAGATAGATAGATAGATAGATAGATAGATAGATAGATATGAACAGACTGGGATAGATAGATAGATAGATAGATAGATAGATAGATAGATAGATAGATAGATAGATAGATAGATAGATATGAACAGACTGGGATAGATAGATAGATAGATAGATAGATAGATAGATAGATAGATAGATAGATAGATAGATAGATAGATATGAACAGACTGAGATAGATAGATAGATATGAACAGACTGAGATAGATAGATAGATATGAACAGACTGAGATAGATAGATAGATAGATAGATAGATAGATAGATAGATAGATAGATAGATAGATAGATAGATAGATATGAACAGACTGAGATAGATATATATATATATAGATAGATAGATAGATAGATAGATAGATAGATATGAACAGACTGAGATAGATAGATAGATAGATAGATAGATATGAACAGACTGAGATAGATAGATAGATAGATAGATAGATAGATAGATAGATAGATAGATAGATAGATAGATATGAACAGACTGAGATAGATAGATAGATAGATAGATAGATAGATAGATATGAACAGACTCAGATAGATAGATAGATAGATAGATAGATAGATAGATAGATATGAACAGACTCAGATAGATAGATAGATAGATAGATAGATAGATAGATAGATATGAACAGACTGAGATAGATAGATAGATAGATAGATAGATAGATAGATAGATAGATAGATAGATATGAACAGACTGAGATAGATAGATAGATAGATAGATAGATAGATAGATAGATAGATAGATAGATAGATAGATAGATAGATAGATAAAATGATAGAAATAGATAAAGATGAACAAACTGATATGGATAGTTATAAACAAACTGAGATAGAAAGATTGGAACAGACTCCAAGAGACAGACAGACAGACAGGGAGAGAAAGAGAGAGGGGTAGGGATGGAGAAAGAGAGCAACAGGTAATCTAAATTGTAAATGCCACAATGATGATTGAGTTCACTATTAATGATTTACAAGTTAGTTCAACTCGCTATGGAAAAGTTATAGATGTTCCAACGAGAAAAAAATGTATATTTTAAAAAATATTATCGACAGTATAGACCTGATTCTAAACAATAACACTTTTGAATTTAATTGCAAAAACTCTATCCAAATCTTAGGTACCGCAGTGGGAACGACAATCGTATCTACATATGCCACCCTAACATTAGCTTACCTAGAAGAAAACCTATATGAAAAGATAAAACAAATATATGGGGAAAATATAAAAACCCACTTCACTAAATCGTAGAAATGAGACTTAGATGATTGCTTCATTTTCTGGGAATCCTCATGAAGCAATATTAACCAATTCCACACTTTACTTTAGAACTTACAACCAAAAATCAAATTCACCCAAGAATATAATTTTAACGAATGACCATTTTAGATATTCCCAATAGAAATAGAAATAACCACATAATCACAGATATCTGCCACAAACCTACAGACACCCAAATTTTTCATTTCAAGAGCCATCACCCAAAAAGCTGTCTGAAATCCATCCCCTATTTCCTAGTATGTAGGGTTTTGCACTGTAGTAAACGAAAACACCTCAGAAAAACTCGCCTAGAAGAACTATGTAAAACTCTAAAAAAAATGAGTCTACCCCACAACACTAATAAACAAATGTTTTGAACTAACAGATAAACACCTCTGGACCAACTACGAAATCCAAAAAAAAAATGTAACGTCGAACAAACCCTACATACAATAAAAACAAACCAGAATTATTTATGGAAATTACAAAAAATGTAGACCTACTTAACAAGAATGACTAAATTAAAAATCTACTAAAAACAACCAAAATAATTAAAAGCAAACGCCAATTTAAAAACCTGAAACATATATTAACCTCATCCAAATTTAACCAACACAATATACAGGGGGTTACAAAATGCAACAAAAAAGATGTGGAGTTTGTGATGTCATTATAGAAGGGAACTCCTACACCTTCAAAAACCACACAACTACATTCACAATAAATAAAAATTTAAACTGAAACTCCAAAAATGTGATTTATGCACTCAAATGCACAAAATGCAAGAAGTCATATATAGGCATCAGCCAAACACTTAACCACAGAGTTGCCCTTCACAAAAGCAACATCAAATTACCTGATAACAGAAAACTCTTTGTATTGCAACAAATCTACAAATGCAATGAAAGAAAATTTAAAATTATGCCAATGTATACCAAACAGCAACTACTCTTTCTTAAAATTCAAGAAAAAAAACTTCATAGACAAATTTAAGCCAGAACTAAACAGAGCATAACCCCACACACATGAACACACGGCATGCACACATGATGGCCAGTTACACTGGTCGGACCGCACACATACATACACGTACGCACACGCAAACAGGTACCATGGCGAACAAAAATATATATACATACTTATCCAGCTTCTATTTTTCCTTATTTTTTCATAATTTCACTCCAGGTAATGTATATTATTATATATTATAATGTTTATTTTGATGAATAATATGATTTTTAATATTATCTATATTATGCTGCAAATTTATATTAAATAAGTTTTTTCTCGACAACAGCTATTTTGCACCTTTATAATCTATCATTTGTGTATGCATTGTTGCCAAATCTGGTCGCATGCTTCTACTATGTATCTAGAGATTCTTGACAAAATCCAAAGAATCGGCAATGTTATCGGTCCTAACCTGTCATATCGGTTTCAATTACTTCCCCACCGCCGTAAGGTAACTTCACTGTGCATTTTCTATAAATATTTCCGTGGCAATTGTTCTGATGAGCTTTCCTGTTTCATACCTCAGTTTCATGAATTTAAGTGCAGTACTAGATTGATACGGAGGTTTCACCATTGACATTGCTAGATGTAACAGTAAATTCTATCCTAATAGTTTATTCTCTCACATTTTTCTCCTGTGGAACTTTCTTCCGTCTTCTTGCTTTCCTGTCAACTGCGATCTTCAATAATTTAAATTCAACGTCAATCGGCTTTTTTGTAATACTGTTCTTTTATTGTCCTCTCTCCTCAATAACATTTTCTCAAGTTCTTTCATTCTCGGTAGCGTGTTAGTGGCTTTATCGCCTTGCTTGGAGAGAAATGACAAAAATGTGTTTTGTTACATTTATAATATTTATATATATTTATTATTATTATTATTTATATGTTTATTATTATGATATTTATTATGATTTATATTTTTATGTCTATTATGATGTATCTTAGTGTATTACTTACAATGTCTTATAATATTCGTATCCCGTTTCAATAAATGCACATTATATAGAACAATATGTGCATATCATAATAATTCTATAAATACTTACATATGGTATTTAGATATATATTATTATATGGTATATGGTACGCTATGTGGTATTTAGATATATACAGGGTGTTTCAATAACTTGGACGGATTTTAAATGTGAATTAAGTTTAAGCATCTAATGATTTTTTTTATTTTTCTTTCAGATTTAACAACTTAAGTCTTTGGCAATTTCAACCATGGAAAGATTAACAATCAAACAACCTGTTATATCGAACCCTATTACGAAAATGGGCGTACAAACAGAAATAGACGATCAAGCTTCGGGATATTTTTTTTTTTTTTGGTCAACATAATCGATTAACCGAGAGTGCAATTGGAAAAATTGTTCGTAAATTCAAACAAACTGGGTCGGTGGCAGATGTGAAAACACCCATGCGTGCTCGTTTACGCCGTTCAACTGAAAACATTGCTGCAGTGCACGAGAATGTGGCCGAAAATCTAGACACCTCTATTCGTCATCGCGCGCAGGAACTGAACCTCTCCACAACAAAGTTACATCGAATTTTGACAGAAGACTTGTCTCTAGACGCTTACAAAACTCAATTGACACAAGAACTGAAACCTGCTGACCATTTGGATCGCCGTACATTTGTCAACTGTGTGCACGAGCAAAGACAAGACGATGAAGATTTTTCGCAAAAATCCTCTTTAGTGATGAAGCCCATTTTCATCCTGGTGGATTCGTTAATAAGCAGAATTGTCGCATTTGGGCTGATGAAAATCCAAGGAAGATTTTGAAAAGCCACTGCATTTTTGCTAGCGGAATCATTGGGCCATATATTTATAAATTTGAACGTCTATTTTTGTAATAGGCTTCGATAAGTTTAACACGTTGTTTGATTATTAATCTTTCCATGGTTGAAATTGCCAAAGACTTAAGTTGTTAAATCTAAAAGACAAAGAAAAAAATTATTACACGCTTAAACTTAATTCACATTTAAAATCCGTCTAAATCATTGGAGCTCTCTATATTTATGCTATAATATTAAGGATATCAAATATGTTAGGAAAATTAATGAGAAAGTGGAAAAAAGTTTTTCGTACGACGCGTTTCATCCTTTTGGACTTCATCGAACTAAGTTTATCTTTACGTTGATGTAGCTACATATGTGCATGAAAGAGAGAGGTGGCTGAAATTTTAAACTTTTAAATTTGTTTTTTTTATTTAAATTTAAATATTAAAATTTAAATACGAAATTTAAATATTAAAAAAAATTAAATTTAACAAAAATTAAATATAAAAAAATAGATTTTAAAGTTTAAAATGTTCCCAAAAGTCACTTTAGTAAGCTGAAGTCGTAAAGGACGAAACGCGTCGCACGAAAACTTTTTTCCACTTTGTCATTAATTTTCCTAATTTATATATATAATTCTGTAAATGGGTAAGTATTAAACACTCTTTTGAGAAATTGATTTTCTAAAAATTGATTGAAATAAGAGACAGAAATATATGGAAGCAAATTATTTGAGAACTAAATTTATAATGCATACTCAGTTAAGATCGGACTTAAACATCACTGTGATAATCCTAAACACATGCAGAACACACGTACATGCACACAGGCATAAACAAATGTACACACATGAACGCGCAAATGCACACACATACACATACAAAAGAACCTTGATGTCACGTTCATATCAGTAATACACAGCTTTTGACTTTTATATACACGCTTATCACACCTTTAATTAATTAGTGTATATTAATTAATTTCAGGTATTTCAGATACACATATGCAATTAAGGTGCATATGACAGTGACATTTTGGATTTTATTTATTGTCTTGGAAAACTTTATCTTCCTTGGAATTTCCTCTTATTTAAGAAAGGATATTTCACAATAATAATGTATTATAGTAAAACAGTTGTTTCTAACAGTTGTGTGTGTGTGTGTGTGTGTGTGTGTGTGTGTGTGAGTGTGTGTGTGTGTGTGTGTGTGTGTGTGTGTGTGTGTGTGTGTGTGTGTGTGTGTGTGTGTGTAAAAACCGGTATACGCATTTTTCTATGTTTATGTATAATTATGGTCTCAACTTGCCTGGGTCAGGTAAAGCCACACTAGATCTGAACTCACAAAACTGTCACTACATACATACATACATAATGAGGCAGATATATATGAACACAGTGGAATAAAGAGGTATATATATATAAACAGAATATAGCAAATTCAGAGGAACATATATACATGCTTAGATAGATAGATAGATAGATAGATAGATAGATAGATAGATAGATAGATAGATAGATATGAACAGACAGTAATAGATATGATCAGAATGAGATATATACATGTGAACAAACTGATATAGATATGAGCAGAATGAGAACGATATGAACAGAATGAGATAGATAGCCTGACGTGCCTTTAACAGATTTGGCCACAGAGTTGCGTTCGGTTAGCAAGGTCGATTTTACTGCCTTTAAACTTCAATCTTCCATGAATCTCCCACGTACATTCATATCTGCTCAAAGCGTATCCAAATGTAAACAAATGACGTCACACATTATGAAATGGACAAAGTCCGACAATTATTTTTTAAGACATTTTTATATATATATATATATATATATATTGAATAAATGGGAAAAAATCTGCCCTTTAGAAGGACTTCATAGGATACAAGCATTTTTTTTTATTGAAATGTACATGTGTTGGAGGTTGAGAGGGAGATATAAACGCAAACATTGGTTATTATTGAGCAGATATTATGAGATAGATAGATAGATAGATAGATAGATAGATAGATAGATAGATAGATAGATAGATAGATAGATAGATAGATAGATATGAACAGAATTATATCAGAATAGAATGAAATAGAAATGCCGATATAAACAGAATGCAAACTGAGGGGAACACACACACATACATATGTCGTTTCGTTAATCGAGTATGGCAATCGCTGACCGTTTTGATCAAATGTGTTCGATTCTCGTAACAACTGCAATGATTCTTGAAGCCAGCGTGCCCCCCTTGTGATGATTATTGCAGATTTTGCAAAGTTATTTTGTACACAGCCTCTGGCCTGTTTCCTGTTTTATATCCGCCTGTTCAGCTTCCTCTTGGTTTCTCATGTGATGGATGAAAACGAAACGCGTTTTCTGCATCTTTTATGACACATCCTCGCATGTGAAGTTATTCCCAAGGTAGCACTAACCATAATCTGTGAAATGTCTACCAATATGTCTGTTTTTGTGCCTAACAAAGCCTGCATTGAAAGACATACTCAGCCATATCCATCAATTTGAAATTGATTGAATGCTGGATCAATGATTTCCCCTCTCCTAATTGCTCGTCAACATTTCCTCAGTTGAGATTGTCGACAATGCTTGTAAATACTTGACACAATCTTTGGGTCGTTCCTTTGGCTTATCCTCTGGGCGGGAACCAGTAGACTGTCCTCCATACAGCTGCTACTTAGGAATGCGGTCGTCCCCAGGTCGTATGGTTATTTTCTAAGCGTAGCTTAGATGTGGCACAAGGCCGAAAGTATGGAACACCTAGTGATGATCAAACTCACTTTTCGTAACTGATCTAGCAAGACAAGCTTGCTAACCATTACACCACGCCGAGGTTCCCCGCCCCCGTATGATGTGACCTACCCAAGGAAGTCGATACATATACATATACAGTGTAACCCGGATATAAGAGAGTTGTCGGGACCGGAGAAGAAGTCTTTTATATCCGGGTTTCTCTTATATCCGGGTTTTGTCTATTATATATACATTAACACATGCTCTAATTTGGGAAAATATATCTTATATACGGGTTTCTCTTATATCCGGGTCTCTTATATCCGGGTTACACTGTACATGTATACTTTGATTCTGACCACATTCGCTTTCTCCAACACTTCCGTGTCTGAAGTGTGGGTTTCTCAAATGAATTCCTAGAATTGATGTTAAGTAGCGACGATGAAGCTCACGAATTGTTTCATTAGTCTCTCTAGTACACCCCACCCATGTTCCACATGAGTTTAGGAGGCATGTTATCCCACAGCATTGTATATTTCAAGCCTGGTACTCTTTCTGTCCCCTCTGTAACCACATATGGCCTTTCAAGCACCCGTTGATTTTTTTTCAAGCATAAATCTATCTCATCGTCAAATTAACGGAAGCGATTAATAGAACGGCATAGATAGATTATCTGTCAATGGTCGGCTCAGTTTATAACGAGGCAGATTAGAATATCCTTACTGTCTTCGCTAAACTGACAATGAGACAGAACACGCTGCATGCTTCCGAAACCTTATCTAAACTAAATATCAATTTCTGTATGCGTCGCCATGTTGCAGTCATCCGCATATGTTTTTTTTTCTCTCAATAGGAGTACATAGGCTTGTCTCTCATCCGGTTCACCCACTCCCAGTCTTTTGAACAGGAGTAGAGTTGTGCCCTTTGTTTCCTGTTTTAGGACTGAGTTTTCAGTTTCTTCTAAAGTTTACTTCATCTCTATATTTCTAACATCTCTGCTTAAATTCTGAACTTTTATTTGCTATTTATTTTTTCCTTCAATAAGAGTAGATAGGTTCACACTTCGACCCAATTTTTTGAACAAGAGTAAAGGTTTATCCATTGCTTCCTGTTCAGGAATGGGTTTCCGGTTCCTTCTAAAATCTTTTCATTTTTTTCACTAGCAGTATCCCCTTGCACTTTAGTGGCCTTATCGCCTTGCTTGGGGTGAATTGATTTTAAAAGATCTAAAAAAAAAAAAAATTTAATTTCAAGAGATCACGAATAAATGCTGAATTGGTTTGAGCAGTAAAAACGACGTATATTAAAAACGGTGTGTCAGAGCTCTTCTAACTGATGTACATACCTTGATTACTATCCGAAAATATGGATGAGCACAATAGAGAAGAAAACAGTATTGGCACAAGCATGTCTCTCTGCTTTTTACCAGTTTCGACTTTGCAAGATTCCGTGAATATACCACCAATTTCCATATCATTAACGAAGGATCTGATCAGTTTGACAAAGTGATCAGGACATCCTAACTTTTCTAGATTCTTCCAAGTACCTCTGCCAAGTGTTGAACATCTTCGTCAAATCAATAAAAGCCTGGTACAGGCCTGCCGCTATTTATATCACTTCTTTCTGTATTTGGTGTACCATGAAAATCATAATTTGTACTTCTGTTTTGACGGAAACTACAGTACAATTCTGGTAGGGTTAATCGATTCGTTTTCTACGGTTTATCAACCTTTTGCAAGTTATTTAAAGACAGAAAATATTTTTAGATTGCAAGAATTTTTTAGATAATAATGGTTTAGTGATAAAATTCTTACTAATTAACCCATAGCTGGGGGAGATGAAGTAGATTAATATATTTCTCAAAGATATTTGTGCGAAAGTGAATACAACGAACCCAATGGGAATTGAAACTCGGTTCTACAATAAACAATGCCGAGTAATTACCCATTACAACACCTGCACATTCAAGCTGATAGTACCTGGTACCAAACGGTCACCCATCTAGGCACTGACCAGGCCCGTCATTGCTTAACTTCAGTGATCGTACGGGAACCGGTATTTCAACGTGATGTGGCTGTAAGCTAGGCGAGATTGCATTGGCAATTTCGGGATTGATTCCTGAGAGAAGTGTGCATGTCAATATCTTTCCAGCTGAAGACAAAGTAATGTTTCAATATTTCACATACACTCCACTTTTACCTACCCCTTTACCTTTGTATATAAAAATTATTTCGCCAGTACTTT
This sequence comes from Acanthosepion esculentum, assembly GCA_964036315.1. Lineage (NCBI taxonomy): Eukaryota > Metazoa > Mollusca > Cephalopoda > Sepiida > Sepiidae > Acanthosepion > Acanthosepion esculentum. The sequence goes on from OZ038520.1 coordinate 6,969,952, forward strand.
CGAACCTCACCTTTCTTTCACACATATGATATGACAGTAGTCGTAATACTGTTTACGATGTGCACCCCCCCCCCGCATATTCCCTAACTGCTTTTCCTGGGTTCATTTTGCTGATGGATATCTGGACATTTTCCGTTGTTGGAGAGACACTGTGCCTTTGCTGTATCCTTTCAGGAGTTATAGAGCTAACTTGTTACTTACTGTTTAACATCTCGAGGGGGTATGTTCTTTCCACCTGTTGGAGATTTTGCCCATCGTAGTATGGATTTCATTGTCATCTTTTGAACTGGAAGGGATGATTCTAACTGTTTTGGGGGCTGAATGCTTCTTACAGATTTCCTTGTTCTGTTTGGAATCAATGGAAACTTGTATTTGTGCTGCATTAAATGAGACTACCAAGTAAAGACATATTGAGCGTCAGCCTTTGTTTATATCAATACTTCACTATTGAGCGATTTTGATCTTTCGGTATCGCACTTATTGTCTAATCGTTTTTATCAAACTAATAGCGCCTCAATGTCCTTACCAGTTTCATAGAACACGCCCTTCATATTATCTTATGATTATGAGTGGGTTACTGTATACATTCGATCAGCCATAGCTTTTTGAACCCTATTAGGATGCAGTTTTGCAACATCGAGGCATTTTGGAAGCCTGACTGTTGTGCGTGAACGAACATCTCATTGAGAACGCATTTCGTTGAGAACGGGCATTCCAGCCATCTTGCATGTATCAGTAGTGTACAAGAACATAATAAAGAATTCCACTGTCAAGATCTAAGGTGTATCCATATTATTATGTGATCCCTTTTGTGTCGAAACTGAGTGCTAGATATAAAAAGGTTTAAATCCATGTAGAGTTGCAATAGGAGTAGACCTCTTCCCGGTTATACACTCAATCCTATGTCTCCAAAAACAGCCACAAATCTGACAGTATTCCTTCACTCTAAAGTTGATACTTCCAAGCAAATCGTCTTTAGGGATGACATGGAGTACATGGTGAAGTATGTCATAGAACTGTTGCTTCCCCTAATCATCGCCGGCAGATGTTAGAGAATAGGCACCTGATGATAGTGATGTGCATGTTTCCGTGAAGATGCAGACTGAATGTTATCAGTATGTCACTAATTCTACGAAGTAGATTCAAACAAAATTACTACGCATTACAAAACCGATACCAGCTTATCTTTTTTCTTCCTCTGATGTCTGACCTTTCCAGATGTCATATTCCAGTATCTTTTTTTTTCTTCTGTTGTCTGACCTTTACAGATGTTATATTCGAGTTCTTGACCATATGACATTATGTCTTTCAATTTCTTTGCAAATCATAGCAATTCTCCGGGCTGGTGATAAGCCCTCTATATTGTCAATAAGAATGAGTACACCCCAACAAATATTATGCCTTGTAATTTTCTTTGATATCATATGATTCCGAGTACATTAAATTGTCACCTGCTAACCGTACTACCCTGACCAGACTGATTAAAAGAGGCAGGTAATTTTTAGGTCAGCTTTTCTAGAACCTATAATTTATAATTTGGCATGAACGTTGTTGATACGATGTACTTTTTCTTTTCTTTTTTTTTTTTGACTCTAGTGACGTTGACAATGTATCGACTCGTACAGCTCTGATGGGATGAAAATACATAGCTGTAACCTTTGGTTGATATAAAATCATCTGTTCAGCAACTGAGGTAAACATAACATTTGGTTGTTCTAAATAAGTAGCTGAACAGATGACATCGTATCAACAATGCTTATGCTGAATTATAAATTATAGCCGAATAGAGCTTCCACAACACCGCAATGATTCACACAAACTACAACAAATATTCTAGAGACAAGAATGAGTAAGATATCCGCTTTAGTATTGAAGTCAAACGTGATATAAGAACTTTGCTTCTTCTAGATGGATACCTTAACATAGACTAAGAGGTCCATCCCTCTTCGTAGGTTTACCGCACGCCTGGGCACCAACACAGGTATTTTTACTTTCCAGTATACATATAAAGCTTTCATTGAGTTACTTTGTTTTTTTTGTTTTGTTTTGTTTTTTGCGGGGGTGGGAGTTTGGAGGGTTTTTTGTCACAACGCACACTACACACTAAACAGATCATCCAGGGATGATACTTTTAACAAAATCAAGACTTGATTGTGAATCAAATATTGATTAGCTACAAGGATGTTTTTCATAGTTGCTTTCATCCTTTCTAGATGTAGATATTGTTATAAGGATGATGGCAATAAACATGGAAATATTAACCAAATCAAGAAGACTTCATTGTTAATCAAATATTGATTAGCTACAAGGATGTTTTTCACAGTTGCTTTTATCCTTTCTAGATGTAGATAATGTTATCAGGATGATGGCAATAAACATGGAAATATTAACAAAATCAAGGAGATTTGATTTTAATCAAATATTGATTAGCTACAAGGATGTTTTTCATAGTTGCTTTCATTCTTTCTACATGTAGATAATGTTATGAGGATGATGACAATAAACATGGAAATATTAGCCAAATCAAGGAGACTTGATTGTTAATCAAATATTGATTAGCTACAAGGATGTATTTCACAGTTGCTTTCATCCTTTCTACATGTAGATAATGTTATGAGGATGATGGCAATAAACATG